>OY757547.1:3740042-3820042 GCA_963584105.1 Alviniconcha strummeri | reverse complement strand
GTCTGATTCACTACTATTGACATACATCACTTGTGTTGGGAGACAATGTTGAAACAAATAAAGACCATGAATGACTAGGGAAGGCAGAAATAAGAAAGAAGAAATTCAAATGTCTGCACACGCAAAAACACACACATGCGCACACATACATATATATATATGCACATGCGTGTGTGCACACACACACACACAAACACACACACACATGCATGCACACACATGCGCACACACACACACACACTCACACACACTCACACACACAGTTCCCACAGCATACCTGAGCTGCATTGAAATCTTTGGTAGCCATTTGAATGGCCCGACGACACTCCTCCTCTGCCTTGGCCAACTCACACGCCCGCTCATCCAGTTCCCGCATCTTGAGCTCATACAGTTTGTCAGCCATGGCCTGGTTCTGCTTGGCCTGTTCTTTCTCAGTCATCTGCTCTTGGAACCACTGCCGTGCCTGCTCTGACTGGAACTTACTTCGCGCCTGCCATCACCAAACCAAAAACACGTAAATATGTAAGGTTTGTCAAACAGCATCTGTCCATCCTAAGTCTTGCATACTGGAAGATGTTAAAACAGCAACAACATCAACAACAAAATCCAAGAAAGAGAACAGCTAGGATTGCATTTTAGGGATGTACAACTGCAAAATCATCACAGGCCCTATTTATAGGTGTCATAGGAATGGAAAAAAATAGACAGCACTGTTTCACTTTACTGGTGAGTACCAGATTGATTTCTGTTAAAAACTGACCTTTGAAAGTCAGAATACACGATCATGGGTGCTGTCATTTTTGTTGTTGTTAAAGATTAATGTTTAAAGTAAAAACAAAACGAAAAAACACGTTATCATGGGTGCCACTACTTTGTGTATCAGCATCATCATGAACAAGGCCTAAATGTGTGTTAAAAGTATCAAATATGTCACGAACCAGCTTCTGTCTACACTTCATTGGCAAAAAGAAAACCAACATGGTTGCACCCAAAGAAGCTCAAATTCAAAGTGTGGTTTCGTTTGTGTAAATACTGATAGAACAACCAATGCCTGCAGAAGGAAAAATATTCCTGCTTTCTGTGTTTTCAGACCAACTAGCCTATTTACTCAGTTCCCCCTTAATACAAAACAATACTTTGTATTACATGTTCACAGCTGACAGTTTCATTCAGTTGATTTCAGTCAAAGCGCTATCACACAACCTGTTGACATTTCTTTAAATAATATTGAGCACGAAAACGAGGTACATCTTACTTGACCTCAACACTGATCAGACAAACACTGTACATTTTACATGATCTAAACACTGATCCAGGCACTGATCAGACAAGCACTGATCTTACTGGCCCTGAACACGTCAGATAAACACAGCACAAATCACCTGTTCTAAACACTATGAATGCAGATGTTACTGGATCAAAACACACCACACAAACACACCTTCTCATTCAGATCTTCCCCATCAAATTTCTGTAACGATGAAATCCCACAGCGAGGATCATCATCATGAACTCGTGCTGGCTTGTCTTTTTTCAGTGCATCAGGATCATAGAGATCAAACTCTCGCCGTGAAGATGGTTGCTGGTGGAGAGCACGAAACTCGTTTTCTGCCCGAGCTAGAGCACGGATGTCTTCTTCCTGCCGCTTCTGCAGCATCTCGGTGATCATGTCATTTCTCACCGCATCCGCCGCTGAAAAAGATCAGTTCTGCTGTATTTATTTGCCTAACACCAATGTTTTCTCAGCACACAACTTCCTGCAAAACCCCTGCTTTGGGGTTGTTTTGTGTTTGATGTCAATTGCTATCAGAAACAAATGTCAGAGGTTGTTAGAAATGAGAGAAACGGAGGTAGTGGTGGCATTGAAACACTTCATTATGATTTATTTTTACAGCACAGAGGACGGTTCTGTTTTCTGTACAGTTGACTGGTATGCTGCTATCACTTCAGTTACTAAGCTGTTCAAAATGAAAAGTGATATATCCAACAGATGCCCCCACCACCCCACCCCCCACCCTAAAAACAACAACCCAAAAACCACACAGCCAAAGTAACTATTTAAAAAAAAAAAAATTATTTAAAAAAGAACCAGAAAGGCTCAAACAATGCTTGGTTGATTTATTCAAAAGTTGATTGGCTATGTGACATGAGATGTTAACTCATTCCAAAGAGTTATGTTAACTCATTCCAAAGAGTTAAACAGAGCAAACAAAAAAGGGGAAAAATAAAATCTTACCAAAAGCCTCATGGCGCCTCCTCTCGTATTCCTCATATTGCTTCTTGTCAAAAATCTGTTGGTCTATGGCCTGTCTGTCGACCTGCAATCAGTTGAAAAGATACAATATTAGTTGCAAAGTATGATGCAGTCAATAAAATGCTCTCTTCTGCTTCTCTCCCCCCCCCCCCCCCCCCTTTCCCCCAACTCCTCCTCATTTCTCTTTGTGTGACTGTATTGGCTTGGACATCCTAGAGTCAATGGAAATGGCTGAGCAAATAGGCTTGGGGGGCTAAGCAACCATCACAAGTGACTTGCATCATGTAAGACCCTAAGTGTTGAGGAGCTTGAGACATTACCAGCAGGCAAAAAGTCACTCAAGATTTCTCCAGAGTCAAATTCTGTGTAGACTCTACAAAGGTCCTTTGGATGAGACTTTGGATGAAACAAAGGTCTGCTGTATGTATGCACATGTGCAAAGATCACATGCTAAAGATCATGTAGTCCAAATCAAGAGTTTGGTGGACTATGGAAACACCCAAATAACCCAGCATGCACTAAAAACGTCAGAGTCTTCAAAGTACTGAAGTAGACAGTATACAGAACAAAAATATAACAGTCTTGTTGACTGGTGTTAGCTTTCTTGAAGGTTCAGTTTTGACAGAAGGGGTGAACGGATTCACCATAGCTAACCAAACACTGACATTACCATCTAACAGAAACCAGAGGTCAGCAATGAAAACTCCACAAATTATGCTCCAGGCCAGACATACACATCAGCTCCTTTTCCACTTCACTATGTGGCTCTGGGGCTCTTTCCTGTCTAAAGCACTAGTAGTAGTCTCTCGCAGTGCCTTCAAGTCTATGCTGTGAGGCTGGACAGAGTCTGTGATCTAGACTACAAAACTGGGTTATCCAGGTTTTAACCTAATTCCGAGCACAAATTTTCCTCTTTAGCTGGAATATGAAAAGATATAATACCCGCAGTCGCACAAGCACTTGCACTACGTGTGTAATCAGTCGGTGGGCTATTTATTATTCAACGTCTGGATCCACCATGATAGAACTAGCGAAGAAGAAAATGACCAACCATTATGTTTTTGTTACAAAGCTGCGAATGCCTAAAACAAAACAAAAAAGCCAATATCAAACCACCAACCAAGTAAGAATATAATTCTGAGTAAGTTACAAAGCACTGAGTCAGAATCGTTTGCCATCACTGCTCAAGCACAAGCATTTTAATTGTTGCTTAGATTTGTGCTGAGAACTGTGCCTTCGTATATCCGCATGAACACTTACCCCAATTGTTCTGGTTTTGGCGTTGAATATCCTTGTTTTTCTTTCATCTTCCATTTGGCGACGGCGTTCTATCGCCGCCGCCTCCTTGTAATCGACAGGGAGGTCGAGCTTATACATTTTTGGGGTTTAAAAGGGAAGTCTCTGTGCCTGTCCCTTGTTCGGAATACTCCTCAAATCACCAGCCACAGCAAAGCCGTCGTCAAGTTTACACGTTGTCAGGTAGAGAAAGGTGTGCAATGATTGGTCAATAAGAAAAAGTCTAAAATAATACTTGAAAAGAAAAATATTTTGTTTTTAGTTTTACATATGCTTGTATCACAGATAACATTTCGTAGAGATTTCTTTCTGTCTGGGAATTATTTTCTAAAAATCAATTTCAGACAAATAGCTGCAAGTTAAGTATTTTCATCGGTGCAGTTTTCCTATCGTGTAATCTCGTGAGACATCAACATTGACATTACCGCGGCAAAATGTGTTGGTGGTTATGATAGTTTTTGCGTCAAGTGTAAACAAGTAGGCGCAACTTGGCAATTGTTTTCATTGACATTTATTAGGAAGAGACCGAGTCACTATATGCACCATGCCTGGTTACCTGAAATACATCGAGGTCGACAATTTCAAGTCGTATCGAGGACGCCAAAGACTCGGTCCATTCAAGCGCTTCACTGCAATCATCGGACCAAATGGATCGGGTAAGTTTAATTTAGCATTAAGTATCAGCAGACTTGATTGTGTATTACCGACCATTATCAGTACTGTTTGAGCCGTACAGACAGTGCTGGGATGTACATGTAGCAGATATTTAACTACGAATAAAGTATTTCTGCTCACATCTCGTTCTGCAAGCGAAACTGACGATGGACGTCAACTCGCTCAACTGTCTCAGATTTTGACACTTGTCTCCATCACTGTATCAGTTCCTGTCAAAGGTTCAGATCACGCCCCCCCCCCCGTCAGCCTCCGCCAACACACACACATTTTTACTGCTCGGTCTCAAAATGTATCCCGCAATTCCACAGTGATGTACACTTTGATCTGACACAATGGCACTGGCAGCCAAATAATGGATTGTGAGTACTGTTATTGCGATGATTACTTCTGTATTTTGCTTCTTTCGCTGATGTGTTCTCCATCAGAACAGCCTCGGAGTCGAACACTGAAGCTGTTCCTATGGAAAATAATAGGTCAGTTAAGGAAGTAAAATAAATCACTGCAATTGCAAGAACGGCAGTTACAACTATTTGGCTGCCTGATGAGTGAAGATCAGTGTGGAATTGTGATATTCATTTTTGTGACCGAGGCTAAACTGCAGTAAAAATGAAGGGGGCCATGACATCCACCTTTGCCAGTTCATGTGGATCAATTCGACTAAAGTAGAAAACAATGTTGCATGAAATTCTCTCCCCCCCCCCCCCCCCCCCCCCCCCCCGCCAAAAAAAAATAAAAAAAATGTGTAGGGAACTACTGGAAAGAGCACTTATTCATAAGCTGCCTGGCTGGATCTGTATGATGTATTCAGCATCACCATTACATGGAATGAAAGTAAGACAAGCCCTACCTTTAAAGAAAAGTAATGACATTTTCATATTATGACCAAGTACTACAATTTACAGTTTTACTTTTAGTAGGCAGCTAACAGGGACAGGTGATGCTGTCTAAGTTGAGAGAAACTGAGAACTGAAGAGTTAATAGGGCTAGACAGGATGCCTTTGATAAACATTTATTAATATAGTAATCTGTAATATTTATTGTGTAATGTGTTTCTTTTAATGTTTTATTATATTAAAAACTTCTGGATACTGGCCAGCTGGGCCAGTACTATGCAACTGAATTATGGTTTTGTTTGCTTGTATTGTTCAAAGGCAAGTCAAATTTGATGGATGCCATCAGTTTTGTTCTTGGGGAAAAGACATCCAACCTTCGTTCCAAGAGGCTGCCGGTATGTTAACATCACCAAATTTGTACTGATTTTTTTCCTTTTTATTGCTTTTTTCCTGTGGTAATAACACGCACACACATACTGTGGAAAGGGGTAAAACGTGTTACCATCCTTTTTGTGTGCTAGTGCTATTAGTATTAACAAACACACTGACTTGACAGCATAGTACTGATTATATAAGTAGACTTGCCTGCTATGCCTATTAAATATGAAGTGATGAAATGTGTATCAGTTTTACCTTTGAATATCTGCACATTTATGTGATATAAAGGCAGAGGTCATGTTGACTTTGAGCAGTTTGTATTGATTGATGCTCAGTATCACATATTTTGCAGAGGGAAAGAAAAAAAAAAATGAGTACAGCAAACTAACAAGTAACAGTTACAGTAACACTAGAGTAGGATATAAAAATAAAAAAAGTTTTTTTATTTTATTATTTTAACAAAGAAGGGACATGGTATAGTAATGAGTGGGATGGGCAGTGGGAATGATGAATGACATCAAGACAAAAGAAAAAGAGCATGTAAGATTTAGCACTACTAATCTCTTTGTGAAAATTGACTGCTGGACTTGGAGGATGTTTACTTAAGTTGATGCCGTAGCTACTAAAATCAGAATGTTCTTCAGCTGCCTTTGTGACAGTGACAACTAACTAAATGCATGGACTATGAATATGACATTTGTTGTTTGATTGACCAGGACCTCATCCATGGTGCACCAATTGGAAAGCCAGCTGCCAGTACAGCATCAGTGACAGCAGTGTACGCGGAAACTGACAGTGACACAGAAATAAACTTCACAAGATCAATTGTTGGCAATGCTTCTGAACATCGTGTCAATGGAAGAGTAAGGATATTGTAAAATTTGTATTGGCTGCATATTTTTAGCTGTGAAGAGTTGATTCACATTGGTTTTACAGTTTGAGTAGTGTTGATGATCAACAGTTTTGGTTTCATTCAAGTAAAATGTTATTCAAGGGAAGGAACTCTTTAGACGTTGTTGGTTAATAATTGGAATGTTAATGTTTTGTCAACCACAGGCACAGTGTTTGTGATATTGGCTTGGGGGAAAAGGTGAATTTGTGCAGAGAATGGATCATTTTTGTATGTAACTATAGCTGTAGCATGGTCATGATAGCTGTGATGATGATGATGAGTTGATGCTTAATGTCCTCAGATGTCATTTGACATATTAGGGACAAGTTGTGACCAATGCCGAAGCACGGTTTAATAAAAGCCACATATGTAAGGTGTATGCGTGTTTAGCTGTAACCTGCCACCTGCACTTTTGGCAGAATGACCGGGATTTTTTACGTGCTACTGTGGTAACACGGGGGTGGAACGGATACCGAAATAAGAGTCAGCACAGAAAGTCGACCCCGGAGAAGAAAATTCTCCCGCCGTTCCAGCAGGGATTCGAACCCGCGACCTTTCAATCACGAGTCCGGCGCTCTAACCACTGAGCTATCCCCACCCCCTGATAGCTGTATCACTGTTGTAGCTTATGTAGTTGTAGCCTATCCAATGTGGGTTATGATGTAGTGCAACAGTGTTAAGATGATGGTAATTCTAAAGCCCATTCTTAACTGGGCGAATGTTTGTTCGCCCGAACATACTTCGGACACTTCGACGAACTATGATTCGTTTCTTAATTGAACTTTTAGTTCGCTGAATATGGTTTCGGACAGTCCAAACTTTACTTCATTCTCAACTGGCTTGTAATGAGATGCAAGTTTCGGCCCGAACTTGCGGCAGACGTGCAGCAGACAGCATGATCGAAAATGTAGGCTAAAGTCAAGTCAATATACTTTAATCATCCCTCACAGGGTAATTCAACTAACTACTGTCTCATTCTGGGTCTCCAAGACAAGGCTGCGCCTTCCACAAGTCAACAGATAAACAAATTCCCTGCGAAGCAAGTGAAGAACCTAACGACACCGTCATCCATTTTTATTTTTGTTTTTTCTTCATTAACAGGAGAGCTCTGCTCTCAGCCAATCAGAGGTAATGATCGTCGAATAGGGCGAATGTTCCCAGAACATGTCGAGCGAAGGTTTTTGGACCCCAAATATAGCTTCGATGAATACTTCCAACTAGGTTCGCGAAGAAAAGTTGGCCCAATTAAGAACCAACTAGCTTCGCCGAATACTTCCAACTAGGTTTGCAAAGAAACGTTCGCCCAATTAAGAACGGGCTTAATGAGTAGTTGGCATGCTTAACCCTTACTGGACCTAAGCACTTACATTGTTTCAAACGTGTATTCACACACACACACTCGTGAGCACACACACACACACACCTCAGAGCAATGGGTCTGAAGAAGGGTTTTCAAAAAGAGAAAAGTTTGAAAGAAAGATTAGAAAGAACTGACAGCAGTAGCATGACACACAGGAACAGGAAGTTGGTTCCAGTAAGTGAACCTGTAAAACAGAGAAAGAGCGTTGGCCGCTGGCCTTAGTGTGGAAGGGTGTAGAGTGCCTGGTGTTTGTGCAGGTGGTGTCAGCTCAGCAGTATGCCAACCAGCTGGAGCAGATTGGCGTGCTGGTCAAGTCCAAGAATTTCCTGGTGTTCCAAGGCACAGTAGAGAGCATTGCCATGAAGAACGCCAAGGAAAGAACAGCCATGTTTGAAGAAATCAGCAGGTGGGTAATGTTTTTATGATAAATGAGTCCTGCTTGTTTCAGACATAAAAAATAAAGTGTCAACTTGAAAGAGAAAATGCACCAGGGTAATCATGAAATGCTGGTTTTAAAATTGTTCAGACAGAAAACTGTTGTAATTTACCTCATTTGATGGCAGCTGCTTTTCTGTTGTTGTTTTTATCTGGAAATTAATCAGATGTTCTAACTGTAACCCTCTGACAGCACCATTATGGGACACATAGGAGGCATTCTGCACTGTCCCCAGATCTGTGAACCAGAAATTCACTTTTGATTGATGACTCCTGTTGTATCCTGACATGACCCCACGCAGTTGACTAGGCACTCAGTATTACATACCAGTCAGTAGCACTCCAGAAACAATGCACTAGTTTTCACTGCTGTGCAGGTCAGGGGAACTGAAGGAAGAATACGAGAATGCTCGGGCGGAGATGCTAAAGGCTGAGGAAGACACACAGTTCAACTACCACAAGAAGAAGGGCATCGCTGCTGAGAAGAAAGAGGCCAAGCTGGAGAAGGAGGAGGCTGAACGCTACCAGAGACTTAATGAACAGCTGGTGAGTGTGTACATCATGTCACTGTAGCACACACCATTATTGTACAGATACACACATGTCATCAACTGATCATCTGGAGCAGAGAGGCATAAAAGACTAGTGGTCAGCAGTCCACGAAGGAATGGGAAAGGGCGGTCATCAATCAGGCAAGCTTGGTAGACTTTGTAATGAGAGGATGAAATGGGATTTCTGGGTGCATGGGTGCCATCTTCAATTAAACTGATTATTACACATAATTTTGGGTATGCAGATGGTTTGACATATGGCCACCAGACCCCCATTTATTTGGCAAAAGTTAATCCCGACCACAAATGTTCCTGACTGCTTGTTGCTTATTGGGGAGTGAACAGAATGGCGATGTTTACCCTCAGTTACTATTGTTTGCATGGTGTGTTGATAGGCCGAGCAGCAGCTTCTCCTGCAGCTCTTCCGCCTGTTCCACAACGAGCGGGAGATTGATGAGGTGGCGGAGGAGCTGACCAAGAAGAACGGGCAGATGGAGAAGGAAGGTCGGAGGCGGGATCGCATCGAGGAGGACATCAAGGAGAAGAAGAAGGAGCAGGGCCGGGTCACACGGGAACTCACCAAGATTGAGCAGCAGATCAAAGAGTCGGTCAGTAGACTTCATTTCTCTGTCCATCTCTGCTGGATCTGCAGGTCTTGTCTCTCTTTCCTTCTCTTCCCCCTGTTAATAACATCTCCCTCTTTCTGTGTCACCCGCCACCCCAGATCAAAGGGTTGGACAATAAACTTTGTTTCTCTGTCCATTTCTGCTGGATCTGCCTGTCCTGTCTCCCTTCCCTTCTCCCTCCTAACGTCTCCCCGTTTTTGTCCATCATTGTTCCCCCCCCCCCCCCCCCCTCCAATTCCACAGTCAGTAAACTTTATTTCTCTGTCCATCTCTGCTGGATCTGCCTGTCCTTTTTTCTCTCCCCTTCACTTCTCCCTATTAACATCTCCTCCTCCCCCCACCCCATCACCAAGTCCCAGTCTCTTTCCCCCTCCTCATCTCTCCCTCCCCACACTCCCTTGTCCTTTCCAACCCACCTCTTTTCTCTGCAGTACTGGTCTTAAATGACAAGCTGTGGGTACCTTTGTCTTCTCAGTTTCTTTTGGAATGGTGGTGACGATGATTGCTGCTTGTGTTGGCAGGAAGTGGAGTTGAACAAGAAACGCCCTGTGTACATCAAGGCCAAGGAAAAGACAACCCACATGCAGAGGAAGGCAGAGAACTCACGGTGAGAGAACAAGAGAGACAGGATGGCATGGTAGCAGACAGGCCTAGGTGCAAGGCAGTGTTATATTGCAAGTTCTGACTGAAGGAAAAAATTTACTTTGTGCCTAGCCACCAACACAGAAATGGTGGCTGTCAGATACACTCTCAACAGCTTTGAAAATGGATGATTTGGGGCAAAAGAAATGCATGCACCTGTGTGAAAAGGTGGTTGGTTGATCATTTTTGTATTGGTTGATGTTTTATATAGTGGCTGTGAGCTAGAGTTGGTGGGAGTCAGATCCAAAGAAAATTAAAAATACTGTGACAGCAAAAGTAAACATTTTGGTTTCATTTGGTAAGATATGGAAAGGCAAATAATTTAGACTTCATTCTTTTTTCCAGTGATTAATTTGTATGTCTGTCTTTGTGTTTTCAGACGTTCATTGAAACAAGCCCGGAAGAAGCATGAAAATCATGAGCAAATTGTAAGTACAAAGAAGTTTGCTTCAGGTCTTTTTCTGGTTAGTACATGTATGCACAGCACACAGGTACATGAACCCCTGCCCACCCCGACCTGCAACACATTTTCAACAAAACCTTTTAGCTGTGTCTGAATTACTAGTCACGGCTATGTATGTTGCTCTGGAGAAGGTAATACATGTAGTGTTATAGGTGGGATGATTACACTGTTTTAGAATATGGCTAAGAGGAAGTATGTGATGCATTAGGGAAATATTCACTGAAGTTGTTCAGATGGGGACACATGTTGCACAGTAGTAATGGTAATGTTTCTTTCAGATCAAGGAAATGGAGGCTGAGCTAGAGAAAGTGAATGAGGCTAGACAGCTGTTTGAGGAACGAATGGAGGAAGAGTCTCAGTCTCAAGGGAGATCTCTTCAACTAGAAGATTCACAGGTGAGACTTTAACAAAAAATATTTTTATTTATTCATATTGAGTGTGAGACTGGCAAAGCCACGATTTCTGACTGGAGAGAAATGAGCAGCAAATGTACTTGCAGTGCTGATTCCCCTCAGGCTTGTTGGTCTGTAAAGCCTTTTTGTTCCGTGAGATTTTGTACGTGTTGGGCGTTTCTGTGAGTGAAAAGTGGTGGGGGATTTGCGTTACTCAGGAAGATTTTTTAAAATAACTACCTTACATTGATTAGGAATAAACTATTTGCCTGAACAAAGCATGTTATCAGCAGCAGTAGCAGCCTGTTGAATCAGAATGGCAGTATCAGTTTCGGTGTTGTCCTCCAGGTGCAACAATACAATCGCCTCAAGGAGGAGGCTGGTCGCCGTGCTGCCAAGTACATGCAGGAGCTTGAGTCAATCAACCGCGAGCAGAAGTCCGACCAGGATCGCTACGACAATGAGCTACGCAAGAAGAACGAGCTGATGGCCAAGATCAAGCAGAAGGAGCATGAGATGGAAGAGAACAAGAAACGCATTGAGAAACTTCAGGAGTACATCAGGTGAGAGAGGGATCTGAGGCAGCTGGTCACGGTCCAGTTGCATGCCCCATCTTGTGTCACCTTACTACTGTCTGATGGCCTTTGCTTGTCTCTCCTGGCTTGATTTCTGTCAGCTTGCTGTCTGGTTATCATCTGGACTTTCTGTCTTAGTCTTATGAGGTAACATGACTCACTTGAAAGCTGAAGTCTGTTGAGTAATGAGTTCTGTTCATGAGCCTGAGCAGTGGGGTGTAGTGGAGATAGTGGGGTGTAGGAATAGAGAATGTTAAGTCTCAGCAGTGGGGTTAATAAGGAGGCTTATCAGAAGAGAACAATCCCTAGGTATGGAGAACGGCAATGAGTCTTTTGCAGGGGACACAAAAACTAGGCTGTAGAGGATGGTCATGGATTATGAGAATAGAGAAAGGCACTTGAGTTTTAGCAATAGAGAATGGTGCCTAGTCTTGTTAGTGGCACATGCTACAAGTTAGGGGGGAGAATGAGTCATAATTATCAGAGAAAAAGTGTCCATTGGTGCAATCCTCTGTCAGTGTTTCTGTGCTTAGGGCACTTGTAAAGTTCAGGCTTTCTGCAGCTGCCTGTCCACTGAAGGCAACTGGGAGTGTTATGGCTTTGGCTTTGTACACACTAGTGTTTCTTGGAGCTTGTGAACACTTTCACCTTCCTGCTTAGGACTCTCAGGCAGAGCAAGAATAGTACGGCTGTAGGTGTTTTGACCCTCCAACTGCATCTTGCGTGTGAAGGTCCAGCACAGCAGCACTGCAGGAACAGAGGGATGGGGAGAAGGAGCTTTCATCTGATGTGGGTGCGGCCAGCGGGCGCTTGGAGGCCATCGATGAAGAGCTATCCAGCATCCAGGAGCAGCTGGGTCAGGCCAAGGTGGACAAACATGAGTCGTCTCGCGCCATGAAGAAAGCAGAACTGCTGGAGAACCTCAAGCGTCTCTTCCCGGGTGTGGTGAGTCTGGGGTTTGCATGGTGGCCCTATTCTGCACATACATTTGTAATGGGCACAGGGTGGTCAGAAGGCAGAGGCATGAAAAAGGTAATGTATGCTAGTTACTGCCCCTTCTTTTTAATACTTGTAGGTTTTGTTCGGGCTTCTTTGCCAGTATTTAATTGTTTTTCCTGTCGCCTGTTTTTCCTGACCTTTTGTGTTACATTGAGTTAGTTTTGTGTATGTAACCTGTCTTCTTTTCATAAGGACATTTTTCTTGTTCTTTTCCACTTATTCTTGCCACATGTTCAGACACTTTGCTTAATTAACTGTCACAGCTACAAGAATGTTGAAAGGCTTTTCCTTTTTCGGTATATGTGTGCTTTGTTTGGTGGTGGTGGGGGTTTTATTGGGGGGCGGGGGGGAATTGTGGAGCCACTGTAACTAAAATGGGAGTATGAACGAGCATGGTTGGTTTTTTTTCTTTTGTCCATATCTGTTCCCTTGTTTAAAAGTCAAGGTGTTCGATAATTTTCCTATTGGATAATCATGCATGTTGATTGTGTTGTCAGCATGGCCGCCTGATAGACCAGTGTGAGCCCAGCCACAAGAAATACCAAGTGGCCATCACCAAAGTTCTTGGCAAGTACATGGACGCCATTGTCTGCGACTCAGAAAAAACGGCCAAGGACTGCATCCAGTACATGAAGGAGCAGCGCATCGAGCCGGAGACCTTTCTGCCTCTGGACTACCTAGATGTCAGGAATGTCAATGAGAAGCTCAGGTTGGCAACCGGCTTTTTGGACTCTTGGTCTATGTTTCTGTACCTTTTGTCATGCTGTCTAGATTTTGAGTTTGCTCGTCTAGACAGTCCACTGTCTTCTTCAGGTCTTAAACTGGGTATGATTGTTAAATGTGTAAGCAAGATCTCTGCTGAGTGCTTTTCATGTGTTTGGCTCTTTTGACTTGATACACACCGAGTACAGTTGTGTTTGCGCCAACATGCTGTCAGTGTCAGAATCTGCCTGAGTATGGTTGTGGCCGGTCAGAGAGGCAAGCGGTTTGTTTTTACTTGGCTCAAAAGCTTGTGACACTTCTGGGTGGCTCAGATGAGATAGCCACTTCCAATTCGTAGTGCTTAGAAATGATTCATGTTTTATCAAGCTCTGTTGATGTGATGGCAAACTCAGAAAGGTGATTCACTGAGGTGGATGTTTCTGAGGTCACCAAAACATTAACTTTGATGGCAGTAAAAATGGAAAGAAATTAGAAGATTTGAAGCAGTGAATTGGATTTTGAACATGTGTACATGCATCCATTAGTACACTGCTGTTGCGTAACAATAAGCAAGGCACCACAACTTGCCAGCCAGTGGGGTCACTTCACAGGTCTCACAAGGCGCAAGGCTTGCTGTATGTTTTTCATCTCTTTGGGTGGAACATGAGGGCATGGCAACACAGGGCTACAGACTGTTATATAACATTGTTCAGATATGCATGTATGAATACTGTAAATATCTGTACGCTCCCACTACCACCCGTCTCTCCTCTCTTAACGCCAATGGCTTGTTGAGCTTGAAATGTTTTGTGTGCACTGATAACAGTGACCCTCTCAGTGGATTATGTGTGCAAGTCATCTCACAGGATAGATTAATATATGAGTCATCTCACAGGTTGTGTGTATGAGTTGTCTCACAAGATGTGTGTGAGTCGTCTCACACACTATGGGTATGAGTTACCTTGCATGCTATGTGTGTGAGTTGTCTCACAAGCTGTTGTTGATCTGTACAGCGCTAAGAGCTCATATAATTGTTGTTGAGGTGCTATATATATAAAAAAACATAAAAACAACAACATAGTCTTACTGGCTATGTGTGCGTCGTCTCACATACTGTGTGAACAAGTTGTCTCACATGCTATGTGTATGAGCTGTCTCGCATACTGTGTTTGAGTTGTCTCACAGGCTACATGTATGAGTCGTCTCACAGGCTACATGTACAAGGCCTCTCACAGGCTATATGTATGAGTCGTCTCACAGGCTACATGTACAAGGCCTCTCACAGGCTACATGTATGAGTCGTCTCACAGGCTACATGTACCAGGCCTCTCACAGGCTACATGTATGAGTTGTCTCACAGGCTACATGTTCCAGGCCTCTCACAGGCTGTATGTATGAGTTGTCTCACAGGTTATGTGTCATCTCACATGCTGTGTGTACGAGTCATTTCACAGGCTATGTGGACGAATTGTCTAACAGGCTGTGTATATGAGTCATCTCACAGGCTATGTGTGTGAGTTGTCTCACAGGCTGTGTGTACGACTTGTCTTGCAGGCTATGTATATGAATTCTCTCACAGTTTATGTGTATAAGTTGTCTCACAGGCTGTGTGTATGAGTCGTTTCATGGGCTATGTGTGTGAGTTGTCTTACAGGCTGTGTATATAAGTTGTTTCACAGGCTATGGTAAATTAGTTTTTACAGAGACAGGATGCAATTAGACAGTTTCTTGAAAAAAGTGTGAGTGTTCCCATGGTAGTTGTTGTTGCTGTTTTTTTTGGGGGGGGGGGGGGGAGATTAATTTACTAAAGGCTTATTTTGGTGTTACGTTTAACACTAATAATGGACTAATTTACTGTTGGTTTGCTTGTGACCTGCATTGCCTGCGTGTGCTTATTTATTATTGCACAAGAAGACGCAAACGGTTAAACTCAACTTGCATAATCTTGTGTTGCCAGTTGTTTTGTCCTTCAAATGTACGCTGCTTTAACGTCTGCTGTTTTTGTTTGTGTGTCTTGTTGAATATTCATTGCTTGCACATACGTCCGAGACAAAAACTTGCCTGCCACTGTAATGTTCAGAGTTCACCACATGAATGCACTGTTTAGCAACAGCAGCTTATTTTTGCTGCAGGCAAGCTACTGTCAGCTTAGATGCTCAGTATAACCAGATGTCCTCATTGATCAAGGTTGATTGCTTTCCAGCTTTGCTTTTGTTTGTGGCAAAACAATGTCATTGCTGTACCTCAGTCACACTCAGCATACATTCTGTGTGAGCTGATTTACTGCTTGTACGCTTCGTGTTTAAAATTCTGGCACAAAATGTTCATTAACTAACACAAGATAATGACTGGATAATCACTTGCAAATCATAATTTAATCTGAAGTACTTGTAATATTTTCTGTTTGAGTATTTTGTTTATCCGAAGTCCATTCAAACCACATACATAATGACTATCACTTGCATAACTGACAGTCTTACCTATAACAGCCATGTATGTGACCCTCTCTGACAAAATCAGTCTTAAGTGGCAGCTGTTGATCAACCCTAGGGACAGATGGGGGGGGGGGGGGGGGTATGTTTTTTTGATCATACTTTATCAATAGTTCTGGTGTTTTTCTTAGAAATGGCATTAAATTGTTAAAGCCTGGGTTTAAATGCTTGAACCAGCCAGGAGCAAAAGGATGCTAATGCAAATGACTGACACTTGGCTGAGTAAAATCCCTACAAAACACCACCGTTGTCCAGTTTGTTACCATGAACTAATTATGGAAGTTTGGCTATTGTGAACCCACATTGCTAAGGAAAATATGCAAATGTAAAATCTTTCAGGCCCATTTTTTCAAACTGGCCACCATAATGCTTAGTAACTTTAAATAGCCACAACGTCAATACATTTGTTATTACAGTCTTCATTAAAGTACCAAAATAATCAGCAAGGGTTGCATTTTTCAGAATGTATATATAGACATCTCAAATTACCCAAAAGTCACTTAAGACTGGTTTCATGGGAGAGGGTCACATGTAAACAAACCAGCAATGTTGCCCATTTCAACATCAGTGTCAGTAGATTTAGGTCCTGACTTCTAATTTGCAAGATCTGCATTCAGCACAGTTGTTACAGTGGATGCAAGTAGAATTACTGGGGGAAAGAGCACATAGGTGTCACTTCTTTGATCATATTATTATTATTTGAAGATCTAAAGAAACTGATGTAGTGAACAGCCCCAGTTCAGTGTATTTTTTACAGTATTTTCAATAAACAGAAGGTGAAATCAGAATTTGTTTGACCCAACATGTTTGATGATGATAAAAGTCACTGCACTAATGGGATTTTTTGCAACCAAACTTAGTTTGATGGTAGATCATTGTAATACCTGGGGGGGGGGGGGGGGGGGGGGGTTACTGGAATCACTGAGTCCATGTGCCCAGGGTTTGTGTGGAAAAATTGTTCAAGATTCTGTAACAAATCTTGGTATGGTATGGTAAGTGCATTGTCATGAGCTGCCAGAGTATTAGGTTAAAAATAGGGTTGTTATTCTTGTGGTCAGAGTTGCAATGGTGGATTATAGAATCAAAATGTCAAAAATGAAGCATGCTTCAATAATGTTTTAAGTCTGAAAACAAGTTTAATTCAGTCAAACAATGCTTGAGCGTAATTCCTACTAGGATCAAACAGATCGTTCGAGAGGAATTAACTGAATGACATTTGTTTCAAAATTAAGCATCATTGAAGCATGTCTCAATTTTGCATTTTTACTGGCATGAGGTATAGTATATGATACTGACAACATTGACTTAGTTACTAGGCACACAGGGGAGATAGTTTTGTAGTTGAGCATATAGAGCACTTCTAGCATCATGCACGTCCCAGGGATTCAGCACATCAGAAATGTATTTATTATTATTATTGATCCTAACAGTGGTTGCTGCAAAGAAGAAACAAGAGCGGGGTTGCAGTTTTCATGGCACCAGACATTTACCATGTACATTTTTTGTGTTTTGCCCATCACCAGGGATATCCGAGAGCCAAAGAATGTCAAGCTGGTGATTGATGTCATTCGCTACGACCCCCCAGTCATCAAGAAGGCACTCCTGTTCGCCTGCGGCAACGCTCTGGTCTGCGAGTCTGTGGAAGATGCTCGCAAAGTGGCTTTTCAAGGCCCCGAGAGACACAAGGTTAGGGTCAAGGCTGTAGCTGACGGGCAGGTCATGCATGGTGGTTAATGAGATTAAGGCTGAAGTAGGGTGGCGTTTTTCAGAAATGGCAGTGAATCCAACAAATGACTGATGACGGGTATGGTAACTGAAAGAAATGAGCAGTGTACCCAACAAGTGACTGATGATGGGTAGGGTAACTGAAAAAAAATAAGCAATGAAACCAACAAATGACTGGTGATGGGTAGGGTAACTTAAAGAAATGAGCAGTGAACCTGACAAATGACTGTTGGATTCACTGCTGTTTTTTTGAGAAACAATGCAGACAAGCACATCAGTCATTTGTTGGGTTCACTGCTCATTTCTTTCTGTGGCAGAAAATAGTGACCTACCAGGATGGTGCTTAGGGTTACTGCAAAAATGGATGATGCGCCTTACAGATGAGTGATGGTTGTGGGCAGGGTAGCTGACAAAATGGCTCTGAGGTAGAATGGATGGGACTTTGGATTTGACTAAGATGATGACAGGTGGGTTTGCTGTGATTTTTGTCAGTGAAATAGTGGATTTGATGGTAGCCAACATGGTGACTGAAACAGCAGGAGATTTGGTAGGTGAAATGGTGATGGAGATTGTTAGTTGGGCTGTCACTTGTAGATGAGTTCACATTGATCTCGGTATGTGAAACACAAACATTCTATCAGACTCAAATCACAGCCATGTCAGTGAGCATACTCAGGTGGTTTAAACATTAAAAACATTAATAAACAGCTTGCAAAAGATTATACCCATAGTGGGTATGTGTGATAAACAGCTTGGAAATGATTATAAACCATAAGTGTCTTCTTCATGAGTGGGTATGTGTTATTAACAGCTTGGAAATGTTGTAAACCGTAAGTATGGCTTCCTTCTGAATGGGTATGTGTGGTATTTGGTGCAGGTAAGTATTGTAAGTAATAAGTCCTTGTAAAAGAAAGGGGCAAAACGTTGGTGCTGTTCTGCATGTGGCCACTGAAGGAAGTCACCCTGCAGCGAGTGTGTGTTCTCTGCCACTGATGTCCGTGGTTGCTGCTACTGCTTGGTCTCTGTTTATATATTAAAAGCATTTTCTCCGTAAGTGTGTGGCTGGCACCAAGGGGATGTCCTTGGACAAAGCATTGCTGCACTTGTTGGTCCAGTGTCTAACAAACCACCCCTCTCCTCTGTTTCCAGTCTGTGGCATTGGATGGCACGCTCTTCCAGAAGTCGGGTGTTATCTCAGGTGGTGCCAGGTACGTGTGTTCTGTGTGTGTCAGTTACTTCACTGACTGTGCGTTCTGTGTGTCTTTCTTGAACACACTATGTTGTCCTTGAACACACTATGTTGTCCTGTGTGGAAGTTGTTTTTCCTCAGAGAAAATAGCCACAGTTTGAACCATAGACATTGATGTGCCGTTTTGTAGCCCTTGAGTCTGTTCTGAACGAGTGATGTCTGCCATAGGGTCCTGAACATGCGCAGACCCTATCTTTCAGAAATGCATGTATTCTTTTTCTTTTTTAAGTGCGTGTGTGGTGCCCTTCTTTCCTGAAGTGTTTGCTTCTCAGCTGCACACAAGGTGTTGGCTGGAACTGTGAGAACTTGGTTTGCTTTGCAAGTTCTTGTGGGACGGCATGGCTTCAACTCAGGATGGTGTGTTGTTTGCAGCGACCTGCGAGCCAAGGCTCGGCGTTGGGACGAGAAGATGCTGAACCAGCTGAAGGCACGCAAGGAGAAGCTGATGGAGGAGAGGAAGGAGGCCATGAAGAAGCAGCGCAAGGAGAGCGAACTCAACACCGTGCGCTCACAAATCAAAGGGCTGGAGACCAGGCTCAAGTACTCACAGAATGACCTGGAAACCACGGTATGTTCTTGTGGAAATCCAAAAATACAACATCCCATTACCTGCTTCTCTCTTCTTCTCTTAATAATATCCAGGATCAGTGTCTGATCGTTACTGGGGGGGGGGGGGGGGGGGGGGGCTCTCTTTCATGGTTAGTATGGTGTTCAGTCATTTGCCAAATTTGGGAAAACTGAGATCTTTTTTTCCAGTCCTGGAAGGTGTTGGGAAAATGGCATTTTTAGCCATGGTCTTTGCAGATTTGGGAATTTCTTAATAACAACAGATAATCTGCAGAGGGGAGGGGGGTGGTGGGGCAGGAAAGGTGCCCAAACAGTGGATTAGAAGGAAAATCCAAACCTTCTCTTTAATATTTTAAAACCACTTTCGGGCCTGGTTCAGATTGGTGTGTTGTCCGCTTCAAAGTCTGAAAAAATGGGGCTTAAAGTTTCACAAGAGTTTTTGAAGTAAATATGCATGAGCCCTCTCTGTCTCTCCTTCTCAGTCTTTCTCACCCGTCATCTTTGTCCCTAATCTGGCTGTCTCTGTGTCCGTCTCTCCCTACTTAACCTCTGTCTCTGCCTGTTTTGCTTCTGTTTTTGTAAATTGTCTTTGATGTTGTAATCTCTCTTCGGGCATAGTCTTGTCCCTTGCTGTGGAGATGGTGGTGGTGATTCATATTTTCTCTTTCATTGTTTGTTTCAGAAAAAACATGTGAACCAGAATCAGAAGGATCTCAACATGTTCACAGAAATGCAGTCCTCATTTGAGGTGAGTCAGTCTGCAAAGATGCCAACCTGTTGCTTTGTTTAAAGTACACTTTTGTTGTTCTCTCTCTCTCTTGATATCTACTCATCAGTAGCTTAGCAAGGACTAATTGTTAGCCACAGTTTTGACTGAACCTAAACTACAATCCTTGTAAAGTTTTAAAGTTCTCTCTCTCTCTCTCTCTCTCTCTCTCTCTCTCTCTCTCTCTCTCTCTCTCTCTCTCTCTCTCTCTCTCTGTGAAACAGCCTTGCAGAGGCAGTTCCATCTGAAAACATATTTAAATACTTATTTTTACTAGATTCACTGAACACATTTTTCCAACTACACTTGTGATTTTGTTGACTAGCCAAGAATGGAGGAGCTTGACCGAATGATGTCTGAGCGAGGGGACGACCTGCGCCACCTCAAGGACAAGATGAACCGAGTGGAGGACGAAGTGTTTGCTGACTTCTGTACCATGATTGGTGTCCCCAACATCAGGTGAGCGGCTTTGCCTGTCAAGGGAGAGAGGGTTGCCCACAGACAGTATATGGGACTGGCCCACACCACAGAGGGGGTTCAGCGGAAGAACTGAGGGATTCAGGTTGCCCAACTCTTTCAGCCAGTCAAAATGTTAAGATACTTTTCTGCAGGAAAATCCTGAAAAGTGTTTTTCTCACAAGCAAACATAGCAATGGAGCAAACATGGAATGATTTCAGATAAAACCTTCAAAGTGAATAATGACGTGTTCGTTGACGATACCTTCAAAATAAATAATGGCTCATGTTCATTGATGGCATGTGTTGCTTGGTGACACATTCAAAATAAATAATGGTACATGCTCATTGTGCACTCCACCACAGAGTCGACACTACCACATGGATTGAAAGCTTGTAAGTAAAGAGGTGGGGCTTAGAGCTCAGTGAGAACAGTCACAAGAGGGGTAAACGCTGATGGCATGGTCACGGTTTTGTGGTAGTTCATCACTTTCTTTTCAGCTCCTTTTAAATAATAGTTCGAGAAGGTGTTTGCTCATTGGAGTTTCATGTTTGTATATATACAGCTACGAGGACAGCAACTTTCAAAAACAGATTAAATTTTTGTTAAGATGGGCTTTTCTTTCTTAACACAAAACCTTACGTGTAAACTCGGATATGCAGGCACTATGAAGAGCGAGAACTGCGGGCACAGCAGGATCGCGCCAAGAAACGCCTGGAGTTTGAGAACCAGAAATTCAAACTGCAGAACCAGATAGAGTGTGAAAAATCCAGTGACACATGGGGTAAGAATCAGTTTTTGTTGTTGTTGTGTACTTCACATGGTTGTTCTTGTATAAAGTTCAATGACTTGTTTGTAATATTGTTGCTATTGTGTGGTGTGTGTGTGTGTGCATGCAGACCACAGGCTGGTATGTCTTGGAAAGCACAAACAAATGTTGGGCCTTTTTCTGAAACACATAGCATTTGTTTTGTTTTTAAAAGATGACGTACATAATGCACATGGCCTGGTGACATTAGGGGGAATAGTAATAGTAATTGGCTGCTGGCTTCCTTCATGAATATTCATTGAAGTATGACAGAAGCAGTCAACTAGAGTAGGAATGAGCTACCTAGGCAAAATTCCAACGTTAGAAATTTTCAGCCCTGCCTCTTTTTAGGAAAGCAACTGAAAGTCATGAAATTCTCAACAACAACAAAATCCCAGTATGAATTGTGACTGCAAATCAGACACTAATAACATCCACAAATGTGAATGGATCATCATGACAGGTAAAATTCTCAAACTGGTGCAAAATGTTGCTGGGTCCAGTGGATTTGGTGAAAGTGGAATATCAGTATTTTAGTGCATCTGCAGTTGCTTCACTACATTTAAGAGGTAGATTGTTTGATGTTCTCCTGTAAACTCCCCAGCTTAGGCCAGCATTCAGAGACTGTTTAGAACATACTGAGTAACAAATCATTCGAATATGAGACACTTGCGTTTAAGCTGTCCTTGTTTTGTTATATTTCATGTGAGAACGTTCCTTGAACATGTCAAAGGGAGGCTTTGCTGTTTTTGAAACCTCACAGCTTCATGAAATGTTTGTTTGTTTTTGTTAAAATGCTGCTGTGGACATTTCAGAATATGTTGTTGTTTTTTAAGTCATTTTATTCTTTTTGCGCACTGTGATTTTGTGTTTGATTTATGACAGAGCTGGTGTTGAAATGGGAGAAGACCGTTCAGAACGATGAGCGAGAGTATGAGAAGGTGAAGAATGAAGAAAACCGGCACATGAACGTAAGTGAAACCTCATTTTTCAGACTCTTCCTCTTCCCAATCTTCATGTTTTGGGATCAAAGTCAGTTTATGGTTTCAGATTTTTTTTTTTTTTTTTTTTTTTAGTGTGGGTCCAGATGCATGTGTGTTGTGTTTACTGAATGACAAACTGTATACCAGAAGCAAAGCACAGTTGACCCGTTACCCTTTTAACTTTGAGCCTGTGTAGCTCAGTATGGCAAGGGAGGTTTTCTCCCCCAGAGTCGGCTTGCAGTACAGGTCTCACGGTGTTTGAACAGCCCCCATATACAATAACATGCATCAACATCTGTGCACACATTAAAAATCCCAAACTGTGACACCCATACCATTTTTATTTATCTTTTTGCCACAGGGAAATACTGGTATGGGTGCCACAGTATGGGATTTTAATGTGGCATTGTTGGTATGGCTGCTGTATCCTTACCAAGGTAAGGCAGCCCAGTTTTCTGCAAAAGACAGCATGCACAACAGTCATAAGACAGGGTACCCAACAGTCAGTTTTACAGTTATAGACAAAGACAGTGTATGGCTCACAGTGAGGAGGATGTATAGGTCACAGACAGCAACAGTGTCTACAAAAAAACCGCTTGGTATTGGTGCTGCGTGCAGATCATCGACAATGAGATGCAGTCCCAGGAGCGATTGAAGCAGCAGAGGCTGACGCTCAAGTCGCAGGTGGACGACATGGAGCAGGAGATCAGTGAGGTGCGCAAGCGCCTGTCTGTCCAGCAGAAGGAGATGGCGGCCCTGCAGAAGTCCATCACCTCCCTGGAGACCAAGCTGGAACAGAAGAGAGCTGACCGACACAGTCTTCTCAAAGCCTGCAAGGTGGGGACTCCAGGGATGGAGATAGATCGCTTATGCCATGCTATGGTTGTAGATAGACAGTCTGCTTGAACCGTGCTGTTGGTGTAGACGGACACAGTTGTGTTAATACAGTTAGAGAGGATCAGCCTGTTTTAGACCTTTACACTACTGTGATATGTGTGGCAGGTGGAGGGAATCGCACTGTTTGACCTTCACACTACTGTGATATGTGTGACACTGTGATGTCTACACCATTGTGGTGTGTGTGGCAGATGGAGAGAACCAGACAGTTTTAGACATTTACACTGTTAGTTTTGGGCTGCTTTAGACCTTTACATTCCTGTGCGGTATTGACACCATTGTGATGCGTGTGGCAGATGGAGGGAATCAAACTGCCGCTGACCCAAGGCTCCATGGATGACATCAGTGGTGAGACGGACATGTCTGGCGCCGATGGCTCCCAGGAGACTCCGCTAGACAGCATGAGCACTCAGGGGGCAAAGGCCATCTACGAGAAAGAGGCTCAGATTCTGATTGACTACAGTGCCCTGGATGATGAGTACAAGGATGTGAGTTGGTGTGCTTATCAGTGTTCTTAAGCTGAAACCTGCAGGTTCACCCAGTGTTGGTTAAGAAGGTAGCATATACAGCAGTTTGCAAATAGGTGCCACAGTGATTGTGTTCATTTAGCTGAATTGATTGTGACAGTGTCTGGATTCAGTCAGATGGAGGAGCCACATGATGTGAATGGCCATTTGGTAACTATGATAGTGGGTTCATTCAACCTCATGATGTGAGAAGTGGATTGGTAATTATGAGGCCATGTTCAGCTGAACAAGGCACATGACATGAACAGTGGATTAATGTTTATGACAATGTGTCAAGTCGTCTGATGAGCAAATAGCAGATTGATACTTATGACTATGGTTGTGTTTGTTCATCAGGATGAGGTACATGACATGAACAGCGGATTGATATTTATGACCGTGCGTTCAGTTAGCTGAAGAGCCTCATGCCATGAACAGTGGTTTGCTACTTATGACGATGGTTGTGTTTGTTCAGCTGGACGAGGCCCATGATGTGAAGAAGGCCCAGGAGCAGCTGCAGAAGACAGTGTCAGACATGCAGACCACCCTGCAGAGAATCCAGGCCCCCAACATGCGTGCCATGGAAAAGTGGGTACCTTCCACCTGGCTGGCTACTGCCTTTCTGTCTGTTGGTGTGTGCGTGTATGCCCACAGTATTGTACAGAGAGTTCAGGGTCCAACAACATGCACTTTGGAAAAGTATGCAGGGCTATGTGCCAAAGAGAGGTGGGGCCTTCAGCGCATGTGCCATGGGTAGACCTGTCCCTGTGTTTGCGTTGTCCCTGCGTCTGCCTGTCCATAGATGTGTAGGTCCACACGTCTGTTAGTTTGTATGTCCATTCTGAAGGCAGTCCAGTCCAGGTCCATGCACACCGTGGCTAGGTGGATGCCATACACCTCTCTGTAGGATGTCTTGTTCCTTAGGGCACTCAGAGTCTACAGCCAGACCATGACTAGTGTTTGTTGGGGTTGGAGCTTGCTTACGGAGATGGAGAGAGAAGAAAAAATGTCTGGAGGGAAACTTTTTTTTTTGGTTAAAGATGGATTCAGAGGTGAAGGTTCAACACCCTTGTGGTGAATACATCAAGGGAAAGGCTTTGACCATGCACCTGGGGCAGGCCATTCCGGTCTGTTGCAGTGATTTGGAAGGAAGAAGCTGCTCTGCCTGCATTCAGTTTGACAGGAGAGCTGTCTGACCATAGCATGCAGCGTAGAATAGAGATTCCCAGTTTGAAGACAGTAAATCTGTGTCATGTTAGCTGGGCACAAAGCAGTGGCTACATACTGAACATCAGGAATTCTATGACACAAACACAGTCCCTTGACAGACAGTTGTAACATCAAGGTTTCTTCTGTGCAGGCTGGATGGGGTGAAGGAGCGGTTTCAAGAAACATCAGAGGAGTTTGAAAATGCACGCAAAAGAGCCAAGAAAGCCAAGCAGGCTTTTGAGAAGATCCGCAAAGAGCGCTTTGATCGCTTCATGCACTGCTTTGACCATGTGGCAAACCGCATTGATGATATTTATAAGGTGAGTGCTATCAGTTAGGTCTGTTGTGCTCTCTTCTCCGCAGCCGCTTGTTCAGTTGGAAAGAAATATTGCAGCGGCAGATTCATTGGCGTGGTACTCAGATGGAAGTGATATCCGTCTTTGTTTTATGGGAGCCACGTTAAATTCCTTGGGTCGAGCAGCATTTTTTTCTGTTGCTAGTATAACAATTTGTGGGCTCACAGTGTTGTTGTTTTTACTGGCACGAGGTTTACTGGCTGTTTGGCTACACCTGTGGGGGGATATGCCTGAATAAAGTTTAGGCTAATCACCACTGCAGATGTATGTGGATAAATGAGTTTAGGCTAAACATTGCAGATGTACATGGATGAATGGGAGTAAGTTGAGGCTTAACTCCACAATAGGTGTGTGTAAGTTTGAGGCTAAACACTATTATTAGCAGGCATAGACAAGTATGTCTGTGTAGGTTTTGAGGCTGAATACAGATGTATATGGATTAGTGTGCCTGAATGAATTTGAGGTAAGTCATCAGAAACTGCACCAGGAAGGAAGATTTTGGGTATTGTGCTAATTTTTCTAAGCACAGCATGGTTCATAATCGCACAATGCATGATGTATCTTCTCACAGTCTCTAGCCAGAAACCAGAGTGCTCAGGGTTTCCTGGGTCCGGAGAACCCTGAGGAGCCCTACCTGGATGGGGTTAACTACAACTGCGTGGCTCCCGGCAAGCGCTTCCGGCCCATGGACAACCTGTCTGGTGGAGAGAAGACTGTGGCCGCCCTGGCTTTGCTCTTCGCCATTCACAGGTTTGTGGTAGTCTGGCTCTGGGTGTTGCTGCATGTGCAAGCTGGCCTGTTTGTGTGTGTGGAGAGGGTAGGGGCTTAAACTCTGACCAGAAATATCTGTGACTTGATTGCTTTTTTTATATTTATATAATGCTATTTTCCATTCTTGTGCAGTTTCAGTGCGCTGTAGTCATGTGTGACTGTCAGTGAGTGACTGTAGGTTTACATAGCACATTGGATGTTCACCGAAGTGGTGTACTTACAGCATTATATGATTGTGAAATGGCTGGTGCCCCCCAAAATTGCTCACATCTCAGTACACAGTCTGTGCACACCATACAGTTACATACCAGTTTACAGGGGTATTCAAGGTCACATACATTCATTCATCTGGTCTTTTAGTGCATGCTGCACTGTACTCTGACATAGACTACCATACCTTTTATGTGCAGATGTGATGTTTTTGCATGTCTACACATGGGGGACCTTGTTTTGCAGTGGTCTCATCTTTTCTTGAATTATGGTGTTAGGATAAGGTCAGGACAGGTGTGATTTTAGCCCAATCATACCTTTGATATCAACGGTGGTGAGATGTCACTCAGCAGCAACCTACAGTGTGACATGGCACATCCACAGTGGGAGCAAAGACAATGTAACGTACAAAAACTGGTGGTTGAGATTTGTAGTACTTGTGCTGTATCCCAAATCAACACCCTGGACCAGTTTTAGCACCCTTTACAATTACAGTGATGGTGATATTGCTGGCAAGGTCTTTCAGGTACCAAAGTAATGTTGTATTGACAAGTTTCTCCCATCCGTGGTTGATGCTGTCATGTGCTTGTGACGCTGTGTTGTGTGCTGTGCAGTTACCAGCCAGCCCCCTTCTTTGTTCTGGATGAGATTGACGCTGCCCTGGACAACACCAACATTGGCAAGGTGACCGCTTCCTTCCTCTCACCTCATGCTGCAAACGCTTGCACTCATTGTCTCTCCACACACTGCAAGCACAGGATATAAAGCTGGCTTCCTGTTTGGAGGTTGTGTGTGTTCGTGTGTATAAATGATCTCCCCAATACTGGACATAGGTTGTTTTTGTGTGTTTGTTTAGGTTGCTGGTTGTTTTTGTGTGTTTGTTTAGGTTGCTGTTTGTTTAGGTTTTTGTTGTTGGGGGTAGGGGGGAGAACAAAAGATATTTTTCAACAGAACAGGACAGGACATAGTTGTTACTGGAAGGGGAGTGGGGCAGTATTGTTTGCAAGGAATGCTCATAACCAAATCCAACACTTTCCATCTTTTGGGGTAAGCGGGAGCTGTATGGTATACTTTGCTTAATTTTCTGAATTGCTTTTTGTACTGCGTGATGTTACGCAGGTTGCAGCTTACATTCGTGAGCAGTCGGAGAACCAGTTCCAGTGCATTGTGATTTCTCTGAAGGAAGAGTTCTACAACAGAGCAGACGCACTCATTGGTATTTACCCTGAGGTTAGTCGAGCACCAGCACTCTTTTAGAAAGGATGGTAGATCTACCAGTAAATGGTCACAAGACTCGTTACATCTTGTCATGCCATGTGACATTACACCATGGTGACTTGTTGCATTGTGCTGACCTATCAAGGCTTCTCATGCCATGCACTGTTACAGCAAGGGACCTGTGTGGGTCATGTTTTAAGTGTTACATCTTGACCTATATTGTCACAGTAATGATTGTTACATCATGTGGCATACGCTGTTCCAGCAAGGAGACAACATGATATGTACTGTTACAGTAACAGTTGTTGCATCATGTCGTGCATTGTTCCAGCAAGGAAACATGTTGTGTACTGTGTTACAGTAAAAGTTGTTACATCATGTCATATCCTGCACTGTTACAGCAAGATTTGTTACAAGCTGTGCTCACGTTTCAAGGTTTGTTTCAACACATTTCACTGTGGCTGGCAATACAGTCTCCGCACACTCACAGGCTATTGAATGCTGGCTGACCTTGCCATTTGATCTCTATATTCCATGTTTAGAACTGTTCATTCAGTAGAAAGTTTGTGAACAAGCCACATCATCACAAGCTCTGTTCCTGCTGTTGTAGTTAGCCCTCAGCAGAGGAGTTTCAGATCCAGGGATGGGACTGTACCGGTAAATTTGTCTTTGTCCCACAAACAAAGTGTGTTAGAAATCCAGCTTGCTCCCGATTCTCCGCAAGACAGAATGTACAACTGTCCCATATGCCTCACAAACATATTTCACAACATGCTTCCCACAAAATGTCACCAAGCCAGCAGGCCATGTTTCCATCATGGAAGCTTGAATGTATGTGGAGTTTTTTAGATGGTGTCCTGTGTTAAAGCAAGGAGACTTGTCACAGTATGTTTGTCCCCTGCGACAGCAAAATGTCATGGTATGATGCATTCTGTGTTACAGCAAGGAGACTGTGTGGTCAGTAACAGTCTGACGCTGGATCTGACAGAGTACCCAGACCCTCATGCGGAGGAAGAGAGGGAGCGCGAGGATCTACCCTACATGAGGTGAAGCCATTGCCAGGGACAACACTGGATGTTGACATAGCCAAGGAGTAACGCACCCTTCTTCAACTGAGCAGTGCCACCTGTCTGCATATAGCCATGTGTTTTTTCATGTCGAAGAGAATGACAAATACATCGGGTAGGTTGAATGTACCTTCTGAATGATGCATTTTACACTTGCATCTTCAGTCGTAGGTCAGCACACTGTTGAATGGCCCTCTGCCCACAGGAGTCACCACACTGCTGTGGATCCTCTGATGGACTGAGGAGTTCCTGCTAAGGATCAGGACGTTTGAAGCAGATTCCAGTTCGGGACTTTAGTCCTGGTTTTTGCGGGAAACATATGTCAAGATGGCAGCTTCATGTGCTAAACACTGCATGGTGGTCAAGTCCTCTCTGTATCTGGATGTGTTTTGTGGGCATTGCTTAGTCGCTGGCATAGGGGTGTGGGGTTGGGTATTCTTAGTATGCCAGTATAAACAGCATTTAATGCTGGTGATTTTTTTATTTTATTTTTTTAAATGAGTGTTAGAAATTGCTGTATTCGTCACATAAAAATTTGGTGGGGGGGGGGGGTCTCACCATTTCAGTTCAGAATCTCAGGTTGGAACTTGCTGTGCAGCTACCATTGTCACTCTGAGCTTAACGTCATCTGACCAGTCAGATCGTTCAGTTAAATAATACTGCATATCAAGGACCCCTCCCCCGACCCTCCACACAAGTAAACAGAAGTGCAGCTGGCAGGATTGTCAGGGGGGAAAGCACTTGATGCTGTGCAAGTATTGGCTTGGCTGGCTCTAGTCCAGGAGGACTTAAGAGGTCGTTTGTGGCCTGGCACACATTCGTCTTTGGATTTGCCCTAAAAACTGTGCAATATTTTACATGACTGTATAAAAATATAAAAATAAAAAAAATCATAGGAGAGAAGTGGTTAATATTTTATCCAACTGAAATAATTACACAGGCAGTGGTTTGATTTCTGCCCTTTGATTAGTGATTTGTCAGGGGATGAGCTGTGATTGGTTCCCAAGTAAGGCCCCATGGCTTTTGATCTTAAACTGATTGTCTCACTGGTCTGTGGGATGTGTTTCCAGTGACCAGGTTTTGACAGGCAAGGTATTTGAAGCCTACCATGTTATGGAGCCCTTTTGGGGAATCAGTTCAATGTCATTTGTGCATATGGGCTAAATACACGAGGGCAGGCATGAAACCACAGCCACTATCATTATTTCACATCATGATTAAAAAAGATGTCACCCCTTTCTGATCAATTTCTTTTTCGCTGATTTCAAAAGAGAGTGGTTTGACTGGCAGATCCAACGTTTGGTGCGAGTCGTTTGCAAACAGCCTGTTCTGGTGCTTTATAACACCAGCACGGTGGTGAGATGCCCATGAGACAGAAAGGGAGGCTGGTGCCATGCTGGATACTTCAGTGTAGTATTATAACAAGTTTCACAAGTACTTGTTCAAAACAACTGAGTTAATGGTTATTAAAGTTCATTCCTTTTTGCATTTATGTTTGCAATCATGAAGGAAATTTTCTATTCCTGATCAAGAATGAAACAAAGGCATTGATGACTTCAGCAAAGAATTTGTCCAGTTAGTGAAGACTTTGGAATTCTGTTTTTTGGATCTTTCTCTGTAGGTTTAGAATGATGTCAATTCCTTCAACACAAAATTAAAGGCAAACTGGGTGACTTTTGGCTGCATTTTTTCACTTTTTTGAAAGTTGCTGTCCAAAATAGATGTACAGTTCTGACAAGTGCAAACTCTACAATGCCAATTGTTTCTATTTTTAAAATACTGCCACTTCAGAGTACAGTATAACTTGGCTGTATTTAGTTGATGCCCCATGTAGATTTGTAATCTGTTCAGTGTCACCCTAATTTGGATGCCTGCTCAGACCCCAATCACCATTTGAAAGTTGGGTCATGTCATTGCAATGAGAGGAAATAGCAAAGCTCAGCTGAAACTGACTGCTTACATTCGTATACCTATTGGCATGGCAACTGAATTAACAGCATTTTGTTAATGACAGTGTTGTGTTACGGGCTGAGAAAAACAAAACATGGAAGGCAGCATATGAATTTGTTCATAAACATTGTTTATCCCCCTGAGGGATATTAAACTTGGATGTTGTAAATTATGCTTTGAATGTTCCATCCTTTGGAGTGTGTTATCTGGGATATTCTAAAATTAGTTTTTTACGTTCTTGTATTTCATGGACGTTGTAAGATGTTTTTTGATCATCAGTGTTATTTTCTGTTTCACCTGTTCCTTATTCAGTTAAAGGAGTGTAGTTTTAGTGCAACAGTTACATTGGTGAATAAGCTCAGAACATTTTTACAGAACAGTTTCTATGAGAACTACGCTGCTTAGATTTTGTTTGTCATACCATGGCATGGTTTGTATTTATTCATAGATCTATATACGCACACACCTGTACTTCTGTGTAACACCATCATTATCCAGTTGTCACTCTCCCTAGATTGTATTATATGTTGATCATTGTCTCCTTGTCAGTCGCTACACATTTATCATTGTACTGTTCACTTTTAATGTTGCAAATTCCTTCACCCCAGCCAGGAGCATTAATGGTAATTCGGGTCAGATCCGTGTGCCATTGAGTTATAATGTGAATGAGCACACTGAAAGCTGAGCAATTCTTGTCCAGGTTCCTGGAACGCATAGATGGAGATGCAGGTTGTCCAAGCACTGTAATTAATGGTCATAGCACCGACAGTTGTCAATTTTCCCATTGCGTTGGTCCATTTGATATCGAGTTACAGTTCACCACTTACATTTTCCCTTTTATACGTTGTGCATTTAAATAATGTTGATTTTACTGGAAAATAGATGTAGTGTGTTTGCAGGGGAAGTGCAAACTGCAGTTATTTTCGTTTTTGATCTTAAATGACCATCACTGTTGTTCAGATACATGGATGCATGTTGATCTTTTAGACTGTGTCTTGCTTTGGTTACTGTGTGTGTATGAACATTGATTTCAACATGAAAAGTTTGGTAAACCCAAGCTTGTCTGTGCTTTACTGTGTTCAGTTCACCAGTGCTGGTGCTGGTGTGAATTGCAAAGTACGTCACTCTCACATGCAGTACGTACACGTACACCTGCTCTCTCTCTCAGAACCATACAGGCTTTGGAAAACACATTACTAAACTGTCAGCTGACAAAGTGAGATCTGAAGTGCTAACATGTTTTTGTTTGTCTTTGTACTTCATTGTTCCAACTGAATAATTTGAATGGCCTTCCCAGAGGAAAACTACTGAACGTGAAGACCACAGATATGAGCAGGAAAAAACCCATGTTAATTGCATGAAGGTTTTGTGGTTGAATGTATTTGTCTGCAGCAACAATTAGTATGGAATATAAACACAACCCAAGCAAGATTGTATTGTAAAGACTTGTTTATGAATATCAATTCCAAACACCAGTAACACAGCAAGTGGAGATTATGGGCAAGGAATGAACAAGTTGTTACAAGAGCACAGAGAGAAGAAAAAAAATGTCAGCAGTTTTGTAACCTGACTAGGAAAATAAAGTCACACAATTGGACATACTCTCATTTTGGTAAAAGGCATACCTGCATTCTTGTGTATTATATATAGTCACACACTGATGAGTCAGAGCAAGTACATAATTATGGTAGTACTCGTACACTCATTTACCATTAAAAAATATGGCTGAGCCATATTGTATAGGAACTGAACACAAATGGTTAATAAGAGGAGTTTAACATTCTAGCAAGTACACAGGGTCAGCTTAGGACAAGCAAACCATCATCAGATGCACACTTAAAAACTATTCTCATTATTAGAAAACAAATAAAAACTAAAACTGTTACCAAGCCAAGTCCACAATTAATCAACAAAAATAGAAAACCTAAACATGAGACAAAAAACCTGTTCTCAAGCCAAGTCCAGAATTAATCGACAAAAACAGAAAACCTAAACATCAAACAAATTTTCTAGGAGTCGGTCAATTCAGCATTACCATGATTTTAAAAAAGAAAAAAGGATTAAAAACAGCATATAGCACTAGGACATGCTGGTATCATTGACCATTTGATCAGGTTTACTGATACCACATTAAAGAAAACTATTGGAACAGACAAAAACCAAAGATCATGGCAAACACCAGAGCTATAGTGTTGGCAGCAAGCTACACATGCTACCTCCCAACCACCATTTCCTAGCCCAACAATAGCCATACAAAAAGCCTACCTTAGCAAAACAAATATTAGAGAAGTTTATGGAGAAACATCTAAGACTATTACTACATGAAAGTAAAATCACTGCTCCTTTAAAATACATTGACGTGCCAATTTGATGAACCTGTTGCTCCTTTGAAATGAAATATGATCTGATGAACCTGGAAAATGGGGAGTTTCTATGTTCCTCTTTTCCATGGTGCATTTCTCACCTTAATTAGTAACTGGATGTAAATGTCCTGTCAACCACACAGGGTCATCTCAGGACAAACTATATCGTAAGCTAATGCCCTTTTTGTTAAATAAACCCTTTCTCAAGTCAATCCACAAAACCAGTCCCTGCACAAGGACCAAAATACACAAACATCAAACTTTTAAAGAGTTGGTCCTTTCAATACTGCCCCTGTTAAAAGACCACATAAGTCTAGGACATGCTGGTATCATCAACCATACCATAAAAACCAAAATCATATAAAAGGAATGAACAGCAGCAATACAACAAGTCTACAGTATAATATTAATGCATAATGACAAACAGTAGTGTCATGTGGCAGCAAACCATCCGTCATCTAGCTGCTCTACAAAACCTGTACAAAAAAGCCTAACACTAAGCCAAAAATCTTCTGGACAATTTTTTTTTTTTTAAATGGACCATTACCACACACAAAATCCCAAGGCAGAAAGAGCAAGAGGACATGGCAGAAAAACGAGAGAGCAGATAGGAAAGGGGAAGCAAATGACAGCCCTGAGATTCCAGACAGGGAGCATCATACATCCTTCACAACACGTTACAGTCATAGTCGCAAAAGCTACTGTCTCCCTTGGAAGCACATAGTGAGCCGACTCAGTGTAGTCCTATTCTCACAACAGTTTTGCAGCTCCTCGATGCCCAGGAACAAGTTCATGGACATCCTGACCTGACTCCATGTGAACAACGCCACCATGTGGAGTCCATGTGGGCAGCCAGACCATGACCCCATCCACAAGATTCATCCACTGGTCAACCACCTGAACAAGCCCTTCAGAGAGGTGTACACACTCGACATGCTTTCCAGACTTGTTCACAACTTCCCTGATAGTGATACAGACAGCTTTGCACAAAATGACAACATTCATGGTCATGTTTTTGCAACTTCTATATTTTAACACAACAAAGAGAATGAAAATCCATAGAAAACTGGTGTCTTTTCCCCCCCTTAAATTCCTATGGACAGGACTTCTGTTGTGCAAGTCCTGATCATCAGCCAATCAAACCAGTCACACGCCACTGCCACTGGGAACAATTCTGTGTGGTGGACCAACAAAACATATTTCACCATGCATGTTAGTGCTCAGTCAAGTTCTTGTGTAAATCTCTCTTTAAAAAAACTGGGTTTGGGGGGGGAAAATAATGTTGTTTACAGTATCCAATGCACAAGTTTAAGTCATACAGATCAGTGCTTTCAGAAACCAGAAAACATCAGAAAATAAAACAAAACTGGAGATGATAAAAAAATAGGTAATATCACAGATGAATGTATTAATTCATTTCTCCACCTCTTTGCAATACTGACCAAAACTCATAGAGCTGAATCTATGGACCTACCCATAACAACACAGCTTGTGGCAAGATTCTACTCATACAAAGATTCTATACAATTCTGATTACAATACATACATGTACATATAAAGATTCTGCACAACTCAGATTACATAAATATAACTCGGATTACATACATGTGTACAAAAAGATTCTGCACAACTCATGTACACATGTGCCCTGTGCGCTCAGGGTGTTGACGAGTTGCATGATAAATGTACATTATTATTACTGAAGATTGTCTACACATCCTGGGACATTAAGTCAGCTGTGTAGATGATAATAATTAAAATGATTAAAGCACCTACACTGCAGCTTGAAGCGCTAAACAATACAAACATACTAGCATGCACACAATGTACATCAAAATAAGACATTAATTTAACAAAGCAAATAATGTACACATCAACATGGTTTCAAACACAACTGACTACATGCATTGTCCAGACTGAGAGACAGGGGTGAAGGACAGTGAAGATACATTATCACATGACTGTTACCACAATGCCATGAAGAGTGGGGGTGGGTGGGTGGGGGCTACGTGTGTGTGTGTGTGAGTGGATGTATGTGATTGTGTGTGTGTGTGGATACATGTGACTGTATTTGTGTTGTGTGTGGATGTATCTGATAGTGTGTGTTTGTCATACAGTAGTCTCTGCCTTGGGTTTGGCCTGACCCCGCTCCATCATGCTGAGGTAGCTGTTTAGACAACAGAAAAAGTAACACGCTTTACTTTGCACTGGTTCTATGATGTAAATGTACTATGACCTTTTTAACCAAGCTATAAATTTCATTACCCAAAAAGAAAAAGAGACTTGGTACAACACAAAATAATAAACTGTCCAAATCACATAAATTGTCTCAAATTCATAACATTGTGTCAATATAAAAGCTCTTCAACACATTAAACAGTTAACCTTTCTCTTTTTTTAAAGTCAGAGATGCTTGGTGAAAAAACAAAACACAGCTGAATGAACCAGGCAGAGGTCCTGTCAGCAGACAAAGCTATGTTCTAAGAGGCCCTGGGGTTCAAATGGGTGAAGCTATCAAAGGTCTGACATTTCAATGGTCAGGGTCTAGATTTCTGTATCCCCAGTTAAGGAAGACAACCCCAGAAAGGCAGGATCCACTCACACGTCAATCAAGCCGTCCAGCCACCGCCGGTGCGTCAGGGACTCCATCCACGAGTGGGGAATGGCCGACAGCCCCAGCTTACAGCCCAGCATGGCCCCGGCCACCGCTGCATTGGCGTCAGCATCCCCACCCTGAAACACATCACCATTGGCGTCAGCATCCCCACCCTGAAACATATCACCATTGGCGTCAGCATCCCCACCCTGAAACACATCACCATTGGCGTCAGCATCCCCACCCTGAAACACATCACCATTGGCGTCAGCATCCCCACCCTGAAACACATCACCATTGGCGTCAACATCCCCACCCTGAAACACATCACCACTGGCGTCAGCATCCCCACCCTGAAACACATCACCATTGGCGTCAGCATCCCCACCCTGAAACACATCACCACTTGCGTCAGCATCCCCACCCTGAAACACATCACCACTGGCGTCAACATCCCCACCCTGAAACACATCACCATTGGTATTAACATCACCACCCTGAAACACATCCTATGCATCATCACTATTGGCTCCAGCATCCCCACCCTGAAACACATTACATGCACCATCACTATTGGTGTCAGCATCCCCACCCTGAAACACATCACATGCACCATCACTATTGGTGTCAGCATCCCCACCCTGAAACACATCGCATGCACCATCACTACTGGCGTTGACATCCACACCCAGAAACACATCGCATTCACCATCACTATTGGCGCTGACATCCACACCCAGAAACACATCACATTCACCATCACTATTGGCGCTGACATCCACACCCAGAAACACATCGCATTCACCATCACTATTCGCGCTGACATCCACACCCAGAAACACATCACATTCACCATCACTACTGGCATTGACATCCACACCCTGAAACACACCACATGCACCATCACTACTGGCATCAGCATGCTCATCCTGAAACACACCACATGCATCACCGCTGTGCAGCAGCCACACTGGAATAATGCTGATACTATGATCAGAAAGACAAGGAAAAAGCGTGAAGGCAATGCTTGGGAAACTTCAAAGAGACCATGGGTATGAAGGCTTTCCCCGAGTGTGCAGATGCCATCTTCAAAGAACTGATGCTAGCATCCACAGCCTACAATAATGTCATGTTTCACAAGTCTCAAATACCCTAAGACGTTTCCTGCAACCCCAGAACTACGTCCAGTATGTCTAACACATCTCTGCATTAATTGTGTTCTGTGTGTCCAAGACATTTCTCCTCATACCTCTGTAAACGCCATGTCCCACATTTCTTCCCAATCCGCCATAGCTATGTTCGGTATGTTTCATAATTTTTCTCTCAGAAACTTAAGGAGTATGTCCTACATGTCTGAGACAATGTCCCCATACTGCCCTGACTGCATCATAGACCTGCACATCCACATTATATCTCCCCATACCTTTTCCATCATGTCCTTCATTTTTAAGACATTGTTTTCCCATACCTCCATGACTATGTTCTGAATGGCTGAACGGAAATCTTTCTGCTTGAACGCCCAGAAGGCTGCTCCCACAGTCTTGAAGGTGTAGTTGCTCCTGCCCACTTCATTGAGCTGCAGATCTTTGAGTGATGTGGCAAACAGGTGGCGCTTCAGCTCCTTGATCTGCATGACAACAGCAAAACATCCACGTGACCAGCACAAGGATTGCTGCATGTATATGCCAATGATCCAGTCATTCCATATAAAATAAAATAAATGTTTATGACAGGGGAAAAACTAATGTGACAGAAAATGTTCAAAGCTGTCCACCACCATGACAGAAAAGCTCTTTTCAAACGCTGCACACAGCAGTATGGCATGGTGAAGTTTCGCAGTTGCAAATATTTGGGCCTCCAACCCACTGTGAAAAGGGACAGCACACAAACCTTGCTCCAGACAAAGCTGCAATAAATATCTACTGGTGGCAACACTGCAACCAAAGCTAACCTGCACTAATAATACCAATGATGATGGTAGTGATGACTTACCTCAGCATACCTGCCAAGAAGACATCGAGTAGCATACGAGTAGCAGTCCGAGATGATGGCGTCAGTGGCGTAGTCCCCATTTTTCTTCAGGTGCTTCTCATCTCTCTGCATCATTAAGGTGATGGCTGTCGTCACAGCAACCACTGATGCATGGCACCTACAAGCAAAGCAAAGAGCAGTGAGTACACATGCAGACCATAAACACCTCCTCACTTCCTAACTTCATGCTCACACCCCTGTACCATGTACGTACATGTCACGTGTATACACCTGAGCACACTCAACTGCTGCCAGTCACCCACAAACAGTACAACCTTGGGAATGAGACAGCATGGTAGTAAGAACACTGTCCTTGGCTGAATTCAGTAAAAATTCCACTAACAACACTGGGTGGGTAGTGCAGCGCTGCTGTAGCTGGCTTTCCCTAAGAAAGGTGAACCATACTTTACAGACGAAAAAACACTATCCCTAACGAAACAAAAATACAAACACAACAACAAAAATACACGCACAATAGTTGTGAGAACAGGGTTCATACAGGACCTAATTTTCTAAAGTACCAATCTGAAGACCATTTTCTCTGACCATGCTACTGCTCAGTTACACGCAATTTAAACAGCATGAGCTATCTGAAGCACAGTGACTCTTGCAATATGTTGCAGAAAATGGCAAACCCATCTGAAGCAGGTCTGGATGTAGTAAATTTTTGCATTTTCTTTTTATCATCAATCATTTGCATCCATTTTTTCTTTTTCTTTCTTCTTTAAAAAAAATAATCTTTCCACGACCTTTGCCCTAAACTTTCCAGGCCTGGTAAAAAGCACTCCAGTTTTCCTAAACTTTCCAAAAATGTCAAAGATTGTGCCAACCCTGGAGAATTCTGCAAGGGACAGATGGCCTACATACCGTGGGTCAGGGTGTGTGGTGTTGCAGATCTCAAGGGCGTTGTGCATGACCTTGGAGTGAGCATTGTAGTAGTGGATGCCCAGGATGGAGGTTCTGGCCACTGCGGTGTTGGTAGCACTCTGACAGCCTGAGTTTCTCCACACGATTTCTGCGGCCTGCACGGGAGATAAGCAACATTTACCATGAAAATATGTTCGCACAAACACCATGCTTACATTTCAGATATTAAAAAAATAAGTTTCACGTGTTAGGTGAATATTGCACACACACAGGCACACACAACCAGCCACCACATAGTTACCCCTTTTACCTTCCCATTCACACTCTAACCACGTACGCAGCTCCAGATAAAAAAAACTAAAAGCTCACAATAACCCAAATTAAGTATTTAGCAGCTCAGGACAGATTTTGGACAAAGTACAACTTTCGCCCAAGCTTTGCGATTTCTGTTACCTGTTGTGGAGTTTCGGAAAACTGGGGGTGAGCCAGAACAGCTTTGGTGGCGGTGTCAAGTCCTGGTCCACACCGGTCCTTCAGTTCAGGGAACCCACTCTCACACCACTCTTGCAACCTGCGACTGAAGTCCTTTGGAACAACCTGCAACCAGCAACACAGGGTACCCACTCTCACACCACTCCAGTAACCTGCAACTGGTCCTTTGGAACAACCTGCAACCAGCAACACAAGGTACCCACTCTCACACCACTCCAGTAACCTGCAACTGGTCCTTTGGAACAACCTGCAACCAGCAACACAAGGTACCCACTCTCACACCACTCCAGTAACCTGCAACTGGTCCTTTGGAACAACCTGCAACCAGCAACACAAGGTACCCACTCTCACACCACTCCAGTAACCTGCAACTGGTCCTTTGGAACAACCTGCAACCAGCAACACAGGGAACCCACTCTCACACCACTCCAGCAACCTGCAACTGGTCCTTTCAAACAACATGCAACCAGCAACACATACAGCTCTTTGTAACACATAATCCGTGAGATCACAGAGATGTATGAAAAGGAACACAGACGCCAGTCTATTTAGTTCCCATATATTTTTAATTAACCTAAGCGTACAAACAGCATTGACCTTGCTCTAATAGCAGAGTCCCACTGTAAACCCTAACCGGGACAAAATCAACCATGGTAGGGAAGTAGCTGGTTGGAGTCCATGTCCATGCCGAAACAGTCTAAGACCTGCTCTCATTGTGCACTATGTTATTCTAGCCACACCCAACAAAACAAAGTCCTGCTGTCATGTGACACCCGCCCCACCTTGCTCCATATATGGTAATAATCAGCGAAGTCACGAGACTGGAAATAACAACTGTCCACACCTTCACCGTCCCGCTCCATGTATGGTGTTAATCAGCGGAGTTGAAAAACAAAAACAGCCACTGATGACAGGCCTCATGAGAACATGCTCACATGGCACGATGGAGGTCAGAGTCAAGATGGACGGTCACTCAGTGTAAACATCACAGACTAAGTAAGTCTGCATGAAGAGCGATGCCTCCAGCAAGCTTGGATTAAACTCAAACGACAACAGGTTTTGGTGTCCAAATGTGGCTGCCTTCTGGACCAGGCTGCTTGGTGACCACTCCAGCCTGCTGAGATTGATGAGACAGCCACTGCGGTGTCCTTGTATGATCAGGTCCACATACAAAATAGCGAAATAAAACAACTTGGCAATACACTGAGAGTTTTTGATAACAACTGAACCCAACCCTTTCGTTGTGTTACACCTTGGAACCCACTCTCACACCACTCCAGCAACAACTGACTAAAAATCCTTTGGAACAACCTGCAACCAACAACACAAACACTAGCACTCATAACACTAACAGCTAGGGAAACCCATCCTCACATCCTTCCAGCAACCTCTGACTAAAAAAGTAAAATCCTTCACTCAAGCGGCCTGCAACTTAAGGAATAACCTGCAACCAACAACACAAACAGCTGAGGGAACCCACTCTCACGTGACTCCAACAATCTCCTTCTGATGTCCTTTGAAACACCCTGCCAAAGTGCAGGTGGCAGGTCACGGCTATATAGTAAACACATATGCACCTCACACATGTGGCTTAGAAGTCAGAATAAAGTGACATTGTAAACTGGTGTATGGTTGCACGGTGTTGACAGTTTCACATAGCACCAGACATGTAGCAACCAAATAGCACTCTCAGGACACCATTTTGGTAAACATAAAAAAATGTGCTGTAAAAGGATAGTCAATCATTCAGAACCACATGTGACGTGAATGCAGTAAGTCTGCACAAGAGCTGAGAAATGCACTATATAAAAGCAATCAGTAATAACAAACATTCTGTCCAATGAGAAAAGTCTTGTATGTTCAGCATGCTGACCAATGAGAAAGATCTGCTGACATCATTCGAATCATTTAAAAACATTACCTGTCCATTGTGTGCAACCAGGGACTGCAAAAGTAGAATCATTTGATCAGATTCGTCTGTCCAGTCATACAGCTCCCAGCAACTGCGATGTGCATCTTGACGCAGTTTTCGATGGACCAGCTCCAGTTTAGAACTGACACTGCCATATACCTGCAAACCCAAGATAACATTAACAGTCACCACACACATCATAACTAACACTAACACAAAGTAACAGTAACACCAGACAACTACAACCCACAGATAACAAGGTCAGTATCAACAAATATATATATGCATCCACTAACACTAGTAACAGTAACAAATCCACCTACACAAAAACAGGATAACAGTAACCACACACATATTAACTAAGTGACTAACACCAAACATACAGGTCAGTCTACAAGTACAAGGGTAACAATAACCACATACACTGTATACACTATATAATTATATGTGTAGACACCTGCAAACCCAAGGTAACACTGTCACTCAGTAACCACAGAGGTTACATGACTTACTCCAAATATATATGTGAGCAAGTGCTCTTTGTATACGTTTTTACAATAATCCCGCCCGCTTAACGGATCAATGCAATTTCATTACTGTACTGATAGTAACCCGGGAACAGGAGCAGACAACGCTTTTTGTTTTGAAGCGCGGCGTGTGGCGTAACGCCACATGGCCTTCACGCAGCTGACCAGCGATAGCCGCCAGTGCGTGCCATTTTAAAATATGTTTTTCTCCCTTAACATTTTGACCGCTTGTTTGTTTACCTACTCTTTGTTTACCTAGTCCTTTTTATGCACTAAGCTATGTGTAATATAATCTGGCATCTTAGAATGTTTATTTAACGTTTATTTAGACACAGGATCGATCAGTAGCCGATGCCTTTCTAGGTCCATTCTTTTTATAGCCGTCATCTGCATGGCGCACTTTGTTTAGTACTAGTGAATAGTAGTGAAACGTTGTTTTGATTTGATTAAAGTAATTCTGTGTCGATCAATGCGTTGTCGTATAATATTTTGCTTAGCTGACTTCATGTTTAGTGTTTATTTTGGGTTGAAATTAACTTGTTAGGTATTGTGTACTGTAGAAGCTAAGTTGTATTCATAGACTACTTAATATCACTATCAGCGCTGCTGCGACTAAGATTACGCGCCCCAGGCGAAAGTTCGCACCGATTGTTTTAGTACTAGTCTTTGAGTGTGTCTTGCTTCTCTTACAGAGCGTTGTATTGTAATTGTTATGTACCATTTTAACAGTGGGAGCGTGTTCTTTATTCTGATGTAAGTTTTAGTGACAGTTATATTTTGTACATTGTGTTAGTTGTGATTTAGTTGTACGAATCTGTTTATAGACAGGCGCAAGCCACGCTTCCCACTCTTGTTGTAAATAAAATAAGTCATGTGTGTACATTTTGTTTATACAGTTTAAAAGATTGTAACTGTAGCTTTTATTTGATGTTTTTCATGTTTTAATTGGTTTAGTTATTGTAGAGGAAACTGTATTTGTGCGGGCCAGGGAAACACAGTTGTCAGCCATTTTGTGGTCCAGAGGGCTGTTTTTACTGTAGCGATAGCGTATGTTCCCTGTGGCCCGCGCCGTTCTCTTATCTATGCATGCGAGTGAGGATTTTGGGTGTGCTGAAAATTGTCTGCAGCTGAGAAAGTAAAACCTGATTGCTGCCGTACGCCTGCTGTGGTCTCCACTTTATTGACTCCGCTGCCTGTGTCCTGTCCTTTGACCACTCCGCACCATTACATATATTATATACATGGTCTTTAACCAAGGATAACAATATCCACATTTTGGTATCCATTCCACCCCAGTGTTACCACAGGCTGAGGAGCATGTAAAACTAAAAGATCCCAGTCATTCTGCCAATTAACCAAAGGTGGAGGTGGCAGGTTACACCTAAACACACATGCACCCTATAGTTACTAAGTGTGCATGATGATACTGTAGTCAATAATTAAGTAGATACCCCCTCCTGCCCTACCCCCATCCAAGTTTTTAAGTTTTGTTGACACTAACCTTCTTGCACTCTTCCTTGCTGAGATTTTCAGTCAGCAGCCCAAGTGCATCCCCCACACACTGTCCGTAGATCGTGCCTAAAATTCTCTCGTAAGTCCTCCGCGCCTCCCTGTGCATCACCTATGTACAACAACAAAAACAGAAACATCAGTCATTAAATAAAACAAAATTTAAAAAAAACTAAACAGAAAAATCAAAATAACTACTGAAAGCAAAAAAAATAAAAATGAAAGGTGCTATTTGTGCTAATTCCTGGTTGAATTACTCATGAAAGTGACTGGTTTTTACTTTTAGCATCCAGTCAGCCTCACACTGTCAGTGTCACATTCTCACAAGTCAAACAAAGTCACAATGCATTTTTTTAACAATCATACCATTACAAGTCAACAGCTGCCCTGGGATCCACTAAAATTAAATGGACCCACGGAAATACCAGCACAAATGTTTTGCTAAGGCAAAAATTACAGCAGTTGTTTAGAACTCCTAATTAATTAGCAAAGTCAGTTTGAAACAGGAAAACCACTGCTTTCCAAATCCAAGGCTGAATCAATGGCATTCCAAACACTGAAACAGTAACTTAGTAAGTGAGTAACTCACTAAGTCACAGTCAGATCCTGAGTGGAGACAAAATAAACTGGACTTGAAAGTTGAAAGCAATAATTTCGATACAAAAGTCGGAAATTATCCTGATTTGGCACTGACTCTGGCAGTGGTTACAATGTGCGTTTGATAAGTAATACTAATAGTACATTAGTCATTAGTAGCACAGCTATGAAATTTGAAAAATACTTCTTTGTGTGGGTAAATAACTTTCCAAACAGAAAATGCCACTAAAAAGTCTTCATAATGTTCAAGTTGTACACCATACATATATAGTATACGAAAGAATTCTAAGAAAAATGAACAGCCGTGAAAATAAACTGTAACAATTTTCATACATAAAATAAAATAATAAAAAACTGCACACAATAAAAAAAAAATGCCGTAGGCGCTATGGCGTATTCCGAAGGATACAGTGGGAAATATATCTGAAAGCTCTCCAATGTCAAACTGAAATGGGGGGGGGGGGGGGGCAAATTCCTTCCCGAGACTGAACTGGCGTTCCTGAAGTCACTACTGTGCTACTGTCAAAAATGCGACCCAAAGTGGACAAAAATTGGACTTGAATTTTGAAATGAAAGCAATAATTTAGGTAACTAAAACAGGAAATTAGCACACACAAAAATTATCAGAAGTTTAAATAACAAGTTGACTCTTGAGGAAGTAAACTTCTTACTTTATATGGACTGAATCTTCGTGAGACCACATCTTCTTCTTTCAATTTCCCGCGGACACACCTGCGACGATCCGCCATTTTGTTACGTAGCACGATACAGCAGGCTAGATTAGGAGTGTGAAACGAATTAAAGAAGTTAGTAAAACAGAAAATGATCAGATGAACAGAATCGCGTGCCTAATAAGATCTATTATAGCTTTTATTTTCTGGTTCGTCTTTTTAATATTTTAACCACTGCTTGTTTATAGATAGATATATACAAAAATACCCGATAAGAACCGGAAATCATGGTCGGTTCGGCTGTATCGTTAGTCAACAACATGTGTGGATAGGACTGTCCAAAATTTTGTCAGGAGTAAAAAGTACTAAAACGATCGACTAAGCACTTAGTTACAGTTAAAAACGACCAAACTGATTGTGCCTACAATTAGCCAGAGCAGTATTTGACCATTTGGACAGCATGATTCCTCACGCTGAAGAGGACGATGTTTCTGAGGTGTTCGGGACACTTTCATGTAAGCTTCACCGTTCATATTTTATTTCATCTAGCCTGCTCTAACTGAGAGTAAGAGTTACGTGGTCCTTAGTTATGTGAACAGCCTTTTTCTGTGGGAAGTGGGGTACAGGTAGCAGATCATGCTCGGGGTTTGAAATTGGTGTGCGTGTGTCACTGTCACTGTCACAGTGTCAGTATCACTATCACTGTGACTCTACAACCGGTAGCCGGTCCCCCCCTCGCCATGAACATCAAGATCACGTAATTTCAAGGTTGGATCACCTATCTTTTGTTGCTTTAATAACACCAATGGCACTGCCGGTGACCACCTTTTTTCTTTCGTTTAACTTTAAGGGCCCGCAGTCAACGTGTCTATTCTTCTTCTTCTTTTCTTGAAATTGAATGCCCACAATTATGTTGATGATTATTCTGGCACTTTAGGTAGTGTTCGCAATGTCCACATTTCAGCTCTGGTCACAAGTCCTCAAAACTGAATTGTTGCAATGTCATTCTCTCTCTCTCTCAAAAACAAAACGAAAGATTCTGGTGCCTATAAGTATAACAGTATAACACAGTATAAATATAACTGGGGGTGTTCACTGTTGTACTGGTCCGGCAACAACAACAACAACAAAAATCAGGAAGGGAGGGGGGGGAGGGGGTACTGTAGGTAATTGTTCAGTTTGCTACCCTTGGCATGAAAGCGTCTGGGGGGGGGGGGGGGAGGGGGCCTCCACCAATTCCATGGGTAATGAACACACATCATTGCAGGACTTCAACTGCAGTCTTTGGGAAGAAGAAGTGTGTCTCCTCTGAGTCTGACTGCCTTCAGACCAGTGTTGTACTTGGAGGTCAAAAATGGACCTACTCAAAACCTTCAAAGACAAAATCTCACAGGAAAATAGCTCCCCCAGACATCAGCTCCCATGGCATGTTGTGTCATTGTGTTGATAGATCATTTTGAATGTGTATATAATATATATATTTATTTATTTATTTTTAATTCACCTTGTGTGCTTTTGACAGTTTTGTGTCACACTCACAGTATACACACACCTTTGCTTCTTCCCCATGTTTAAATTTCGTTATTCATCCCACAAAGTGTAAAAGTTTTCCATCTCTGATTCTCTTAAACACCATGTACACACAAAGATGCATATTAATTATTATGCATGCATGTACACACACACATGACATGTATGCAAAGGGTTCCAGCTGATTGAAAGATTAACCTGTGCATTAGACTATTATATTAAATAAGAAAACAGCTGATCTTATTCAGTCCCTTTTTTTCTTTTTTTTCTTTTTTTTTGGTAGAGGAGTTTTGTCTGCATCCCAGAAAAATCAGTAATGCTAGAGAGTTTATGTTGGGGGGATTGTTTCAGGGAGCTTTTGTAGTATACCACTGAGGGCTGGGTGAGAGTCATTCTAATTTGGCCTAAAAAGAAAAAGAAAAAAAAAGTAAAATAGAAAAATGAAAACTTTTCTTTTTTAAATCACCGTTCACATTACTTTCTCTGAACATACTGGATTACATTCTGCAGTTCACGATTGCCACCAGACCTAAATTTACTGATTTCACCTTGAACTGATAAGTTATATAACAAAGTAATTGGACAGATCTTACTGCATTTATCTGTAGGTGGAGATGTCATCACTGTGGAGACTACTGGGCAGTGGTTCTGTGCGTACCAGCAGCGTGTGCATGGTCGGCAGTCCTTCAAGTCTCAGTCATCATCCAGTGAAGAGGAGGAGGAAGAGGTGGAGGAGGAGGAATGTGAGGATGACCAGGCCCTGCTGCTGGGACTGGATCCAAAGGAGTGGAAAGTAGGTACAGGGAATGTCACACAGGTACAGGGAATGCCACACAGGTACAGGGAATGCCACACAGGTACAGGGAATGTCACACAGGTACAGGGAATGCCATACAGGCACAGGGAATGTTACACAGGTACAGGGAATGCCACACAGGTACAGGGAATGCCACACAGGTACCAAGAATGTCACACAGCTACAGTAAATGCCACACAGGTACAGGGAATGCCGCACAGGTACAATGAATGGAGTGGCAAGTAGGTTCAAGGAATGGACAGTGGGTACAGAGAGTACCATGCAGGTACAGGGAATGCCATACAGGTACAAGGAATGGAGCGTCTGTAAGCAGAGGGAACAGGAAGCAGTCAAGTACTGGAGTAGGTACAGTGAGTGAAGAGTGGTACATGTTACATGAAGTGCCATATAACATATAATGTAGGCAGAGGGAGTGGCAAGTAATAATAATAAAGAGGATTTCTCAAGCGCCCATCTACCGCACAAGGTGGGAGCACTGGGCACTTTACAGTAACACTATCACACACACACACACATACTCATGCGTCAGAAAGGGGGAAAGGCACAGCTTTGAAAAACAGTTCAGAAATAGTTATTGAACAGGTGCATCTTGAGGGCGGCTTTAAAAAAGGAGTCAGAATCAGAGCGGTGGAGTGTTTGAGGCAAAGTAGGTTCAGGGTGTGGACAGTGGTACAGGGAGTGGAATATAGACCGAGGGAGTAGGTACAGGAAGTGGAATGTATGCACAGGGAGTAGGAAGTAGGTACAGGGAGTGGAATGTAGGCAGAGATAACTGGATTAGCAATTAGGTACAGGGAGTGGAAAGTAAGCAGAGGGAATAGGAAGTACATATATAATACAGAGTTTAATGTAGGCAGAGGGAGTCAAAAGTAGGTACAGGGAGTGGAATGTAGGCAGAGGGAATAGGAAGTAGGTAGGGGGAGTGGAGTGTTGGCAGAAGGAATAGGAATTAGGTACAGAGAGTGGAATGTAGGCAGAAGGAATAGGAAGTAGATCTGTATAATACAGGGAGTGGAATGTAGGCAGAGTAGATATAATGCAGGCAGTTTAATGTACGCAGAGGGAGTAGGTACAGGGACTGGAGTGTAGGCAGAGGGAGTAGGGAATGGGTACAGGGAGTGGGGAGATGGTACAGGGAGTGCCACATGGGTAAGGAAAGATGGAATGTAGGCTAGGGAGTGAAAACCATGTACAGGAGTTGGAAAGAGTGTCCAAAAGGGAGAGTGTGTACAGCAAGTACACTCAGTGGGAACTAGATACAGTGGGTGGGAACTAGGTACACTGTACAAGGAGTGGCAAGCAAGTACTCTGTACAGGGAGTGGAAAGCAGGTACACTGTAGACCTGTACATTGGACAGGAAGTGGCAAGCAGATACAACTACAAGGATTGAACAGTGGGTCTCTATAGTACAACAGTAGTTGTGTGTGTGTGTGTGTTTCCATGTAATGCCTTATGTAAATTGTTTTGGTAGGAGTGTCCTCTACGTATGTATAGAATATTGTGTTTAGTGAATATGTGTGATGTGAGCGCTCAGGGCATTGATAAGCACATAATAAATGTACATTATTATTATTATTACAACTGCAAAGTGTGGAAAGAGTGGCAAACAAATAAATAACAAGTAAGTGCAGGGTGTTGGAACAAGGTAGGACTAAGGAGTGGAAAGTGCATGTATTATTGTATACAGGGAATGGAAAAACCACTCACTTTAAATGCAAAATACTGGTTGAGTCAAACCCATGACCCATTGGTGTCTCTGTGTATGTGTGTGCATACATGGGTATAATGTGTGTGTGTGTGTGTGTGTGTGTGTGTGTGTGTGTGTGTGTGTGTGTGTGTATGACTCTGTGTGTGTGTGTGTGTGTGTGTGTGTGTGTGCGTGTGTGTTCATGTGTGTGTAGAAACAAGACCATTACGCTGTGCTGGGGCTGCCCAGATCACGCTGGAAGGCTACGGATGACCAGATCAAGAGAGCCTGTAAGTATAGGTGTTGTACTTTATACTACTTAGCACTTTTCAGAAAAGGAGAGGGGCTGATTCAGTGACTGGCCTGAAAGATGCACTGCGTGTGACACAGGCCTACATTGTATGCAAAAGCTGTGCTTCAGCTCCTACTGTTTACAGAAAAGAAACGGCATCACTTCTGGTACAGAAACCCATTTTAGAGTGTACCCACTTCAGAAAAGAAACTGCATCACTTCTGGTACAGAAACCCATTTTAGAGTGTACCCACTTCAGAAAAGAAACAATGCATCACTTCTGGTGCAGAAACCTGTTTTAGAGTGTCACCGCTTCAGAAAAGAAACGGTAGATCGCTTCTGGTGCAGAAACCCATTTTAGAGTGTAACCACTTACCATCTGTTTGAACTAAAGACTGCAGTATCCCTGTACTGTAATTTACTGTCCATGCATTTATATTTGGAGCAAAGGAGTTGGGGCTGGGAGGGGGGGCACACCTTCTCAGTGCAACAGTCAGAGTGTACTCTTTAGTTGCTCCCTGCTGCCTGCCTGATCTGACCTCATTAGCCCTGCTGGGGTCAGTTTCAGGCCAGCATGGCTTTCTAGGGGCCCGTTGCCTGGCTACAAGACGGTTTCAAAATGGCGGCTGCAGTTTCAAGATTCAACCCCCATTCTCTTACTTTTCACAAAGATTTTGTACCACTCTTCACACCTCAGCATCTTTGGGATGTTATCTCCTGTTTACTCTCATGCCAGACTGTCCCCTGGCACCTCTTGGTCAAGTCTGACAGCAGTAATTTATGTTTTGTTAGGTTGTAAACATTGATGATGCCACAATCAATTCCTCCCTTCCTTTTCACTTGAGGGGAATTATCAGACCTCATAAATCAAGACCAGAGGTTTTCCCAGATGGTGTGTAGTGGTCTCTGCACTCTCCAGGCTCTGTTCGTCACATTGCATGCTGACAAACATGGGAGTAATTAGCTGACAGGTCAGGAGGGGTTGTAAATGAGAACCCGGTGTCAGTATCCCTACCACCTGGTCTTGCCCACAGGCAGACACACAACGCCTTGCTGTGGAATGGATACCTGTGCTTGGATACCTGTGTTTTTGATAGTACTCAGGCAATGTTTTGGATTCTATTTCAGTTGTTTTGTTGACAAAACTTTATAGAAGTAAAATGTAAGGAATATAACAGTACACAATGGGTGTGCTGTAGAGTAGCTGAGTTGTGCTTATCAGTGCTGAAGGGTGTGGACTACCAGCCCACCACAGCCAAGGTAATTCAATTTACTTTCTAAAACCACTTTGCATGTCTGTCTAGTAGTAGTTGTACTTTACGGTGCTGTTCTTAGTTTGACTGCAAAAACTTCTGTTTGGCATTTATTGGTAAACAAACATCAGTGTAATAGTAAGTAAAGATTCAACCATGCATGCCCCTTTTGACTCCACTAACAGTTTTTTTCCCTTCCAAAACAAATCACACTAAAGTGTCAAAAGTGCTATGTTTGACATCTGCAGTTTCTACAAAGATATCTGTTACTTCTTTAATTGCAATGAAGACGGAAACACACCAATGACCCTGTAACCCCATCCCCCACTGTGTACTGTCAGCCATGCACTGCCACAGGCAACAGAGTCAGACTCCTGCTGACACAGAGCTAAATAGCTGCGTGGCGTGCCTGGTGCTCTTTATAGCTAGCCGGCCCACAGAAAACTAAAGGGCCACTTGGGAGAAGGTGGGGGGGGGGGGGGGGGCTGGTCAGGTTGAGGGAGGGGATGTGTCCTTCTTTTCAAATAGGGAATTTTTGTATTGCCTTGGTCTCCCTTGATTATCAAGGTATGGTTGTGCAAATGTTTGGCGATCAGTAAGTGCTTAAAAGTGTGTGTGGTGGGGTGTTGAGGTCTTGTTTGGTTAGATAGAAGTGTGTACATGTTGCAGACAAGAAGAAGGTGTTGCTGCACCACCCAGACAAGCGACGGGCACGAGGCCTGGTGGTACAGGATGGGGAGGACGATTACTTCACCTGCATCACACGAGGTGGGTCAGAACTTGCACCTGTACTGTCTTCACAGTACTTGCCCATGTATGCACGTACGTGCGCACACACACACGCACACACTCATGCACACATACAGATGCACGACATGCACACATTTGTGAACACACATACATGCACACACACACACATGTTTGTGAACACACACACATGCACACACGTATTCATTTAGGGCAAAAAGATGTACACATTACTGCACAGCATACACATTAAGTACGTACTCATGCCCATGTGCACATACACACACAACACACTATGCACATCTCCAAAGCCTATGCACACCTACACACACTTGATTATTCCAATACAGATTGAGAGACATTTTTCATGCTAAGAAGTGTTTTGCAGCCTATGAGATCTTGGGAAACCCTGTGAAGCGCCGATCTTACGACAGTGTTGATCCAGAGTTTGATGACACAGTGCCTGCTGTCACCCAGGAAAACAAGAACAACTTCTTCGCTGTGTTCCGACCAGTCTTTGAAGCAAATGCTAGGTGAGGTTTAAAGTCTGTGCTCTTTGTCACTTGCTCTGCAAAGTCTCTTGTCAACTGCTGACATTTGTTTTGCCTTGGGTAGTGTCGGGCACCTTCTTTAACTTCTGACATTGTCTGGCACCTTCTTTAACTTCTGACATTTTTCACTTGACCAAGTTCTTGCATGACAAATAGTGAAGATGTGGCTTATGGATTCTGTTGAGATGTTTGTCTTTCTGTGCTTAAACTCTGATGCTCATCTTATGAACTTGATGTTTGTTATGTTTGTCTTGCTGATCTTTGCCTTTTGAACTGTTGTTTGTTTTGCCCACCACTGCCTTATGGCAGCTGATCTCTGCCTTTTGAACTGTTAACATTAAAGTTGTCTTGCTGACCTCCTCTTTGGTAATAAAAGTATTGATGTTTGTCATACTCACTTTTGCCTTATGAACTGTTAACAGTTGTCTCATTGACACCTGTCTTATGAACTGTTGACAGTTGTCTCACTGACACCTGTCTTATGAACTGTCAACAGTTGTTTCACTGACACCTATCTTATGAACTGTTGACAGCTGTCTCACTGACACCTATCTTATGAATTGTTGACTGTTGTCTCACTGACAACTATCTTATGAACTGTTGACAGCTGTCTCACTGACAACTATCTTATGAACTGGTGACAGCTGTCTCACTGACAACTATCTTATGAATTGTTGACTGTTGTCTCACTGACACCTATCTTATGAACTGTCAACAGCTGTCTCACTGGCACCTGTCTTATGAACTGTCGACAGCTGTCTCACTGACAACTATCTTATGAACTGGTGACAGCTGTCTCACTGACAACTATCTTATGAACTGTCGACAGCTGTCTCACTGACAACTATCTTATGAACTGGTGACAGCTGTCTCACTGACACCTGTCTTATAAACTGTCGACAGCTGTCTCACTGGCACCTGTCTTATGAACTGTCGACAGCTGTCTCACTGGCACCTGTCTTATAAACTGTCAACAGCTGTCTCACTGGCACCTATCTTATGAACTGTTGACAGCTGTCTCACTGACAACTATCTTATGAACTGGTGACAGCTGTCTCACTGACAACTATCTTATGAACTGGTGACAGCTGTCTCACTGACAACTATCTTATGAACTGGTGACAGCTGTCTCACTGACAACTATCTTATGAACTGGTGACAGCTGTCTCACTGACAACTATCTTATGAACTGTTGACAGCTGTCTCACTGGCACCTATCTTATGAACTGTTGACAGCTGTCTCACTGACAACTATCTTATGAACTGGTGACAGCTGTCTCACTGGCACCTATCTTATGAACTGTCGACAGCTGTCTCACTGACAACTATCTTATGAACTGGTGACAGCTGTCTCACTGACAACTATCTTATGAACTGGTGACAGCTGTCTCACTGACAACTATCTTATGAACTGGTGACAGCTGTCTCACTGGCACCTATCTTATGAACTGGTGACAGCTGTCTCACTGACAACTATCTTATGAACTGGTGACAGCTGTCTCACTGGCACCTATCTTATGAACTGTTGACAGCTGTCTCACTGACACCTATCTTATGAACTGGTGACAGCTGTCTCACTGGCACCTATGTTATGAAATGTTGACAGCTGTCTCACTGACAACTATCTTATGAACTGGTGACAGCTGTCTCACTGACAACTATCTTATGAACTGGTGACAGCTGTCTGGTGGAGACCTCCCTTATGCTGACAGTTGACTTTCTTTCCTAAGGTGGTCCAACAAGAAGAGAGTGCCACATCTTGGCGATGAGAACACAAACTTTGATCACGTGAATGACTTCTACAAATTCTGGTAAGGCTATTGTGTGAGTGTCCGTATGTATACAGTGTTCTGTGTTTGTATGACTGTTTGTCTTGCTGGTTGTGTGATTGTCTTTTGTCCTTTTTGGGACTGGGCATAAAACACCAATTTACTTACTTACTTACATTCTGGGGGGTTTTCTTCCTCCTTTTCTCTCTTTCCCTCCTCTCTCCCCATATCACTCTGTGTTTCTACCCCCCCCCCCCCCCTCTCCAATCTTCTCCCTGTCTCTCTTTCCCCCATTCTCCCTCTCTCTTGTCCCCTCCCTCTTCCTCCCTCTCCCTCTCTCCCTGACTTCCCCCCCTCTTCCCTCACTCACTCTCCAACACTCTCTTTCCTCCTGCCTTTCCCCCTCCCCCCATTTCCTATCTCCATTTCTGTCTTCCACTCCCCCACCCCCATCTCTGTCTCCTTCCCCCCATTTCCTATCTCCATTTCTGTCTTCCACTCCCCCACCCCCATCTCTGTCTCCTTCCCCCCATTTCCTATCTCCATTTCTGTCTTCCACTCCCCCACCCCCATCTCTGTCTCCTTCCCCCCATTTCCTATCTCCATTTCTGTCTTCCACTCCCCCACCCCCATCTCTGTCTCCTTCCCCCCATTTCCTATCTCCATTTCTGTCTTCCACTCCCCCACCCCCATCTCTGTCTCCTTCCCCCCATTTCCTATCTCCATTTCTGTCTTCCACTCCCCCACCCCCATCTCTGTCTCCTTCCCCCCATTTCCTATCTCCATTTCTGTCTTCCACTCCCCCACCCCCATCTCTGTCTCCTTCCCCCCATTTCCTATCTCCATTTCTGTCTTCCACTCCCCCACCCCCATCTCTGTCTCCTTTCCCCCTCTCTCCCCTTCTCTCCAGTGTTGTTCTACTAGGAGTCTTATATCTTGTTCTCAGTCTTTCTTTTTTTTTCTTTTCTTCTTTATTGACTGTATATAATGTCACATGAAATGCATGTACGGTACTTTGTGATTCAGGTACGAATTTGATTCCTGGAGAGAATTTTCTTACAAAGATGAGGAGGAAAAAGAAAAGGGAGAAAAGTAAGTACAATACATATTTGATAAATAAACAGCAAGCACTTTTCATCTGAAATGACAAAAATAAGATCAGTGACATTAAAGCTGTCTGGAAAACAGTAGAATTAAAGAAATTTGACTGGTAAACATCAAGGCATTTTAGAATGAAAGAAATGTTACTAATAAATAGTAAAGCACTCAATAATCAAATTAATTTGATCCATGAATAATAAAGCATTCTAGAAAGACATTTGATCAATGCCTAGGAAAGCATTGTAGAATGAAAGAAATTTATCAATCAATAATGCAGCAATCAAGAAGAAGATTAGTAAGTAATGAGGTACCCCAAAAGGAAGGAAATTAGGTCAATAAAGAGCAAAGCACTCTAGAGTGAAAAAAGTTAGTGTTGAACACAAAAGAGTGGCACATGCTCTGCTGAGCACAGTAACTTGTACACCAGCCATACCAGAGAGGGTAAAACTTTCAAGATGAAGAATTGTTGTGTCCGCTTATGACTTGTGTTTGGCTTATTGGTGTTGGAGAGTATTGGGCAATATTGTGAGGTTTGGTTCTTTAACTGCTTCTGGCATGTTTCTCTGCAGCCGTGAAGAAAGACGGTGGATAGAAAAACAGAACAAAGCAGCACGCCAGAAGCTGAAGAAAGAGGAAGTGGCGAGAATTCGACAACTTGTCGGTGAGTGAAATTCAAAACTACTGATTGTAGAAGTGGTTTTTTTGTTGTCGTTGTTGTTGTTTTGTTATGGCAGAGGGGTGGGGGTATGTGTAAAAGGTTCTGCTTGTTTGTTTTCTGTTTGTAAAGGGATTTTGAGAGGATGTGTGTATTGGTGGGGGAGGGGAGTTGGATACTGAATGTTGTTGCAGTTCAGTAGCAATTGGTTGCTGGCGGATGTGCAAATGATCTGTTGATTTTGACAGTTCACCATGGCTGTTTTCAGATAATGCATATGCATGTGACCCCCGGATTCAGAAGTTCAAGGAGGAGGAAAAGGAGAAAAAGCTTGCTCAGAAACGAGCCAAACAGGAGGCAGCCAGACAGCGAGCAGAAGAAGAAGAAAAGGTGTGGGGGTGGGGGGGTGGGGGCAGTCAAGCAGCTGCCTGTGTGTCAATAGAGATTGTGAGGGGTGCTCAAGGATTCTTTTGTCAGATTCCATACCTGCATATCTGTAGAAAAGCTTGAAAAAGTTTGCTCTTGACAGTTGAGTATAAACATGGACCAGGAATCAAAGCTTAGACTCCTTTTTCAGACTGATTTTTTTATTCATAATTGTTATTGTTGTTCTCGCTATTATTATCAGAACTTTAGAATTCTTGTTCAGATCAAGATTTTTGATTCAGAATCAAAAGTTAGAATTCTTGTTCAGAGTGAGATGCACTGATGGGTGTCACAATCTTCTTCAACATGCTAACAAAGTAGTTCAGAATAACCCCCCCCCCCCCCCACCCACCACCACCCACTCACCCACCCAACGTGGTATCAGGTTTCCAGTTTCAATTCCCAAAAGTTTGTGCTCTAATTTTCATGATTCAGGCACCTTTACTCCCTTGGTTCCACTCTTGTACTGTTGGTAATATTGCCTTCGTTGTGATCACTGTTGTTCCTTATGATCTTTACGATGCAAGGCTCGGGCAGCAGCACAGGAGGAGGAAAGGAAGAGGAAGGAGAAAGAGGAGGAGGAAGCGAGGGCACAGGCTGCAGCAGCCAAGAAAGAGAAAGAAGCCCTGAAGAAACAACTACGCAAGGAGCGCAAGTCGCTCCGCACCATGGCCAAGGTACAGTGTACCTTTCGACTGTTCCATTCAGTTTTTTGTTGGTGGTCTTTTTGCTTATTTTTTTGAACTCTGAAGTTCTTGCAGAACTCTTCCCTGATACAACCTTTGAGATTCTCTAGGTCAGTTTTTTTCTTCTTACTTACTGCTTGAGTAAACTTAGATCTCTTAAAAATTAAGTTTATTTTCCAACATAAATGTGCCACTTTAAAATTTAAGGTTCTCAAAGTATGTCCGTGAATTATCACTGACTGCCATTGGAACTGAAGGCTGTTCATCAAATGGAATGTACCACTTTGAAGCTGAAGGTTCTCAATCTGTGAAACTGAAGGCTGTTCGTCAACTAGAATGTGCCACTTTGAAACTGAAGGTTATCAAAGTATGTCTGTAAAACTGAAGGCTGTTCGTCAACTGGAATATGCCACTTTGAAACTGAAGGTTATCAAAGTATGTCTGTGAAACTGAAGGCTGTTCGTCAACTGAAATGTGCCACTTTGAAACTGAAGGTTATCAAAGTATGTCTGTAAAACTGAAGGCTGTTCGTCAACTGGAATGTGCCACTTTGAAACTGAAGGTTATCAAAGTATGTCTGTGAAACTGAAGGCTGTTCATCAACTGGAATGTGCGACTTTGAAACTGAAGGTTATCAAAGTATGTCTGTGAAACTGAAGGCTGTTCGTCAACTGGAATGTGCCACTTTGAAACTGAAGGTTCTCAGAGTTTGTCTGTAAAACTGAAGGTTGTTCATCAACTGGAATGTACCACCCTGAAATGGAAGCTTCTCAGTGTCCATCCTTGAGAATGAAGGATCTGACTAAACATGAAGATTCACTCAGTATGAGGCAATGATAATTTTGTGCCTTCAATTTTTTTTTTCTTTTTTCTCCATGCATATGATAAATAAGCATTTACTTTGCAAGTTACAGGGAGACATTTTGCATTATGCATTTGCTGAGTGGTGACTGTGATTATAATTTTGTTTGAGAGACTTGTTCAAAGACATGTGTGCTTAGAGTTTACAAAACTGCAATTGTTTCAACAAGGAAATGTGTGCTTTGAGTCCGGAAGAGTATTGTTACTTCATTGAAACAATGCATGCTTTGCCTTAACAAGATTTAAGTTATTTCACCAAAGACCCGTTTGTATTGTACTGGCAGGATTTTACTGTTTTTGTTGTTTGTGATTGTTTTAAAGAATGTACTTTTTATTTGCAAAAATAATCAGTAACCTTTGTACTTCATTGAAGCAGGGTGTGCTTTATGTTGACAGGAGTATGATTACTTTGGCGACACAGAGGAGGAGAGAATCAAAATGTTGGCAGAAGTGGACAAGCTATCAGAGCTTTTGTCTTTGTCAAGGTTAGTTTTGGGTGTGCTGTTTTATTTGTATGCACGTTGCAATGGCATGTGAGTCTGGAACATTTGTCTTTGTGGCAGTGTGCATACATGTGTATGTGTGTGTGTGTGTGCATACATGTGTGTGTGTGTGCATACATGCATGTGTATGCATACATGTATGTGCAGGACTGTGTAAATTTGTGGTGTTTGGCTGGTTTCAAATCTTGTACAACAAAAATCATGGTGTTTGGTGAATCAGCCATCTGTGTCAATGTAAGTGAATGAACAATGGTGTTTGGGTCATCATCAGTCAAACCAGCACTGGAACTGTTTGAAAAGCAATGCTGGAGAAACTGCTTAGAGACAGGGCTTTACTGAGCACATAGAGACCATCATGCCCTAAACTGAAGTGTTGTTTGTATGTCTGGGGAGTTAAAGGTCTGTGTTGATGCCAGTAAGTGATGGTGTTTGTGTTTGACAACTTAGTGATGTGTGTCCACGTCTGCACCCATGTGGTGGGAATAGCTTAGTTGTTAGGGCATCAAACTGAAAATCTAGACACAAAACTGGCATGGGTTCAAGTCCCTGACGCAACATGGGACTTTTTTTCTCAGTCAGCTTCCAGTGCAGACTCTCTTACGGTGTCCGTACAGCCCCCATGTGCAACTGCACGCATCAACATCTGTGCACACATTAAAAATCCAAACACTGGCAGCCATACCATTGCTTGGATACACAAGAATATACGCATGCTGATAGGAATGGATAGTGCTGCTCTTGCAGAAGCTGTGCCTTACCCAGGTAAGGCGACCCAAATTTCCACCAAAGAACAAATAAATACTGAAAAGAATATTAAAGAATATTTTTTGGTGTGCATGTTATTGATGATGTTTTTGTGGGCAGTCTACAAGAGTTGAACGCAGGCCTAAGCAACGGGGACAAGGTGAAGGCCAAAGAGGCCTTCCTGGCCAAGGTGGCAGAGGTGCAGTCGCAGCTGGAGATGGACAAGCGGAAACAGCTGGAAGCCGCCCAGAAGTCTTCCAGCGGAGGGGGAGGGGGTGGTGACAAGAAGGTGTGGTCAGAGGAGGAACTACAGATGCTGATCAAGGCTGTCAACCTCTTTCCTGCGGGCACACAAGACAGGTGTGTGTGTGTGTGTGCGTGGTGTGAGTGTGTGTGTGTGTGTGGTGGTGTGTGTGTGTGCTGGTGGTGATGTGTGTGTGGTGGTGTGTGTGTGTGGGGAGAGCATCAGAGGAGGAACTACAGATGCTGACCAAGGCTGTCAACCACTTTCCTGCGGGCACACGAGACAGGTGTGTGTGTGTGTGTGCACGTTTTTGTGTGGGGGGGAAGCATCAGAGGAGGAGCTACAACTGCTGATCAATGCTGCCAACCTCTTTCCTGTGGGCACACAAGACAGGTGTGGTGTGAGTGTGTTGTGGTGGTGGTGGGGGGGGGGGGGGGTGGGGGGGGGGGGGGGAGAGCATCAGAAGAGGAACTACAGATGCTGATCAAGGCTGTCAACCTCTTTCCTGCGGGCACACAAGACAGGTGTGTGTGTGTGTGTGTGTGGTGGTGTGTGTGGGTGGTGGTGGTGGTGTGTGTGTGTGCTGGTGGTGATGTGTGTGTGTGGGGAGAGCATCAGAGGAGGAACTACAGATGCTGATCAAGGCTGTCAACCTCTTTTCTGCAGGCACACAAGACAGGTGTGTGTGGTTTTGGAGTAACATTGGCGGGAGCTGCCACAAGTATTATTTTTGTCACATGTCTTTTGTCATGACAAACACATATCTGGCGCAACAAAACCTCTTTTGTCGCGGCAAGCATGCTTTTGTCTGACAAAAATGTGTTTGTCACAACAAAATATTTTTGTCTTGACAAAAGACATATTTGCGTGTTTTTTTGCCACAAAAGTAAGCTTGTCGCAACAAAAGTTTTGTCGTGACAAAATTATGTTTGTTGCAACAAATATTTGTTGCAGCAAAAGTTTTGTTGCAACATAAATATGTTTGTCGCAACAAAACTTTTGTCACGACGAAAGACATGTTTTGTTGGGCATGGAGAGAACATCAGCGGAGGGGTTTACAGATGCTGATCAAAGTCATAAGGAGAGAGGAGGAGTGAAAAACTGGTCAGAGGAGTTCAGATGTTGATCAAAGCTGTCACATATCTTTCCTTCAGATTTGCAGAATAAGTGTGACCAAGGCTGTCACAAAGCTGCGTGTTTTTTTGCCACAAAAGTAAGCTTGTCGCAACAAAAGTTTTGTCGTGACAAAATTATGTTTGTTGCAACAAATATTTGTTGCAGCAAAAGTTTTGTTGCAACATAAATATGTTTGTCGCAACAAAACTTTTGTCACGACGAAAGACATGTTTTGTTGGGCATGGAGAGAACATCAGCGGAGGGGTTTACAGATGCTGATCAAAGTCATAAGGAGAGAGGAGGAGTGAAAAACTGGTCAGAGGAGTTCAGATGTTGATCAAAGCTGTCACATATCTTTCCTTCAGATTTGCAGAATAAGTGTGTGGTTTGTTGTTGTTGCTGTTTTTCAGAGGGAAGGGAACAGGAAGGGGCATTAAGAGAGGTTTCCGGCCAGAGTTCATATGCTGATGACAGCTACCCATTGTTTTCCTGCAGGTTCAAGAACTGATGTGTGGGGTTTTGTAGTTTGTTTGTTTTTTGATTGGAGAGAACAGGAAGGGGGTTCAGAAAGGATGTGGTCAGACATGGCGCTGCAGAATTGCTGATCAAAGCCATCAACCCTGAGATGTGTGTTGATGAGCAGGAGAAGGATCAGTCACAGAAGGAACTGCGGGGCACAGAGTATGATCAGCTGACTGGTGTCTGTTGACAATTATTCCTTTAGCGTTTACAGGCAGAATGAGTTTCTATTATGCATGCATGTAGTGCTCTTGTATTGGTCTGAAATAGGTTGATTTTTGTCACTGATGTTTGCTGGTGGGAGAGAATTTATAGATTTTGTGTTTTTCATTGTTTGTAGGTGGGAGGTGATCGCTGCGTTCATCGGTCAGCACGTGACAGGAAGCAACAAGAATGCCCGTGATGTGTTGTCCAAGGCCAAGGAGCTGCAGAAAAATGGTAAGTGTCACCAGAGCAAAGTAACCAAATGTTCCAGTCTATGATTCTGATGCACGGTAAAGGAAATGAGTCCTTTATGTAGCTTCTCTCGAGTGTCTGCAGATGCAGCTTTCTGGCCTGCAGTCTTTGTTTGCACTTTTGCCTTCAGTTCTGCAGAATTTGTTGTCTGTTTTGAAAAAGAATTACCTTTGAAAATCATGAAAAACAACCATGAACGCTGCCGATACGAAAACTAAAAACAAGTGATCACAAGTGGAAAGGTATAATTACATCAACTTACCCGAAAGTGTTACTGCTTGAACAATTGGGATCAAGCCTCCCTACTCAGGAAAATAATTTTAATATGTTTTGGATTCATGTATTTAAAGCATATAGAGAGTTTGGTAAACACATGCAGGTAGAGAACTCAGAAGAACTAGTCGCAGATCCTATTTTCTGCAACGACAATATTCTGGTTGGAAACAAAACTGTTTTTTATAAAAAGTGGATAGACAAAGGTGTATGTTTTATCAAAAACATTCTGAATGAAAATGGTACGTTTATGCTATTTAAAAGGTTTAAAGAAATATACAGAATTAATACTGATTACATTACATATATTGGATGTGTACAAGCTATTAAAAGCTACATACGTAAAATGGGACTAACAGTTGAGAGTAACAGTTCAACCGATTTGACAAAGACGCTTAAGATTATTTACAGTCAACAAAAGGGCTCACGCCTGTATTATGAAATGCTTACACAGGGTAAAGATAAACCTAAGTGCTGTGAAAAATGGGAAGCAAGATTGAATACAGACATTGACTGGAGCAGAAACTTTAAGAAAATGCAAAACATCCAAGAAATAAAACTAAAATGGTTCCAGATAAGACTTGTACATAGGATATTAGCTACCAATATTGTTTTAATGCACATGGGTATTGAAAATGACATTAACTGTTCTTTTTGTAGACAGGAAAGAGACTCTATTAATCACATTTTTTTGAGATGTGTGTACGTAAAGTCTTTTTGGGAACAGTTCCAGACTACACTTAATACCGGGAGCTCAAATGCGAGGACAGTAACGCTTAATGAAAATTTTGTACTTTTTGGTTACGACAGCCAAATTAAATCGGACAGCACCTTTGATTTGATAATTTTGCGTGCAAAATTCTATATTTATACTTGTAAGATCAACAAGAATATACCTCAACTGCACCTGTTCAAACAATATTTAAAAAATACATTTGATGTAGACAAATATAATGCGACATTAACGATGTCATATGACAAGATAGCAGCCGAATGGTTGCATTACAAAAAGCTGATACAAATCTATGTTAATGACGTTAATAATCTTGTAAATTGTACTCATTGCCATGGTCTTCTTTTTTTTTTTTTTTTTTTTTTTTTTTTCTTCTTCTGTTTTGTATATGTGTGTGGGTGTGTGGGGTGTGCCTTTTTTTTCTTTTTTCTTCTTCGTACTTTACCTTAGATATATGAATGAGAGGGGGGGGGGGAGGAGAGAGAGAAAGAAATTGTAATGGATGGATACATGTTAATGAATAAAAATAAAATAAAATAAAAGTAGGCTACATGGCACCACCAGAATTACTGGTCGTGGAAAAATCCGTTTAACAGGGAGGAAGGACGGAGGTAGGGGTCGGTTGAAACAAATACACCGTCACTTTCTTCCACAATTGATGATGTGTACCTTCTGTTTTCCTTCTTTTTCTTCTCCCCCCCACCCCCCCTTAATTAATAAAATGTGTTGCAATTTAAAAAAAAAAAAAAAAAAACATGGAACGCTGCCATATTGACCCAGTCTATGATGTGAACAAGGCCAATGTGTGACAGAAGAGTACAGTGTATCATTAGCCAGCCTTCTCGTCACTTCAGTGGGAAAGTTCCAACATGATGCCATCAACAGCTCCTATTCCACACACAAAATACCTCTGCTGTGTAAAACACAAGAAACTAATGCTAATAATCATGTTTTTTAGCAAATCTTCAACATTTTTAAGGCGATGTATGTCTTTGTTTGCTGTCCCTTTGTCTGGATGCAAAACACCAAGTTACTTACCTATTTACCCGTTGAAGATAGCAGAAGCAGATTATCTCCTGTTGACATGGTGGGGTGTCATGGTGATACAGTCCTTCATCCTGTCTGTTTGTTCACAGATCTGACTTTGCGCAAGGAGCATCCAAACAGGCCTTCAGCTTGTTTGAGAAGGAGCACAAGTCCAGCGTCTCCGGCACAATGGATGTTCCATCGCAGCGGCTCGAGAGTGAGTATACAACAGCAGACAGCTTTTCCTCTGGCTGGTACCGAGGGCTCCGCACAGCCACTGAGCTCTAAACTGCCACCCTCTAGCTGGTATAGAGTGGTTCCACATAGCCGCTGAGCTATAATCCCCCTCCCCCCCACCCCTCCCCCCTAGCTGGTATAGAGGGTTCCACATAGCCGCTGAGCTATAATCCCCTCCCCCCCCCTCCCCCCTAGCTGGTATAGAGGGTTCCACATAGCCGCCTGAGTTATAATCCCCCCACCCCTCTAGCTGGTATAGAGGGTTCCACATAGCCGCTGAGCTATAATCCCCCTCCCCCCCCACCCCCCCCCCCCCCCACCCCTCTAGCTGGTATAGAGGGTTCCACATAGCCGCTGAGCTGTAATTCCCCCCCCCCCCCCCCCCCCCCAGCTGGTATAGAGGGTTCACACATAGCCGCTGAGCTATAATCCCCCACCCCTCTAGCTGGTATAGAGGGTTCCACACAGCCGCTGAGCTCTGAACCCCTCGCTCTGGCTGGTATAGAGGATTCCACACAGCTGCTAAACTCTAAACCCCTCCCTCTGGCTGGTAGAGAGGGTTCTGCACAGCCGTTGAGCTCTAAACCCCTCCCTCTGGCTGGTAGATCATCATGATCATCCATGATCATGTGCCATTACATCATTTGAAGGTTATGTTCGGAATTAGCCAGTCGTTCACTCTGTTTTTTGCTATGCTTTAGCTTGTGAGGAAACTGTGACTGATGCGCTCCACAGCAACGTCTGATTTTTCTGACATGGCTCAGTTCTGTGGAGATTGAGGGCCTGGAGCCTTCTTCAACTGCCTTGCTCAGATGGGAAATCTGTGCTGCTCTACTATTGGCCACCCAGAACCATCTGTAGGCCACCTGGAACTCTCTGTTGGCAGCCCAGAACCCTCTGTTGGCAGCCCAGTACCTTCTGTTGAAGGTGCATGTAGCAGTGCTAACCACCTGGCTTTGGTTGACATTTTGCTGTAGTTCATTTAATAATACCACTTGTATTTTCCGTGGACTGATGCTTCTGTTTTAGTTAGTTCACTTAGCACAACCACTTCTGTAGTTTATTTACTGATATCATTTTCATTGTTCATTTAACAAAACCACTTTTATCATCCCTTTAGCAATATCGCTTCTGTAGTTCATTTGCCAGTACCACTTTCACAGTTTGTATGACATGACCACTTTGATTGTTCATCAATACCACTTATATAGTTCATTTACCATTTACCACTTGTAAAATTCATTCGGTTCTACCACTTTAGTAGTTCACTTATTACTACCACTTTAATACTTCACTTAATACTACCACTTTGATAGTTTACTTAATAATACCACTTTTATAGTTCACTTAATAATACCACTTTTATGGTTCACTTAAAGAAATTATAATACAATTTTTATAGTTCACTTAATATCACATTTATAGTTGATCAATATCACTTTTATAGTTTACTTAATAATACCACATTTACAGTTCACTTAATAATACCAATTTTATAGTTCACTTAGTAATAATACCACTTTCATTATAGTTCACTTAATGATACTATTTTCATAGTTCACTTAATGTTATCACCATTATAGTTCATCAGTACTTCTTTTATAGTTCACTTAGTATTATCACCGTTACAGTTCATCAACACCACTTCTGTAATTCACTTAATACAACCACCTGTATGCACAGCGGCATTACAGTTCATCAATACCACTTCTGTAGTTCACTTAATACCACCACCTGTACGCACAGCGGCATTACAGTTCATCAATACCACTTCTGTAGTTCACTTAATACCACCACCTGTATGCACAGCGGCATTACAGTTCATCAATACCACTTCTGTAGTTCACTTAATACCACCACCTGTACGCACAGCGGCGGCAGAGGCTCAGCTGCGAGAGACAGGAATGAACCCTGCCCCCTGGACAGCCGAGGAACAGAAGCTGCTGGAGCAGTCCATGAAGACATACGGTGCCAACACTCCAGAGCGCTGGGAGCGCATCGCTGAGTCCATCCCTAACCGCAGCAAGAAAGACTGCATGAAGCGTTACAAGGTCAGTCTGTATGTTGGAGATGCTTGAATGCAACGTCGAATCCACCCCAAATCGCAGCAAAAAAGACTGCATGAAGCGTTACAAGGTCAGTCTGTATGTTGGAGATGCTTGAATGCATCGTCGAATCCACCCCAAATCACAGCAAAAAAGACTGCATGAAGCGTTACAAGGTCAGTCTGTATGTTGGAGATGCTTGAATGCATCGTCGAATCCATCCCAAATCACAGCAAGAAAGACTGCATGAAGCGTTACAAGGTCAGTCTGTATGTTGGAGATGCTTGAATGCATCGTCGAATCCACCCCAAATCACAGCAAAAAAGACTGCATGAAGCGTTACAAGGTCAGTCTGTATGTTGGAGATGCTTGAATGCATCGTCGAATCCACCCCAAATCACAGCAAAAAAGACTGCATGAAGCGTTACAAGGTCAGTCTGTATGTTGGAGATGCTTGAATGCATCGTCGAATCCACCCCAAATCACAGCAAAAAAGACTGCATGAAGCGTTACAAGGTCAGTCTGTATGTTGGAGATGCTTGAATGCATCGTCGAATCCACCCCAAATCACAGCAAAAAAGACTGCATGAAGCGTTACAAGGTCAGTCTGTATGTTGGAGATGCTTGAATGCATCGTCGAATCCACCCCAAATCACAGCAAAAAAGACTGCATGAAGTGTTACAAGGTCAGTCTGTATGTTGGAGATGCTTGAATGCATCGTCGAATCCACCCCAAATCACAGCAAAAAAGACTGCATGAAGCGTTACAAGGTCAGTCTGTATGTTGGAGATGCTTGAATGCATCGTCGAATCCACCCCAAATCACAGCAAAAAAGACTGCATGAAGCGTTACAAGGTCAGTCTGGATGTTGGAGATGCTTGAATGCATCGTCGAATCCATCCCAAATCACAGCAAAAAAGACTGCACGAAATGTTGCAAGGTCAGAGTGTATGTTAAGTTGCTTGTCTGTGACACGTGTTTAATGCTGAGTTGTCTTCAGGAATGTCCTAGTGGGGCCTAGATCCCGGGGTGGGAGGAGGGGGGGGGGGGGGACTGTACCTAACGCTACAGTGCCACCACCAGCATGATTCTGCATTATGACGGGCAGTGGTGAGAGCTATTTTAATGGTTCATAATTGTTGGGGGGCAAAGTCACAAGACAGTGTCCATAAGCCACAACTTTTGAAGAAGGAGAGCTGAAGTCAGGAATCAAAACAACATCATCCACTTGCCTGTCCATTGTGTTACTCGCTGCTTTTTCAGGCTGGATCGCTGTGTATGCTGAAGGTGGAAATGTGTATTTTCAAATCTGTAGCTTGGAACTGCTCAGTCAAGTATTCTGAGGTTTTGTGAGGGTAAATACAAAATATGGAAAACATACAGAATGTGTTTTGCATCCTATCAGAACTCGCACATAACAGTGCATAAAGGCAACAATAAATGAAACAAACAAACAACCGAAAATGAATCATCTCAATGTGTAAAATTATATATATATAGAACATGAAAAGATTGTTGTTTTGGAAGGGGGAAAGAGTTAGGTAGTGCATCAGCAAGCTAAAAGATAAGACTACGATGCTGTAATGCATCCAGTACCTTGTTTTGCTGGTGGATGGCTCTTCAGACCTTGACTAAGCCCCAGGTTGTGGATTATCACACAAAACTGCATCTTTCTGACCTGTGTGTGCATGTGTGTCTGCTTTAAGTGTGATACGTATGTACATGTGATGCAGTTTCATTAACTTCATATTTCTGTCTGCTGTGTAAATCTTTTCAACATACAGTGTATGTTCTGCACAGTATAAAGTCACCGTTGCCATGACTGAAAGTTTCAGTTTCACACCCACTGTGTTTGTCTTCCACAGGAGCTGTGTGAGATCGTGAGGGCAAAGAAAGCTGCACAGGAAGCTGCAAAAGCCAAAAAGTCTTGACCTTGACCCCCATTTGGATAGAAACACTGTGACCTTCTCCTTCCTCCCCTTCCATCCTTTGCCAACCTTCAAGATGTGTGACTTGTGTGGTGTCAGTGTGCAGGAGTTGGCCTGATGCCTGTCTCTACCATGTGAAAATGCTGACGTGCAGGGGATTATCCATGTACATACATACCAGACCATTATTTTGATGTCATTCTGCTTTCAACTTACAAGTGATGTTTGTAAACGATTAAAACAAAATAGAAAATAAGTGGACTGTGTGTTTAGTTTTGGTGTGGATGGGATGTTTCGGTCTCTGTGCCTGCATGTATGTGCCTCAATGTTCCCAGAATCAACATGGGAAAGAGTGTTCACCAGCAAACATCAAATGTACCACCCATTTTACTTTTGCATAGTTACAAGTGAAAGCCATCACAAATTCTGTTGGCTCAACCTCTCCCTCCCAACACACACACAACACAACACAACACACACACATCATTTTGGGGTACTGAGGATACAGAGAGTAATGTCACCTCTGCTGAGAATCCACAGCTATCAAAGGTTCCCTCTTTTAAGCCTGGGGTAGATCAAAATAATAGCCTTGCATGCTTTTCCTAATGCCGGAATTTCTGATTTTTGCCTTTCTAGTTGATGCAACATTATTTTCCCATCAAGAATCTCTCTCTCTCTCTCTCTCTCTCTCTCTCTCTCTCTCTCTCTCTCTCTCTCTCTCTCTCTCTCTCTCTCTCTCTCTCTCTCTCTCAAAGTTTCCAAGTCCAAATTCTCTCCTTTTTTGAATCAGCCTCAACCCCCCCCCCCTCTCTTTCTCTATCTCACGCGCGCGCGCACACATGCGCAACTGTGCATATAATTATTTGTAGTAGAGTTAATACAGCCGAAAGTGAACTGAAGGGAGACAACGTTTCCTCTGACGAATTTCGCATAAAGGGTGACAACTCCATGACGCAGCTATAAAATATCAGCTTCCCTAAATGAATGAAAGGTCGCGGGTTCGAATCCCTGCTGGAACGGCGGGAGAATTTTCTTCTCCAGGGTCGACTTTCTGTGCTGACTCTTATTTCGGTATCCGTTCCACCCCCATGTTACCACAGTGGCACGTAAAAAATCCCGGTCATTCTGCCAAAAGTGCAGGTGGCAGGTTACAGCTAAACACGCATACACCTTACGTATGTGGCTTTTATTGAACCGTGCTTCGGCATTGGTCACAACTTGTCCCTAATATGTCAAATGACATCTGAGGACATTAAGCATCAACTCATCATCAATGAATACAGGGTTCCAGGCGAGATCAAAAGATCAAGAGATCTTAGAGGAGGGAGGTGGAGCTGGACCCTCACTTTTGCCCAGAAGAGATCATGAGTAGGGAGGTGGAGCTGGGCTGAGCAAGTTGGACGTCTTTTGCTTCGAGTTGTCCAAGTTGTTCGTCAACAGCGGTGCAACGGACATTGTCTTAGTGACTCTGTCCAGCACAGCAGTTGAAAGAGCAATTGCGCAGTGCACAAGTCGCTGGGCAATGGCGAGGGGACACCGCCTTAACACTTCCATTGTTCTGGCGGCGGTCTACGGTCTCTCCGGTCTTTTTCGGGCGGTTTCCGCGGTCGAGCCAATCACCCTGTCCCCTTCCCACTCTGTCCCCGTCCCTAATAGGTCATCCCGCCTCCGTGGACGTTAAGCAACATAAAAGCCAAATGAATACCCAAGGTCGTGTAGCTAAAGTAAATATGTAGCTATATGATCCTTGTAAATACTCGGAGCCCAAAAGCGGTCTGAACAGGGTGGTAGAGCTGGGATCTTATAGTGAGTTGGACAGCCCACTGCTTCAGGTTTCCACGGCTGGTTCTTTGGATACTGACGATCTTTTTGACTGTCTTCCGTACAGCTGTTGGAAGAGCAAGTTGCGGAGTACACAATTAACTGAGTTGCTTCGCACTGGCGAGGTCCCCATCTCCTTATCTATTGCTCTGGTGGTAGCCGATGCCCGCGATGGTCTGTTCGGTTTTTGCATGGACCTACGTTTACATCCTTTGCCTTTTGCGGGTCTGAGCGCTTTGGACGAGCTATTCGTAGATCCCCCCCCGTCTCTAGTAGACTGTATGTAGTCTGTGGACGTTAATAATAACAATATTAATAAAGAGGATTTCTAAAGCGCCCATCTATCACACTAGGTGGCAGCACAGGGCGCTTTCAATAATAACACTAACTACACAAACACACACACACACACACACACACACACACACACACACACACACACACACACACACACACACACACACACACACACACACACACACACACACACACACACATATGCACGCAAAGCCCTAACAAACAAAATAATAAATGACACTGCTATGTCATACGATGATGTTTCTTATAGACCTAATATCCAAAATATAAATATGTTTAAAATTATAGCCGCAGACATTCATAACAAAAGTCCGTTCAGCTCTGAACATATCCGTGGTTATTCAAAATGGTTTATATTTTGGCGTTTTGTTGGTGGTGGTGATTTGTGTTGTTGTGCCCCCCCCCCCTTCCCCAGTTGGTCTCGTCGTACATGCAGACAAAACTGACGGAAAGACAATAGAAGTGGGGAAAAAAATGGTGGGGAGGGAGATGTGATGCACGGTAAAGATCCCCATTTCTGACACCATTTTTTTTTCTCCGAATTTTCAACGCGGATTTTTCAGTAAAGACACTAAGTTGAATCAACTACCCAGACAAATTAACTGCCAGTTGACGCTATACTATTAAGAAGCGGAAAAGGCGTCAAATCAACAAGAAGAAGAAAAAAAAACTAACTGCTGAACAGAGAGAATGAACAAACGAAGAACGAATACTGAGAAAGATACAAACAGTCGATACTTCTCGCTAATTAAATCATAAACGTTGCTTGTTATATGCTTGTTATATTCTGATGACTTTATACATGCAGGAGGGAAAGTCAGTTTTATTCTTCTTTGCTAGATTATATAATAAACAAGTCTGCCCAGTTTCGACTGAGTCAATATGGATTGACTGCCGAACAAAACGGCCAGCGGTCCGGCAGAAACTGACAGGATCAGCAGGAGCTTTGCCGAGAGCGCGAAGAGAGAGATGTTTGATCACGTGACACAAGTTTCCCCCAACAACAAGCGAACGTTTTGAAAGCTGTCATGGCTGCCAATATCGGCAGGAAAGAGCGACTGAACACGATGTAAGTACTTTTTCTCGTTTCTTCTTCGTCTGATCTTGGATACAGCACCCCGGTCGCTTCAAGAGGCCTTAGTAGACATCAGAGGAGGTTTATTGGGGTTCGGGGACTCTCGAGATGGTGGCGAGCTATAAATCTTCACCATGGTTTGAGCTGCGCGCGCTTACTTTCACAAGTTGAGAACAAGTGAAGTGGCAATTAGGCATTGGGCCACTTGGTTTCATAGGCGCTGACAAAGTCCTAGCGCCAAGGTTTGAATGGATAAACGTCACATTCAGATCTGGCAGCAGTATGATAACATTATTCCCGCCAGGATAAAGTCCTGCACCGATTTTGTATGAATTCCTTCGGTGTGGCGATCAAAGTTTCTGGACTATCGATTCTCTTTCGTGAATGCAATGCGTCAGCGTGGATTAAAAACAGGTGGTTGCCGGGCCTGTAACGTTTCGCTTACATTCTAAATTTCATGATAGAGTGGCTGTTAAGTTAGTGTACCTGTCATTTCGTGACTAATTGTCTCTGAACGGCCGGCAAGCGGGCTTTTAGGAGGGCAGAGTTCTTGGTGTCGCCTGTGGTAATTGTGGGATTGATGGCGTTTACCTGGCGTACACGGGGTATCTGCCGATGTGTGATTAACCCTGCTACTGTTCGGTAGACCTGACCCAGCATTTGAGGAACTCTACGTGGGTCAGAAAGACAGTCATGTTAAATACGTAATAATAGGGGTGGCTTGTTCAGTGTTTTGTGTGAAAATGTGTCATAGTAACATTCATGTATACACACACACACACACACACACACACACATACACACACACACACACACACACACACACACACACACACACACACACACACACACACACACACACACACACACACCCATACATAGTCCAACACTTTCCAGTTTGACACTTACCAAATACTCAGCATTGTATGTGTCACTGTGTGGCTGAAAATGAAAATTCAGCCACATGAGATCTTCTAGAAAGTACAAAAGTAGACAGTCAAAGGCACACTAAATGACATGTTCTGAGAGACTGCAGTCAACAAATAGTGTTAACAGCGTTTGACTGAAAGTGAAACCACACATGCAGTGGGGAAGATAGCAACTGACAACTAAATTATCACTGGGGAATTTCAGTTGACAGGGGTGCTAGCTCAGTGATTAGTGGGCTATGCTGGTGATCCAGTGAATGCAGCTACCATGGGTCTGACTCCTGGTCAAGACAGGGTGAAGTACTGTTTTTAAGTTTATCTGAGTCAACACTAATCAGTACCTATCTCAGCTTTGTGTGCACAATGCACACTAAGATTTTTGCGTACATCAAAAGATTTCATAATTCATGTTCACTATTTGATGTGGACATGTATGAAAACACAGGTAACACATAATAGTATCAGAGTAATCAAATTGACAATTGTGGCTTCATTTTGACGGCTGTAAACTGTCTGCATTTGAATGAAACCCTGATTCTACAGCAACACGTCATGCGATTTTGATTGAGAATGTTTTGTGCCTGGGTTTTCCATCACCTGCCAGTCATATTATGATGCCAGAGAGGTAACTGTAACTGTAAAGTTCAGGTGCTAAGAGGAATATAGCTGTTGGTTCAAGATTGATAGGTCACTGTTTCAACCCTGGGTACGGGCACCATTTGTCCTCCTTCTCTTCCAGACTTTTGGAGTGAGCTGGGCTTTCAGTTTCTCTGAATGGGCTAGGCATTCTGATTTATTTTTAGACTGGGAAAGGTTTTCAGAAGTGGGTCAGCATTCTGTCTGGTGGAGTTGGCAGTCCATTTTTCTTCTTCTTGGAACTGGCAAAGCATTCTATTTCTCTGAGTGAGGCAGTGCATATCTCAGGGTGGGATAGGCAGAGCATTTATTTCTCAGAGTGGGGTATGGATTCTGTTCTCTGATTAGGCTAGGAATTCAGTTTCTTAGAATGAGGCAGGCAATGCATTTACTGCTCAGACTGACTCAGTGAGAATGAGATAGGCAGTGCATTTAATTCTCACAGTGGGTGAAGCATTCCATCTTTTGGATGGGACAAAGTTGGAGACCCGTGTAAATGAGCCCTAGCCACACTACAGAAGCTGAATTTGGCTGCAGCTGTAGTAGCCTACAGTAAATGCTGTAAAACATGTGTTTCAGAATACTTGGATACTGTAGGGATACTGTGGTGTGATACAGTAGAGTTTACATAAATGTAGGGCAAATCAAACCACCTAGATTTTGTGACCTGAAGTTTTAGGGTGGGGGCAGGAGGGGGACAGGGGGTAGGAGAGGGGTAAATATAGCTAGCATAAACTGGTCATGGCAGAAGATGGATGTGGGGAGAGCATTTACAGTTTAGATGTACAGGGCTGCCCAGATACATTCTCTGAGTCATCTGAGGCTGGTTGAAAAAAAGCCCCAGTAGGCAGTAGGGTCAAAACCAAAGAGTGCTAGCTAGCCCTTTGCGCAAAGCATCATCGCAGAAGGCAATTCTGCAATGATGATTTTTCTGAAGCAGATTTAAAAAACGTTTTGATCACCAGAGAAATTTTAAGAAGTCAAAGCAGTGACCTCTGCAATGGCCAATGCAATGTTGTCACTATTAACTTGGCTAAAACTGAAAATGAGGCCTGGTGTGAAATGGAAATATGTTTTCCATGAATGTAAAATAGGTGGGGGGAGGGGGGGGGGAATTTCAGGCTATTGGGCTAATGGATTTTCCTATTGACTAGCTTGTGTGCTGGTGAAAATGTTCGTCTTCTGTAGGCCTGGATACATCTGATGTATGATGATCATATATATGTAGATACATCTGGTGTGTATATATACTCATAAGATACATTTGATGTCTAGATAACCTGGTGCATGGATACATCTTATGTTTAGGTAACTGGATGTCTAGATTGTCACATTTGGTGTCTAGATAATACGATGTCTGGACAATCTGGTGCCTAGATGTATCTTGTCTAGATAATCAAAAGTCTAAATACATTTGGTGTCTTGATACTAGATTGTTACATTTGGTGTCTAGATAATACAATGTCTGGACAACCTGGTGCCTAGATACATCTTGTGTCTAGATAATCAAAAGTCTAAATACATTTGTGTGTCTTGATAATCAGCTGTCCAAAGGCATCTGATGCTGGGATGCATTTGCTGTTGAGACAAGTCAGATGTCTATGGGTTCTGTCTGGATATATTTGCTGTCTCAATGCATAAACCTGTGTTGTACAGATCTGTGTTATTGGAAGTAATTTAGTGTAGATGTCCCACAGTGTGTTTCAAGTGTAAGTATATCAAGTGTATACAGTGACAGTGTGTTCAGGAAGGGCATTCCAGTCAGCAGTGGTCAGGAGGCAGAACTAGGAGAGTTTCCTGCAGTGAGTTCAGGAGACTTAGATTTGGAAAGTGTTGTGATGCTGATGACAGGTCTTTCTATTTGGAGGTTTCCGACAGCTGTTGTCAATGTGGACCAGTTTGTGTGTGATCTTGTACATCATAGACAGTCTAGATAGCATATTTTCTTCTGGGTTTAAGATGGGGCCAACTGAGACCTGTAAGCATCTGTCTGACCCTTGATGTGTTTCTGTACTGCCCAGAACAGAATCTACAGGATTGTAGAGGTGGGGGTGCCACATTTGTAGAGATGAGGATGCCACTTTGTAGAGCTGGTGGTGCCGAGTTTGTTACATGAGAAACGTACTCTCCTTTTCCTGGGTTTGTAGCAGTGAAAGGACCTTTCACCCAGCAGAAGTTTATGGGTCGTACAACCACAAGCATTCCATTCTCCCCACTACACTAGACACTCAGTGTGTTTGCCTTGCCAGGCTAGAAGACAAACTGCAGTCCTGAGAACTGGGCTTAACCACAACATGCTTATAGCGCATGCTTGAATTGCCTCACATTTGCCCGGTGAGGGCCTGAGCCTCTAGGCTACTTTGCTTCTTGGGCAACAGTTTTAGGGGAATTACATTTAGAACATGTCAGTTGGTGTGTTTTTTCCTGTTTTTTTAGAGCTGTTACTAGAATTGGTTTTCATAACGTACAAGTTTTTAAGCATAATTTTTCTGATGAACATGCATGCACTATATACAAAAATATATACACAACATGAAAATGAAAATCTAACCTGCCCGCTAGCTAGCCTATATAACAGGAACGAAAAAGTGAAACAGTGCATGCCACAAGTAACAACAGCAATAACAACAACAGCAAGAACATGAACACACACACACGCACGCACACACAAACACACACACACACACACACACACACACACACACACACACACACACACACACACACACACACAAACGCACACACACACAACACACACACACACACACACACACACACACACACACACACACAAATGCACACACACACACACACACACACACACACACACACACACACATATACACACACAAATAAAGAAACATAACGGAATAAAACAAATTGGAACACACAAAAACATGCACAAGGCCAGTCAGTTGGAGGGTCGTTGAACTTTGCTCAGCTCCACTCCATAACAGAAGACACAAACAAATTGTGTTCTGTGCAAAAAAGGTTTAATGTGATCATGAGCATGAGAGCACATATAATTACAGACAGCAAAATCACAGCCCTTGTTAATAATGGATAATAATGGGAATTTGTAAAGTGCCTACCCTGCAGCTCAAAGCGATGAACAAGCATAGTATAACACACATAATGTACATTGGGATGGAAAATGTTATCAGCAATAAAAATGTATATATATATCAGAAAAAATAAAAAGCTAAAACATAATGCAGACAAGGGTTCAAGCGTAACTATGCAAAAACCCTTTGAGCGGAAGCGGGGAGCATGTGGTCAGAAAAACACAGAATAACTTCTTCTTCTTTTTTTATGATTGTAACTTGTATCTTTGGTTACCGAACAACATATCTGTGGTATCAGCATATAATTATTATGGTGCCCAAACAACCAGCTGTTTCCAGGATGTGTGACTTTGAGTACCCTATAGCTGCTGGCAAACAGTTCCATTCCCTCATTATAGTTGTAGCCGTAGCCGGGTCAGAAAGGAGCGCCATGGCCACCACACCATCACAGTTTACCCTATATACACAGGGACCCAGTGCAAAACCTGTGCCTGTCAGGAGAGAATATGGATCGCGCCCCCCTCCTCCCCTTTCGCTGCCCTGTTACAAGCTGATGATATTAATTATGATCATTCTGAGATTTACTGTCGCACAAACCAACGCCAGGCCAATGCTAAACTCTTGGAGTGTGGGATTAGTACACCCACCCCCATCGCCACCCCTCCCCCAACCCGCACACACACTTCCCACCCGAACCGTTTCATCCACCCAGTAATATACACACGGGCAACTTGCTGACCACATTAGTGACCGCAGTACATGAATGCAGTGCTAGTTAGCCCCCTTCCTCTCGTCCACCCCCCCTCCCCCCACTCCGCACCCACCTCCCGCGGCCCCTTTCCCAATCACCCCCTCCCCGTCGTTTTGTTCCCCAGCCCCGGTTGCCTGGAGACAGGGACACAAAAGGGAGATAAGTGTCAGAGGGCTTGCTGGCCACTGCGTCGGACACACTGGACATGGCGTGCAAAGGCGCTTGACGTGAGACATTTTAATGGAGTTGTATGTCGAAGTGGAAGTTATTGGTTTATTCATTTTCTTAATTCTCTCTCTCTCTCTCTCTCTCTCTTTCTCTCTCTCTCTCTCTCTCTCTCTCTCTCTCTCTCTCTCTCTCTCTCTCTCTCTCTCTCTCTCTCTCTCTCTCTCTCTCTCTTGGGGGGGGGGGGGACTGAACTCTGGAACTGACACAAACTTGTGGTCAGTTTTGCCCCTTCCCACGCGCGAATGACTGGTGTGGGGCGCCTGTGCATCAATACCGTGTGGCTGTGGAGCAGGCTGCGAACAGTGGCTGAGGAATGCCAGCCGTCTCTCGGCCAAGTGGCCAAGTACACAGTTTTCTCACAGACTCGGGCTAATTTTGGTTTGTTTCACCGCCAGGTGCATATCGAAAAGGACAATGCGATTGTGTGTGTGTGTGTGTGTGTGTGTGTGTGTGTGTGTGTGTGTGTGTGTGTGTGTGTGTGTGTGTGTGTTGCATACCTAGCCACATGACCTCTGCAACATTAACTGGACTGTCTCTGACACTAGGATTCTGAACCATGTAAAAAGTTCCAATGCATGAGTTGCAAAAAAGAAAGAAAAAAGCTTTGCACTATCATACCACTTCCGGTTCATACCTGATTGACCTTGTTTGTATTAGCATGGCCTGTGTGGTGACTCGTGGCTGATTCACCTGGTTTCTGTGTGGCGAGGATGGGATGGGCATGCGTGCTCATGCCAAGTTCCAGAACTGGTTTTCCCATCAATCTTGTTGCATGACAATTGGGTGTATCTCTTCCTTAACTATAGGACAAGTTTGTAAGACCAAAATTACTGTAAATGATATGTCTGCTTTCCCGTTATTATTGCATACATCAGAGCTGAAAGTTTATTAATAGGATTAAACAGGAAGGGATGGGGGGGGGGGGGGGGCATACTATAGCTGAGGGACTCTCTCTCTCTCTTATGTCTTGTGGGCTTGTAAGCTAAAGACAATAAAACGTCAAAACGTCTCTCTCTCGGTCTCTTACTGTCTGTCTGTCTTTCTCTCTCTCTCTCTCTCTCTCTCTCTCTCTCTCTCTCTCTCTAGTAGTCGCCTTAAATGACCTACGCGGTCGGTTGGACACTAAAAAAACCACAACTACTTACTTATTTCACTCTCTTAGTAGTCACAACGCGTGACCATGTTTATTCATAGACGCTAGGCTGATCTGTCGCACAGACAGTGCCAAAGTGACGGGCCAGAATTTACTCCTGTTTACGACCTCTCAGCCATTCCCTATTCAGCCTAGCGCCACCAACAAAACCCGGCAGCAAAACATTTCGTTGCCACCCGTGACCAGGAGGGGAAAATACGACCTTCGCTGGCCATCAAACGCACATCAGAGCGGCGGGTTGGGTGTGCAGCGCGCGCTGGTCGGACCTAAAGTGTCCGTCTCGACAGAGAAGCAGAAGTGTCGCTCATTCATGTTTGATGAGTGCTTTCGTTCCGTCTTTGCCCAGGAGAAATTTCACGGGGGTAATTAGCCGCTAGTGTCAGTTTCTTGCCCTGATTGCCTCAGCGGCACGATTTCGCAAGATCGGGGAACAAAGTTTTTATCGGCAGATCAGGTTCTCAGTAGATGTGCGTGATAATGTCGGTGTCGTGTGCGCGCGCGTGCTTGTCACGTGTGTGTGTGTGTGTGTGTGTGTGTGTGTGTGTGTGTGTGTGTGTGTGTGTGGTGTGTGTGAATAGAAATAGAAAACAAATAGAATGGTTGATGAGATTAATTTATGTTATACTATAGGTGGTGTGTGTGTGTGTGTGTGTGTGTGTGTGTGTGTGTGTGTGTGTGTGTGTGTGTGTGTGTGTGTGTGCGGGCGAGCGCGTGTGTGATAGAAATAGAAAGGAAATAGAATGGTTGATGAGATTAATTTATGTTATACTATAGGTGGTGTTGTGTGTGTGTGTGTGTGTGTGTGTGTGTGTGTGTGTGTGTGTGTGTGTGTGTGTGTGTGTGGCAAGTGTGTGTGTGTGTGAGAGAGAGAGAGAGAGAGAGAGAGAACACGAAAACTTTAGGCTGTCAAAACCTGTCTGAACAACTAGTCCTTGCTAAGCTACTGAGGAACAATTCTATGAGTGAAAATGTATGAAGCACCGCTCATGAAGCACACACACACAAATGCAGGCATGAAGCATAACAAATTATGCGAGAGAGAAAGAGTGAGAGTGAATAAGAACAGCGAATTGAATGGAAACCAAATATTTGGTTGCTGAGGTGAAGAATATTTATTTAAAGGGTTACTCTGTGTGTTTTTTTGTGCGCGCGCGTGGCCAGTATGTGTACGTGCCCATCGTCTGACCACGCAGTGCAACTATAAGAACTGGGACACTAAGGATATGTTGCTTAAAATTGTATGCCTTAAAAAAGCAGTCGTTTCAGTAGCGCGGTATGTGACCGACAAGGCAGAGCACACCGCGCTTTACGATATCAAAAATATACACATAAAGCCTCATAAATAACACATAAGCATAGTAGTGAGCCGGTTTGGCCTAGCGGTAAGGCGTAAGGCTGGTAAGCGGATGGACCTCGGTTCGATACCGCTTCGGCTCTCCTTTCTCTTCAAGAGGGTTGTGGTTTGTGGACACTGTCTTGTGACTTTGTCTATCACTTCCAACTGAAACGTTAAAATGGCTCTCATCGCTGCCCATCTTAACACAGAAGTCATTCTGGTGGTGACAGTGTAGCGATAGATATATAATCTCCCTCTCCCCCCCACTTTCATACCCCATTCCCCCTTCTCCCCGTCCCTGATAAGCCGTACGGTTTCTGTGGACGTTAAGCACCACGTTTACTTACTTATAAGCATAGTACTGTGTTCCTTGCACACCACACCCGCGCGAGCGCATGTACGCACCCACATCGCAGGAGAGGAGGTAACGGGGATGAGAGGGGGGTGGGGGTGAGGGGGGTGCATTCATTGTTCGTTCGTCCCAAGGTGGCCCTGTGCGATTGACGGGACGTTAAAATCGAAGAACTAACTGACAGCCCATGTGTGTCCGTGATTCTGCCACACGGTCGGTCACGCTCGACACACTGCATTTTGTGCCCCAACGCTTCTGCGTTAGCAGTGGGAAGGTCACGGTCGGTCACGCCCTAACACTTCTGCATCAGCAGTAGGAGGTCACAGTCGGCCACGCCCCACGAATCGTGCCCCAACACTTCTGCACCAGCAGTAGAAAGATCACAGTCGGTCACGCCGCAGCGCTTCTGCATTAGCAGTAGCGGAAGGGTCGAAGTCGATCACGCCCCAAGACTTCTGCATTAGCAGTAGAAAGGTCACAGTCGGTCACGCCCCAACACTTCTGCATCAGCAGTAGAAAGGTCACAGTCGGTCACGCCCCGATACCTCTGCATCAGCAGCAGAAAGGCCACGGTCGGTCACGCCCCAACACTTCTGCATCAGCAGCAGAAAGGTCACGGTCGGTCACGCCCCAACACTTTTGCATCAGCAGTACAGCGATCAAAGTTGGTCACGCCCCACACACTGTGCCCCAACCCTTTTGCGTCAGCAGTACAACGGTCAAAAGTCGGTCACACTTCGCTCACTCTGCCAGCAAGGGAAAGAGGACAGCAAGAAGGGAAGAAAGTAGAAGAAAGGAAGGGGGAAAATGAATGAATAAAGACAAGGATGATGGCAAGAAGAAAATGAGGAAAGAAGGAAGGGAAAAAGAAAGAAGGAAGGACAAAAAGAAAGGAAGGAATGAAAGGAAAAGAAAGGCAAAGCTGATGGCAAGAAGGAAAAGAGAAAAAGGAGGACATAAGGAAAGAAAGGAAGGAAAGAAAGAATAAAGGCAAAGCTGATGGAAAGAAGGAAGGGGGTAAGTAAGTAAGTTGGTGTTTTACGCCCAGTCAACCAGTGCGATTATATCAGGGCGATAGGAGAAAACCCGAAAAAAAGAAGGAAGGATAGAAGGAAAAGAAAGAATAAAGGCAAAGCTGATGGCAAGAAGGAAAAGAGGAAAGAAGGAGGGGGGAAAGGAGGAAGAAAGGAAGGACAGAAGGAAGGAAGAAAGGAAAGAACGAATAAAGGCAAAACTGATGGAAAGAAGAAAGAAGGAGGGGAAAAAGGAGAAAGAACGGAAGGAAAAGAAGGAAGGAAGAAAAGGAAAGAACGAAGAAAGGGTAAAACGCTGATTGCGGGAAAGAAGAGAGAAAAGGAAGGAAGGAAGAGGGGCCAGCGAAGAAGTAAGGGAACTGACAGACGGAACGTGGTGCACGAGCCGTGCTGAACCCGATCGATGGCGTGACAGTGACGGAGTGGGCACGGCCGTGTCAATAATTCACCTGTTTGTGATTAACTTGGCCGGCCTTCCCCACGCTTGCTCCCTTCCAGTTGCGTGTCTTCTGATTTCTCCTCCCAGCTCTTTGCTCCTTCCCGACCCTTTTGTAGCCAGGGCCGGCAGCGCGGAACCTACCGTCTTTGGTGCAAAAAGTGTACGCTGTGCACGCACACCTGTGTCGCCGAGGCTGCGGAGGGTGTGTGTGTGTGTGTGTGTACAGAAGGGAGAAGTACACAGAGAGAGAGAGAGAGAGAGAGAGAGAGAGAGAGAGAGAGAGAGAGAGAGAGAGAGAGGAATTATATCATCTCCATCTTCAGTTTTTCCGCATCCATACCCACCTTCCCTCCCCCCCTTTTCCTCGTCCATAATAAGCCTTATGGTTTGTGGGGACGTAAATCAAAGTAAGTAAACATGGTGCTTAACGTCCACAGAAACCATAAGGCTTATTAGGGACGGGGAGAAGGGGGTAGGGTAGGGAGTATGGAGGTGGGGGAGAGGGAGATTATATACCTATCGCTACACTGTCACCACCAGAATGATTCCTGCATTAATAAGATGGGCAGCGATGAGAGCCATTTTAATGTTTCAGTAGGAAGTGACGGACATAGTCACAGGACAGTGTCCACAAAGTCGAAGTGGTATCGAACCGAGGTCCTTCCGCTTACCAACCCTAACGCCTTACCGCTAGGCCAAACCGGCTCACACGTTAAGCACCAAATTTACTTATTATATATGCCCAAGGAGAGCGGTGAGCCGGTTTGGCCTAGCGGCAAGGCGTTAGGCCGGT
>OY757547.1:3729160-3739842 GCA_963584105.1 Alviniconcha strummeri | reverse complement strand
TGTTACTGTTTTTGGAGTGGGGGGGGGGGGGGGGCATAGTGACGATGGTGGTGAAGCGGTCGGTCGACAAGGAGTCATCATGACAAATATCAGTCCCCTTAGCGGGACATAAACCACCTTACGTGGCTCACCACCACTCCCCAAAGTACAACCCGCGCTCCAACAACAGCGCGCTTTCTGCTAGCACTTACGCTGCTGTGCGCCATTTTCTTGCAAAGTACACCCTGGCCGCGTAGCAAACTACATCCTGCCTCCTCAGCGAAGTACATCGCAGGCCCTTCAGCAGTGTACACCTCTGCCCCTCGGAACCAGGTAAGCCACCCCGCCACCTTCAAAAAAAAAAAAAGGAGGAAAAACACACATCCATCTTTGTACAAAGCACACTACCACCACCACCCCTGGCCTCTTTCTCCAGCAAAGAACATAGCGCTCCCCTCAGCAAAGGGCACCCCGCCCCAGGGCAGTGTACTACCCCTCTCCCCCCCTCCCCCCCCCCGCCAACCTCCCAAAGCAAATACACACCCTCTTCAGAAAAGCGGGCAAAGGACACTGACACCCCTCAGCAACTGAAAAGCAGCCCCACCTCTTTCAGCTAAGAACATGCACACTGTCCCCCTCAGCATTGTCCCCAGGCAAAGTGCCCCCAAGCAAGTATTTGTTTTAAACGAGGGGTTGCCCGGAGAGGTGCTGGCGGGGACCGAGATCCGTATGTATGTCTTTATTCTCTGATGAAATCTTGAATGTGTGTGTGTGTGTGTGGTGGTGGTGGTGGGGGGGGGGGGGGGGGGGGGGGGGGTTGCTCACATTGCTTCCCATCTTAATGGAGAAAATCATTCTGGTGGTGACAGTGTAGCGTTAGATTGCAGAGACCGAGTTTTTTTTTCTTCCGGGGGTGGGGGGGAGGGGGCGAGCTCTCGTTGCTACCCATCTGAATGCAGAATCAATCTGGTGGTGAGAGAGAGAGTGGGGGTGGGGGGGGGGGGGGGGGGGGGCAAGGGCGGGCTGTCGTCGCTGCCCGTCTCAATGCAGAATCATTCTAGTGGTGAGAGTGCAGTGTTAGATGTAACCCCCCTCCCTACCCCCCCCCACCCCCACCACCATCGATTCTCACATCCGCTCTCGCGCATGACTGGACTTTAAATTTCCATGAACAAACCCGCCCCTGAGCTAAGTACAAACCCCGCCCCTCAGCGAGTCACAGCGTAATATGTTGGTTTTTTGACTGACTGGGTGACTGACAGCAACGACTGTACACATGTGTCTACAAAGTGTCGACGAGACCTCAGAGGGCCTCTGCCCTCAACGGCAAGTGTTGGCAAGACGTTCCTGGGGCTGTCGGGTTTCCACGTGGAGGGCTGCCCGGCCTTGTTGGCACGGGTGCAATGGGCTGTCTGCTGTTACCTCGATACCTCATTATCTACTCATCGGTCTCCTGCCTACCCGCCCCACCCCATCTCCCTCCCGCCCCCAATACGCTCTGCCATTCCATTGTCATTTGTCTTCAGCACTGCTTCACACCCCCTGCCCCCCCCCCCCCCAACCCACCCCCCTTCGCCCCGCCTTTGCTCGCATGCGCGCCCCCCCCCCCCCCCCTTCCTCCGGCTCCCAGGGTACAATGCACAATTCGGTTTTTAATCAAGGCTTCCATCTAGCCATACCCGTGGCAGGGCAGAAATCCGTGTAATCTAGCTTTGAATGCCTTCTCTGCGCTAACTGCACCCCCCTCTCCCCCCCCCCCCCCACACCCTGGGCCTCCTCGTCTCGGCCCAAGTGTTGGGCGCATATCTGTTGTTGACGGGGCTTCGATCTCTACCTTGCAGGCTACCCCTCACCCTATCCACCCGCCCCTGTTCCGTATCAGGGTGCAATTATTGCCAATCACCCCTTCCACACACCCTTCTGTCCGTTCCTCGGGTCATATATCACGGAGCCATAGCAACGTCGTTACTGCGCAAGGGGCCTGTCGTGGAAGGTAGCCAGCGAGGGTAGACTGGCCTACCCTGAGCAGAGGTGCACCTCACACAGCTATAGTCAGGGACTGCGCTGCACTCCGGCCAGTCAGATTTTCCACAAGCAGAAACTTGCAGAGGACCTCCCGATGTCTCGGGATATTGATGACCAGTTTCTCTCCTAACTCCGTCGCTCTCACTTCGAGACGGTGGACTCGAGCCGCATTGTGACGGGATTCCGTTTTGACGTACGTGTTCGTGGATCTGGTGGCCGTTTTCGGGCGTTGGAATGTGTTGTTGATGTGGGGTGTGGCGACGCGACGGACTCGGCAACGGGACCAGGGACTTCTGTAGGACACCTCCGTGTCCGAACACGGACCGCCGCCTTGTAGTTCTTCACCGCTGGAGGCCCTCCTGTTCGTGGACGCCTTCTGTCAAGCAACAGCATGGAGAAGAAAGAAGGTATGAACGTCACCTACACCATTAACCCGATAACGGATACTGCATGGTAACAGATACTGCATTGTAGTCAGGCTCAAAGACAGGCTGCCCCCTGGACGTGACGTTAAGCAACGTGAATCAGGCTGCCCTCCCCCCCCCCTCCACCCCCCACCTCTTACCCCGACCCCCTCCCTGCTGTTCTTCCTCGTCGATGTCATGAATATTATCTCGGGTCTTCATTTCGTCCGTCGCCCTTCGTCTCTCGAGTGGCCGCTAAATGAGTCTCCGGGCGATCCGATTCCAGTCATTGTTCTCCTCGATATTGTCCACAGGAACGGGAAGATAATGCCCGCATCTACAGAAACGGAGCAGATAGTGGGCTGTGTCGTCGCCTGCGGAATGGCCACAACAAGAGTTATTCACTGACGCGGGGAACGGCTGCGATCCAGATTTCAATTCCTCGACACTCGATCGTTGAATAGGTTTAGCCGCCTTGGCCCGCGCGTCGCTTTTTTTTCTTTTTTTTTTTTTTTTGTTACGATTGATTTGACGCTTGGAAAGGTACAAATCTTCGCGACGTGACTCAAAGAATGGCAGGAAAGGGGTGGGGGGGGGGGGGGGTGGGGGGGGGGGGGCAGGGTTGAACGGAAAGGAGGCAACGGGGTGGTTAAAAGTCTCCAATACCCAACCCAGCCCAGGCGCGCGGCAAGACAGTTCTTTCTCTTTGTGGCGTAGGTCGCAAAGGTACACTGGTGCTTGGTTTCGTATGTAAAGACGGAAATCGTCTGCTGCGACAATGAAATACATTGCGTGAATTCATTTTGTTCGGGAAAGGTGGGGTTGACGGGGTAGGTTGTGTTGTAGGAATGGAAAAGGGCTATTGAATCGGCTGTCGATGATATAGTACCATGTTCTCTCTCACTCTCTCTCTTTTCCCCTTCTCTTTTTCTTTTATTTTTTATGGTGGGCAAAACCTGAAAGACCAGACCACATCGAAGGAGGGGTCGGTTAATTGCGTGGGTTTTCGGCGCTGTTCCTTTCTCTTCGGTCGCTCGCTATTACCGGTTTTATACACAACTCCAACCAAACCTCGGTTAACGACATCCAACGGTTCCAGAAAGCGAGGCTTACAGTGTGGGCTTTGTACTGCCTCAATGGCTGCAACGGCCTGAGCAATGATGTCATTGCAACATGTGAAATAACTGCCTTTGGGTGCTGAATATTAGAAAAGAAATACAGTCCTGGGACCGTGCAAGTGGCTGCGCTTTTGACCAGGCTACAGCAATATCTCCGCTTGATTTGCTTCAGGGCTATTGTAACTCTCTCCCTTTAAGGCCTCTGATCTCCAAACGTCTGTTTATAAGGACACTAATGCTAGTGCGTGACACTGCTCAATCATAGCTCTGCTTTTATGTCTCCGTGACCCTTCGTCTTATTTTCATCGAGAGGGCTGGGGCGCGTTGACCAGGATCGATGTATTATGTTGGTGAAGTTGCTCAGGGGCCGGGGTTTATTCGCCGCCGCACAGCAGTGTGAAAGTCCGCCAGACAATAGAAGACAACAAGAAGAAGAACCACGAACTGCTCGGGCTTACAGGGTACGCGTGTGGGTTACCGCGACTCGGCCTTTCCCCACCAAAAGCCGAATGTTTGCTGCTGGATTAAGTCGATCCTTCCATGACCAGTTCGGGGGAGCTTAGAATACAACCGCGCCGGTTTTATATACTCTCTGTCTGTCTGTCTGTCTGTCTGTCTGTCTGTCTGTCTGTCTGTCTGTCTCTCTCTCTCTCTCTCTCTCTGTGTCTGTCTGTCTGTCTGTCTGTCTGTCTGTCTGTCTGTCTGTCTCTCTCTCTCTCTCTCTCTCTCTCTCTCTCTCTCTCTCTCTCTCTCTCTCTCTCTCTCTCTCTCTCTCTCTCTGTGCGTGTGTGTTTCTGCATTTAACTTCTGTGTATAACTGCACTTTCGGGAGGGTGGGGGAGGGGGGAGGGGCTGTTTGTACTTTATTGGCATATTGGCATGGGTGTCTTTGGTAGTTTTAGCATGTGAGAGCCTACATGTGCGCACTGTGTGCATCTGGCGCTGTGAATATGCAAGGTTTCGTGCGGAAGTTTTTGTGCGCCATATATAAATTTTCATTCAGTCATTCATTTTAGCATAGTTCAGGAGCTGTGTGAGAGTCGAGGTGGACGTCCTGGGCTGTCCGTCCTAACGAGCCTTCTGGTTTCCGTGGACGTAAAGATTTATTGAACCGTGCTTCGGCATTGGTCACAACTTGTCCCTAATATGTCAACTGACATCTGAGGACATTAAGCACCAACTCATCATCATCATTCATTTTAGTGTCCTAATTAATTAATTGTCTCATTTGCCTCTCTCTCTCGACTTTTTTTCTCTCTCAATAGTTAATATGATTTTTTTAGTTTATAATTGTTTTGTTTTTGATTGTTTTTGTTGTTGTTTTCTTTTTTTGTTTTTGCCCGAGGGCTGGATGTAAAAAAGTATTGTACTTATTCCATTACCCTCGTTAATAATTTTTTCGTTCGTTCGTTCGTTCTCTCTCTCTCTGTTTGTCTCTCTCTCTTGTTTTTTCTTTTGGTTGTTGTTTGTTGTTGTTTTGTTCACTTTCGGGTCGTACGCGGTTTGGAAAGCCGCTCAGCCCTCATTAATAAGTTTTTTTCTTCTTCTAATTCTATGGCTGTTTCTCGCCGAACGCTCTTTTTTAGCCGGTCGGTACCAGTCCCGAGTTGTGATTCATTGACGTCGTACACAGTGCAAAGTTGTGGTTCACTGGTGTTGTATACAATGCAAAATTGTGATTCACTGACGTCGTATACAATGCAAATTGTGATTCACTGACGTTGTGTGCAATACAAAATTGTGATTCACTGACGTCGTATACAATGCAAAATTGTGATTCACTGACGTCGTATACAATGCAAAATTGTGATTCACTGACGTCGTATTCAATGCAAAATTGTGATTCGCTGACGTCGTATACAATGCAAAATTGTGATTCGCTGACGTCGTACACAGTGCAAAATTGTGATTCACTGACGTCGTATTCAATGCAAAATTGTGATTCACTGACGTCATATACATTGCAAAATTGTGATTTACTGACGTATACAATGCAAAATTGTGATTCACTGACGTTGTATACAATGCAAAATTGTGGTTCACTGACGTCGTATACAATGCAAAATTGTGGTTCACTGACGTCGTATACAATGCAAAATTGTGGTTCACTGACGTCGTATACAATGCAAAATTGCGGAATTTGAAAGTGGGGGGAGATCGAGCTTGTCTTCTTGAGCCCGTGTTTCAGTTAAAAGTCGTGGCTTTTATGGAAATATCTGTCTTGAACGTGAGACTGCCTCTGACAACGAACGAAACATGCGGCAATGTGGATCATGCCGATGCTGTCTACCCCAATACAAAAAGCACTGGAGCCGAGACAGTCTAGTTTGCAGCAACATCTCTTAGCTGTAGGTCTCGATGACAACGCGGGGTGTTTGTATTAAGGGGGCACTATCACCCAGATAGATTGACACACACCAGTACAAATTTGGCAGTTGGGTCAGATAATATTGTGTGTTAATAATATATCAATAGTCAGAGCTCAGGAGCTATGTGAAAGTCCTGGGCTCCTGTCCCTAATAAACCTACGGTTTCTGTGGACGTAAAGCAACACTTCAACCAGCCAACAATTCAAAGGTAATACGTTTGGTTTTACCCGCCCCCGCCCCCAGCAGAAATTATTTAATGAAAAAATAGTGTCTGAAAATATCTTCATATTTTGTGCCATTTTAACTTGTAAACTGACTCACTCAAAACTCTACAATTTGCAAATAATACTTACAGATATCGCATCTCTAGTATGTTATATGCCTTAAGCCCTGGGAATGTAACTTTTTGTTAAATAGTGTAGAGCAAAAAATGGATTTTTACTCATGAAATGTGGGTTTTGATATCACTGCAACTTCTGCATATATGAAGGTAGCTGCTATCTTGTAGCATATACTAGGGCCACTGATGCTACATTATTGTGTTCAAAATTTGAAGTAAATCGGTTGAAAAGCAAAAATGTCGTGCTGCCCATTAGAGAAATAATTCTCCACCCTGGTAGTTACAGTCATAATTTGACCAATTTCGATATCTTTGACTTCGTATTTCTCAATAATTACTAGTCTGAGGAGATCCATTCACTTGGGCCTCATAGAGGAATGTCTGCTTTATCTAAAATCATTGCAGATAACTCCAGTTTTGTTTTGTTTTGAACTTTTTTCAAATTCCGGGCGATTGTGCCCCCTTAACAACTCACACCAGCACCCGTTGCCATAGACACTATAGTTACAATAAACTGTTGCTGTGCGGTTGGCGTCCATACTAGCCACAGACCGCGTTCTTCACATCGGCTTGCTCGCGTGGCTGAACACGGCAAATCAATAACCGGAAGCCACCTGCACAGACAGTAGGCTACCCAGACTTCGTCTTCTTTTGTTTCTTCTTTTGTTTCTTGCAGGGAAAGAAGAAGAAGAAGAGAAGACGAAGAAGGAAATTAGCTCTTTTAGGAAGAGGAAGGTGGTGGTGCTATGTCTATACAAAATGTAAACTTGTTTTGCTCGGCAGAGAGAGCTAAGCACACAGACAGACGCACACAGACACACAAGCGGGACACACACACACACACACACACACACACACACACACACACACACACACACACACACACACACACACCACACACACACACACACACACACACACACACACACACACACACACACACACGAACGCACGCACGCGTGCACGCACACACATACGCGCGAGCGCGCGCACGCACGTGCGCGCTCAAATAAACAAAAACAGACGACATAAACATCGTCTATGAAGACATCGTTCTGGAAATTTCTTTTATAAAGTCTATGCTTCCAACACAGTCAACAGCAAACAAGCAAAACCACAATCCAACCAACAAAACGACAATGACAAACGAGCCTGAAATACGACCATCCGCCATTGACTCTGTAATGTTTGCCACACACAGCAAAACGGCTCACACGGAAAACGCTTTGAATGGACGAGCTCCGGTTCTAACCTGTTCATGTGCTAAACAGGTTGTGTGCCTTGGATAGGAATTGAGTTTGCCAAAGCCATTGAGCAGATCAAGCTTATCCCCAGAGAATATTGACAGAGGATTGACAGAGCGGAGCTTCCTTTGATCAACTCCTGGAATGTCGACTCGAACGATCACCGGCAGGGGGTATAATAATTTTATGCATTGATACACCTCGTACCTCTCAGAGCTGGTACGTGCTGTGCTGAGCAAGAAAATGGCTTTGTTTGTCAACGTAGAGCGAAATTCTGGGGCCTGTGATACGAATTCCCGCCGACTGTGTGCGTGCCGGTGGTGAGTGTGTGGGGATGTATCTGCACACGTCCAGTCACCTTGATGATGGGAGGCTACTGTCTCCTCCTCCTTCTTCTTCCGTTGGGAGTGGTCACAGTCGTCATTTTTGATTAACTTGCTACCATTGTGCGATATGCGTCTGTACCCGTGCCATCGGCACATTAGGCCTTCTCGTACTGGGAGATGACATGGGATCTTTAACGTGCGCAACGATTTATGTGCGCGCTGTGCCACACGAAAGTGGGACAAGCACTGACGAGCGTCCACAAGCGTTGACTCAGAAGAAGTACAAAATGGGCCCTCACCCTGCCTCGACCGGGAGTCGAACCCACAGTAACTGCTTTCACTGGATCACGACCGCAGCACGCTAAACCACTGAGCCACGGCCGCTGTCTTTGATAATCTCGTACGTGTGATGCCGTGTGCAGAACCCACGGTATGAGTATATGGCTGCCCAGGTTAGATCAAATCGATCAATATTTTATGTCTGTTCACAGCAAGGTGATATTACACACACACACACACACACACACACACACACACACACACACACACACACACACACACACACACACACACACACACACGCGCGCGCGCGCGCGCGCGCGCGCGCACCCCAAACAGAAAAACAAATCACATATTTAACAACAATAGAAGTTGTATAATAGATACAAAATATCTCTTACATTGTTGCAAGCATTAAGGTCATGCTCATTTTTCTGAAGTACCATTGTAGTAATAAAACATTCAAGTAGCATGTGGTCAGCAGACCGGACAGTCTCACAAACACATGTTACATTCTGTGAATATTTCGTGTTCTATAAATTTAGACGGAACTTGTGTATTGGCTGACTGGTGGTTTTTGTTGTTGGTGTTGATGTTTTTTTTTGTTTTTTTTTTGTTTGTTTGTTTTTTGAGAGAGAGAGAGACTGGGAGAGGGAGGGAGAATCGAGGGGTTGCGAGATTGTATGTATGTGTGGGTGTTGGGGTGCGTGTCTGCGCGTGTGTGGATGCAAGGGATGGGGAGGGACAGAGTGAGATATGTAATGCATTGTTAAATTAGGTTGTGTATTGTTGTAATGTTTCATGTATATTGCTTTGAGCCTCACACATGTATCGTCACAGAGGGATTCGGCACATTAGAAATGCATTATTATTATTATTACCTATTAAACCACTGAGCTGCTGTTATTCCGCCAGTGCGAGTCTTATTCTTTCGCATTGGTTTTTATGCAGTAAGCCACCGTAAATGAACTCGCGAAATAGAACATATATATATATATAAAACAAATCTGGATATATTACTCCAAAATAGCTTTGGCGAGTGTAATAAATCTCGATATTTTGTTATCCGCCCATATGGCCCCGTGTTAGAACGAAGCTATTCTCACGTCAGCGGGAAGAACACCCGAACCTATTAGTGGTCAGTCGTCGAAGACCGCGGGTTGAAATCAAGTCTAGTCAAGACAAGGGGTCCAGTTCTTAGTTCTGTCCGTCTGTCTGTCTGTCTCACTGTCTCTGTCTGTGTCTCTGTGTGTCTGTGTGTTTCTCTCTGTTTGTCTCTGCCTGTCTGTCTGCCTCTCTCTCTCTCTCTCTCTCTCTCTCTCTCTCTCTCTCTCTCTCTCTCTCTCTCTCTCTCTCTCTCTCTCTCTCTCTCTCTCTCTCTCTCAGTCTCTGCCTCATTGTCTCTCTGTCTCTGTCTGTCTCTCTCTGTTTTCTGTGTCTGTCTCTCTCAGTGTGTCTCTCTCTGTCTCTGTCTCTGTCTCTCTGTCTCTGTCTCTTTCTCTGTCTCTCTCTGTCTCTTTGTCTCTGTCTCTGTCTCTGTCTCTGTCTCTGTCTCTGTCTCTCTCTCTCTCTCTCTCTCTCTCTCTCTCTCTCTCTCTCTCTCTCTCTCTCTGTGACTCTGTCTGTCTGTCTGTCTGTCTGTCTGTCTGTCTCTCTCCACGCACACGTACCCCTCTCCTTCCCGTATTGCTGCTGAACACTGTATTGTGTAGTTTATTCGCAAGAAGGAGCAGTGCGTCGACCGGGATAATGAAACCTAGATGTATTTGGGGAACGGGACCTGACCTCTGCCTCAGAGAGAGACTTGACTGACTGACTAACTGGCTGACTGAACTTTGTTACGCAATGATTAAGGTTTGGGAACGAATGCCTGTCGGGAAACCTGTCCCTGATAAGGGGAAGGGGGGGGGGGGGGGGGGTAGGAAAATGCTACTAAAGATGTTAAAAATATTAGGATGTACCTCTGGTGGAGTTTATGTACATAAACTCCACCAGAGGTACATCCTAATATTTTTATCATCGTCTGTCTGTCTGTCTGTCTGTCTGTCTGTCTGTCTGTCTGTCTGTCTGTCTGTCTGTCTGTAAATACAAGGTACATAAACTCCACCAGAGGTACATCCTAATATTTTTACATCTTTTGTAGCATGCCAGGTGAGAGTTACAGTAGGCGACTCAGGTCTTTGTTTTTGTTGTACTTGTGTTATGTATTCGGAGCGCTAATGAACTCCCTTGTGTGTTGATTTTACACGAGTGCTCTGGGCGTCGGTCTGTTTCAAAATAATAATAGTCAAAACGGTTTGCTTAGTCGCCCCGAAGGGTTGGGGAGAGAGAGAGAATTCGAAATCAAAAACTTTATTTTACAGGGATTGTAGGTTGGGTTCAGTTAAAAACCTGTCTAACAGCTAGTCCTTGCTAAGCTACTGATGAATAAATATAAAAGTACAGGCATCATTTACATACATATGGGAGAGAGACAGACAGACAGAGATGACGTCAGGTACACAAACGGACTTTTGACACGACGTGTCTGGTGTAGGCATGAAATATATATCCCAGCACGGCATACGTGTGGTACATCCAAACAGCCCCTGATGAGAA
>OY757547.1:3716660-3724160 GCA_963584105.1 Alviniconcha strummeri | reverse complement strand
GCAAGGGAATTAGAAACCGTGTACACTGTATGCTCAAGTCGTCGCCCGAAGAAACGGGTGTGCTATCTCCATAAACGGCAGAGGAGAACTGAAAGAAAGAGAGAACAGAACTGAGGATACCCTCATAAACAGCGGAAGGCAGAAGAGAAAAAGAAAGAGACAGCAGAGGTGAGGAGCTGTGTTAAAGTCGAAGTGGCCTGGGTTCCCACACTCCGTGCATCGTTTTCCGGCACCTTCCTCCTTGAAGGAAGGATGTCGTAAACCAGTGTTTGGAGTTTGCTGGGTCCCCTGTCCCTGATAGTCTTTATGGTCTCAGTGTCGGACGTGACGTAAAGCAGCACTGAACTGAACTGAGAAAGAGAAGACAGCAGAGCTCATGCAGCTGTGTTAAAGTCGAGGTGGCCTGGGTTCCCTGTCCCTAATAGTCCTTAGTGGTCTCAGTGAACGTAAAGGTCTGAACTGAACTGAGAAAGAGAAGACAGCAGGGCTCATGCAGCTGTGTTAAAGTCGAGGTGGCCTGGGTTCCCTGTCCCTAATAGTCCTTAGTGGTCTCAGTGAAGGTAAAGGTCTGAACTGAACTGAGAAAGAGAAGACAGCAGAGCTCAAGCAGCTGTGTTAAAGTCGAGGTGGCCTCGAGTTCCCTGTCCCTAATAGTCCTTATGGTTTCTGTGGACGTAAAACTGAACTGAACTGAGAGAAAAAAAAGAAGTAACATTGCCGCTTACAAATCGCTTGTTGGACAAAGTACGCAGCACCATGTCTGCATGTGCCTACTCGAGTCAGAGTCCAGAGCACACAGTGTACCATGGACTATATCTTAGCAGGGTGTATGAATATTATGGAGAGCCCATGAACTGTACAGCACTGTTCTGTGTACAGGAAGTAGCTTGAGTGTAGAGCAGAAGGCGGTGTGATCGTGTGGTGGAACTTGTCACCACTCCAGTCTACACTACGAGTCTACTCGACTCAGCGTCCACGGAACACCTGTACCATGGGCTGTATATTAACAGGATGTATAAATATTACGCATAGTCCATGCAGTGTATGGAATTGTTCAGTGTATTGGCTGTAGCGTGAGTGTAGGGCAGAAAGCCGGCGTGTGTGTACAGTTGAAGTCACAACTCCACCCCTCTCTGCTGTACACGACCCACAAGCCATGGACGTGTAGGCCCAAGCAAGCACATACCCGGTGACTGCTGGCACCGTGCCAGACCTCTCCGTGCCGCGCTTGGCCTGCCCGCCGCTACCGTCTTGTAGCTAAACTTCCTTCGTTTCTTAACCCTTACTAGAGTAGGGTCTTAAAGGAATTAGCCTACTAGCCAGACTGGGAGAGGGGCTGCGAGACTGTGTATATGTGTGTTGGGGTGCGTGTGTGTGCGTGTGTTGACTGGGAGAGAGAGGGAGAAGCGAGGGGTTGCGAGATTGTATGCATGTGTGTGTGTGGGTGTTGCCGGGGGTGCGTGTGTGTGCGTGTGTGGGGGTGCAGTGGAGGAGGAAGGATAAAGTGAGATACGTAATGCATTATTAAATGTGGTTGTGTATTGTTGTAACGTTTCGTGCATAGCGCTTTGAGCCTCACACAGGTATAGTATAGTCATAGAAGGACTCGGTGCATTAGAAATATATTTATGAAATTAATTATCAGCCTGCTCATAGCACGCTTTGTGCTGGAGGGCTGGCCTTACTGCAGCAGAAAAGCTGAAACAAGCATGACTGTCTTGTTTTAGAACGCCTGAAACAAGCATGACTGTCTTTGTTTTAGAACGCCTGAAACAAGCATGACTGTCTTTGTTTTAGAACGCCTGAAACAAGCATGACTGTCTTGTTTTAGAACGCCTGAAACAAGCATGACTGTCTTTGTTTTAGAACGCCTGAAACAAGCATGACTGTCTTTGTTTTAGAACGCCTGAAACAAGCATGACTGTCTTTGTTTTAGAACGCCTGAAACAAGCATGACTGTCTTTGTTTTAGAACGCCTGAAACAAGCATGACTGTCTTTGTTTTAGAACGCCTGAAACAAGCATGACTGTCTTTGTTTTAGAACGCCTGAAACAAGCATGACTGTCTTTGTTTTAGAACGCCTGAAACAAGCATGACTGTCTTGTTTTAGAACGCCTGAAACAAGCATGACTGTCTTGTTTTAGAACGCCTGAAACAAGACCCAAACACCTAAAAGATTCACAGTGCGTAACATTCTATATTGTGTATTGTCGTATTAAGCAAGCGTTCTGTTTAACCTTTTATATATTCAAAATATATATTGTGTATTGTCACGTTAAACAAGAGTACTTTTTAACCTTTTATATATTCAAAATGTATATTGTGTATTGTCACGTTAAACAAGAGTACTTTTTAACCTTTTATATATTCAAAATATATACTGTGTATTGTCACATTAAACAAGAGCACTTTTAACCTTTTATATATTCAAAATATATATTGTGTATTGTCACATTAAACAAGAGTACTTTTTAACCTTTTATATATTCAAAATGTATATTGTGTATTGTCACATTAAACAAGAGTACTTTTTAACCTTTTATATATTCTAAATATATATTGTGTATTGTCACATTAAACAAGAGTACTTTTTAACCTTTTATGTGTTTGGATTTTTCTGCACCAGGTACAGAACTAGAGGAGATCAAAACAAAAACGTATAATTTTATAATCGAGAATAGTTTTTTGTTTGTTTGTTTGTTTTTGGTGCCCAGTTGATTTTATTTTCACTTTGGAATCCGACTTAAGTTAGTAAGGATTAGCGGTACTGGATGTAGAAAACGCCGTCAGGTGTCAGAGCTGGTATAACGCCGCTACCCACGGCCTGTCATTTGGTTTAAACAATAATTTATTCAAAACAAAATAAAAATATAATGAATCATATGTGCTCATCAACAAGCTTGCTGCTTATAGGCGATGAGTTCATACAGTTAGGGGAAAAAATGTATGGCGAACGAACAATTTCACCAAGCTAACAATAAATGAGACGTAATAAAAAAAATAAAAAAAAAAAAATAAAAAAGAAAGAAAGAAAGAAACAACAAGTACAACAAAACACATCTTTACGAACAGTCACGAGGAAACAGTTAAAACAAACTGTAGTAAAAACAAAACAAACAAAACAACATCCGTGCTAGGTATCGAAGAGGCTTTGCGTGCAGCATGGGCGAGTTAGGACACGTCGTTGTTGTGTGTGTAGCCACTCTCGCTGATCGTAACGGACGGAACTAAAGTTTAGATATTCGGTATAAAACAAGCCTTGGTTTGAGAAGGCTAGCTCCTTTAAGGTCCCTTTGTTTTAGAACACTCGTGCAGAGTGCGTGGCCTCGATAAACAGGGGCCAACGAACTACCCACTCGGATACCTAAGTATAGTGTGGCCAGACTGCTATAGTGACAAGCAAACGGCTACCCGGTAGCCATTAACTATCCAGCTGACCAGATAGCTAGCCAGTCGTTCCTTCCATCTAACCAACGAACTTGACGAACTACATAGCATAACGAACAACACACGAACGGACTTGCACATTGTCAGAGTTTGAGACCGATAATGATAGAAGACAAGTGGGCTGATTCCGTGGGGTCGATGTTAAACTTAGAACTACCATGGCAAATGCTGGCTGACAATTGCATTATTGATAAATAAATAAAGAAGGTGGGAGGGGTGAGAGGAAAAAGAAAAGATTGTCCAGGTAAGACTTCCTTGACAACACCCCCACCCCCACCCCCATTGAGTGTCAGTGGTGCAGAGCAAGAGCCCTCTCTCAAAAGCCAGAGAGCGTGGTCACCAAATGGATGGGTGACCGCAAACTCCAAACACTGGTTTACGACATCCTTTGGAGGAAAGTGCCGGAAAGCGATGCTCGGAGTGAAGGGTGACCGTTACACGCTGGGCTTTGCGGCCGCCCTGAGATTTGTCCGGAGTAAATTCTGTGCAGACTCTACAGAAGTCCTTCCGATGAGACTATAAAGCGAGGTCCCCCGTGTGTATACGCATGCAAAAAACCCCCACGTACGGACGTTAAAGAGCATATTGTCGATGTCAGAGTTCGGAAGATTATGGAAACGGAGAATAACCCAGCATGCACTGAAAGTGTCTTCAGAATGTTGACGTTGGACACTGTACGAAAGAAGGAGGAGAAGAGACTCCTTGGCTTCTTCTGTAGCTGTTCTACATCAGGATCACGCAGTACTCGATGGACGTCTGGGAAATAAAGTTAGGACAGATATCAGTTATTTGCCTTCGAACGAGCAGGTTTGTTTTTATCGACTGGATCCAGCAGTATTTTTTCTTCGCATGAACATCAGATCGACCACAAAGCGTCGTCAGAAAGAAGATGTGTCCTAGTTAGGCCAATCGTCACTCCCTTTCCACTTTGATTTTTCTCTCCCCCCCCCTTCCCCCCCCCTCCCCCTCAAGCAAAGACATTGCAAACATGCTCTCTTCCACTAATCTGTACTTTTGGATAAGCGGTTCTCTTCACACGATAGGCTGTTAGCAAAGACTATTATATATTTATACTATAAATTATAGTCTTTGCCGTGAGCCAGGCTGTTAGCAAAGACTATTATATATTTATACTATAAATTATAGTCTTTGCCGTGAGCCACTTAGCCTGTTATTAAGGGCGGTAACTCTCCGTGTCGGTCCTCGCGTTCGGTTGTTGATTGCGCAATTCTGGTATAGAATATCTTTGATTCCTTCCCTGTACTACTGGTTGCTCAGTTGCTTCCAATGATGAAGTGTTGCTTAATGTCCTCAGATGTCAGTTGACATATTAGGGACAAGTTGTGACCAATGCCGAAGCACGGTTTAATAAATCTTTACGTCCACGGAAACCAGAAGGCTCGTTAGGACGGACAGCCCAGGACGTCCACCTCGACTGTCACACAGCTCCTGAACTGTGATTGCTTCCATTTGATGTTGGTTTTAATTTAGAGTGCAGCGGTGTGTATATACAACTCTAAAGCCCGTTCCTCATCAGACCTCAGGAGCTGTGTGAAAGTCGAGGTGGACGTCCTGGGCTCCCGTCCGTAATAAAGCTACGGTTTCTGTGGACGTAAGGCAACACTTCAACCAACCTTCAACCCTCCTAATCCACCCACCGACATTTTAGGACAAGCGACTAGGCGAAAATCTTACACTAGGCCACTTTGGCCGCTCAATTGCTCAAAATTTTAATAAGGAATGATCATTGTTCTGTGGTGGAAACCAATCCACCGTGTCAAGATATTCCATTTACTGTACACATCCCTATTGTTTTGCATGATTTTACGCAGTTCGTGGCGAAACACTGTGTTGGTCACGTGCGACACACACACACACACACACACACACACACACACACACACACACACACACACACACACACACACACACACACACACACACACACACACACACACACACCAAGCCTCACCTTCCGGCACCCTGATATTTTGAGCTGATGCTTGGAGTTTGAGGCCAACACACGCACATCTATACACACGCGCGCGCGCGCGCGCACACACACACAGGGCTGAAGCACCAAGTGACCCCCATAGTGTTCAAGTGGGGGACGCTACAACAACAAAACGACTGTTCGTGTCACACGTAACTATGTGCTAGGAGAGGACTTGGGGAAATGAAGTTGAATGAATCGAAAAGGCAGCAATTTAAAAGGCAGGCACTCCTGTCAGTATGCTTATCTCTCTGAACTGCTACATGTCTACACTCCGTCTCGTACACTACGCTCTTCTTCTGACACCCGCATGCTGAAAATCCACCAATACAAACTCAAGACTCATGGCTTTTGCACTTTCTCTTGCTGTGGACCCCACATTTGGAATTCACTCCCACAAGACCTTAGACACTGCTCAACCCTGTCGTCTTTTAAAGCCAAGCTGAAACCCCCCTCTTCTCACCGCATTTTCACCCCAGCTAATATCAATCCCCAGTTTCTTCTACAGTCAATGTGTGTGTGTGTGTGTGTGTGTGTGTGTGTGTGTGTGTGTGTGTGTGTGTGTGTGTGTGTGTGTGTGTGTGTGTAGTGCGTGTGTTTGTTTGTCTTGCCGTATAATACCTTATGTAAATTCTTTTGGTAGGACTGTGCTCAACATGTGTATAGAATATCATATTTAGGTTTATATGTATCGTGCGAGCGCTCAGGGCGTTGGTGAGCGCATGATAAATGTACGTTATTATTATTATTATTAAAGCTAGGCCATACTCTGAACCATTCCCGGATTCAAAGGGAGAGAACCTCTGACAGGTCGGGGTTCTCAGCAGAGGGGATCTTTATTTCTGCGTCCTCGGTGCCCCACTACCGGAAGATTACCGGCTAAAGGCCCACCTGACAAAACCCGCCCCACTGAAGTTAATATGGGGATTTCGGGACAAGTAAGCCACCCGTGCTGGCGTATTGTATTGGTGTTCATTGAAGTATGGAGGTGTTGGTCTGGTGCACTTCCCATGGCAGTAAGACAGTGTTGTGCATGGATGTGTGGGGGGTGGAGTAGTTTGTGGGGGGGGGGGGGGCCGTGTATGTAGATGGGGGTGGGGGGTGGGAGTGATATAGTGCGCGCGTGTGTGTGTGTGTGTGCGTGCGTGTGTGTGTGTGGCGTCCGTGCGTGCGTGCGTGCGTGTGTGTGTGTGTGTGAAGAGAAGACGAGAGGGGTGGCCTGGTGTAGTAGGAAAGACGGAGTGGTGACGTAAATGCCGACAAATGTCATCTCGTGCTAGATGTTCAGCTTGTAAAAAGAAAGAAAAACAAGCAAAATAACTACCTCTTCACACACACACACACACACACACACACACACACACACACACACACGCACGCACGCACGCACGCACGCACGCACCCACGCACCCACGCACGCGCGCACGCACGCACCGGTAATTAACAGTAACAACAATAACAATATACTTTATTAATTAATCCCAGTGGGAAATTAAATTGCCTAACCAAGACCGAAAGAGACATCTTTCAGGTGGGGTTTTTGTTGGAGTGTGTGTGTGTGTGTGTGTGTGTGTGTGTGTGTGTGTGTGTGTGTGTGTGTGTGTGTGTGTGTGTGTGTGTGTGTGTGTGTGTGTACATGCTCTGTGTGTGTGAGTGTGTGTGTGTGTGTGTGTGTGTGTGTGTGTGTGTGTGTGTGTGTGTGTGTGTGTGCATGTGTGGGTGTGGGTGTGTCAGTGTTTCATTTTATGTTTGTTCATGTGTGTGTGTGTGTGTGTGTGTGTGTGTGTGTGTGTGTGTGTGTGTGTGAGAGTGTGTGTGTGTGTGTGTGTGTGTGTGTGTGTGTGTGTGTGTGTGTGTGTGTGTGTGTGTGTGTGTGTGTGTTGCTGGGAGGATGGGTCTTGTTGGTGTAACTTTAGTGAAATACATGTAGTATTAACTTCTGCCAAAAAATGTGACATGCCAACTTACCAAGTGTCAAGCAAATAGGACAAGAAAACAACACTTCACCCATCCCCAAATTAATTTTTTTTTAATAAAAAAATTCACACACAAAAAAACAC
>OY757547.1:3698057-3716460 GCA_963584105.1 Alviniconcha strummeri | reverse complement strand
TGTTCGGCGGTGGAAACCAATCCACCGTGTCAAGATATTCCATTTACTGTACGCATCCCTATTGTTTTGCCTGATTTTACGCAGTTCGTGGCGAAACACTGTGTTGGTCACGTGCGCCACACACACACACACACACACACACACACACACACACACACACACACACACACACACACACACACAGGGCTGAAGCACCAAGTGACCCCCATAGTGTTCAAGTGGGGGACGCTACAACAACAAAACGACTGTTCGTGTCACACGTAACTATGTGCTAGGAGAGGACTTGGGGAAATGAAGTTGAATGAATCAAAAAGGCAGCTATTTAAAAGGCAGGCACTCCTGTCAGTATGCTTATCTCTCTGAACTACATGTCTACACTCCGTCTCGTACACTACGCTCTTCTTCTGACACCCGCATGCTGAAAATCCACCAATACAAACTCAAGACTCATGGCTTTTGCACTTTCTCTTGCTGTGGACCCCACATTTGGAATTCACTCCCACAAGACCTTAGACACTGCTCAACCCTGTCGTCTTTTAAAGCCAAGCTGAAACCCCCCTCTTCTCACCGCATTTTCACCCCAGCTAATATCAATCCCCAGTTTCTGCTACAGTCAATGTGTGTGTGTGTGTGTGTGTGTGTGTGTGTGTGTGTGTGTGTGTGTGTGTGTGTGTGTGTGTGTGTGTGTGTAGTGCGTGTGTTTGTTTGTCTTGCCGTATAATACCTTATGTAAATTCTTTTGGTAGGACTGTGCTCAACATGTGTATAGAATATCATATTTAGGTTTATATGTATCGTGCGAGCGCTCAGGGCGTTGGTGAGCGCATGATAAATGTACGTTATTATTATTATTATTAAAGCTAGGCCATACTCTGAACCATTCCCGGATTCAAAGGGAGAGAACCTCTGACAGGTCGGGGTTCTCAGCAGAGGGGATCTTTATTTCTGCGTCCTCGGTGCCCCACTACCGGAAGATTACCGGCTAAAGGCCCACCTGACAAAACCCGCCCCACTGAAGTTAATATGGGGATTTCGGGACAAGTAAGCCACCCGTGCTGGCGTATTGTATTGGTGTTCATTGAAGTATGGAGGTGTTGGTCTGGTGCACTTCCCATGGCAGTAAGACAGTGTTGTGCATGGATGTGTGGGGGTGGAGTAGTTTGTGGGGGGGGGGGAGGGCCGTGTATGTAGATGGGGGTGGGGGGTGGGGGTGATATAGTGCGCGCGTGTGTGTGTGTGTGTGTGTGTGTGTGTTGTCTTTTCTCCGTTTTGATCGCGACACATATTAACAGGTCTGCTTCACAATAATGACCAAAAAGGTCGGTGGGCTTTCGTCCGTATCTGAACATAGCGACGGGCTTTGATGTCCAGTGCGCTATTGTCCATGCTCCCGCTGGGAAAAACCCTTTGAGAGAAGACAAGACTCAGGATGGGAGGAGGGGAGGGGAGCGGGGGTGGGGGGGGTCCAGAATAGGACCGTTTTAGGTTGGACCTTTGATAACAGACACTGCGGGACGCTCAAAGCCCGGACTGACGTATGTTTGGCGGCGTTGAGCGTGGAAGTGCCACCAGAGACCGTTGAACGGTAGTCTTTTTGGGGGGTTCCTCTGCAAGGCTGAACAAACACTGGGTATTGACCATTCGCCCGACCACCCCGTGTTTGCCTCGGTCTTGCCGGCCAAGGTTCCCCTCCAAGAACGTGAACTCTGTGAGTTTGTTGTGCGTGTGTTTGTCGACCCCTCGTGTCGGTCGGAGTTTGAGGGGTAGTTACTATGTGCCCTACGGTTATTTGTTGTGCCTGCTGTTTCGTCGAGTTCTGTGTTCTTTAAATGGGAACAGTCGGCAGTGTGGCCATTCTGCAACTAAGTGTACTTGGCAAAATTTCTTTCTGATAAGGTTGGTTCTGTCTGTTAATACCTATCAGAGTTATTTAATGTCGCAATAATAATTCCGGCTTGAGATGGGACGAAGTTAAAACTGATTACTAAGTACCTGTTCAGATAGACACGTGTTGTGTTCTGGTTTGATGGTCTATCACTCTGTGTGGGACTTGTATATAGTAGACCTCAGTCCCATTCTGTTGTCTGAAAAAGCTTGCCTTGTGTGTGTGTGTGTGTGGGGGGGGGGGGGTGCGTGCGTGCGTGCGTGCGTGCGTGCGTGCGTGCGTGTGTGTGTGTGTGTGTGTGTGTGTACATGCTCTGTGTGTGTGAGTGTGTGTGTGTGTGTGTGTGTGTGTGTGTGTGTGTGCATGTGTGGGTGTGGGTGTGTCAGTGTTTCATTTTATGTTTGTTCATGTGTGAGTGTGTGTGTGTGTGTGTGTGTGTGTGTGTGTGTGTGTGTGTGTGAGTGTGTGTGTGTGTGTGTGTGTGTGTGTGTGTGTGTGTGTGTTTGTGTGTGTGTGTGTGTGTGTGTGTGTGTGTGTGTGAGTGTGTGTGTGTGTGTGTGTGTGTGTGTGTTGCTGGGAGGATGGGTCTTGTTGGTGTAACTTTAGTGAAATACATGTAGTATGAACTTCTGCCAAAAAAATGTGACATGCCAACTTACCAAGTGTCAAGCAAATAGGACAAGAAAACAACACTTCACCCATCCCCAAATTAATTTTTTTTTTTTATAAAAAAATTCACACACAAAAAACACAAGAACAGTAGTTTAGATAAACTTTCAGATGATTGAAATCAGGTTTTTTCAACAGTCAAAAAAACCTGCTTTAACTTTTGATAATTCATTTTTTTTTTTTTTTTTTTTAAATCTGTTTGGGTGTAATTTGCTGACATATATTGTTATTTTCATAATTGTAAAATCAGTCTAATATCATTTATGTGAAAAGAGTTTAAGTAATAAGGAAGAGAAAGAAATGCAAATGTCTGCAAATCCTTCCACTTTGAGATTGTCCTGGTGTGGCCCTGTGTGATTGACAGGATGATAAATCTAATAATTAACTAACTCCACTTAGAATGCATTCAGAACAGGACTTTGGGTGGTTTCAAGGCTATTTGCATGGGGCCACAGTCGCAGGTCTTAATGTGACATTTCCTTGTCTTCTCTTGCAGGAGATGAACCAGAGACAGCTCAGAAGGATGAGGAGACCGCAGAAACACCAGACCATACCACCACTGCTCAGCCACAGCCGGCACAGGTAGAGGAATCACAGCCTGTGCAGACTACCCAGTCCCCAGAGAGGGCTGGCCAATCCCAGGATACCTGTGGTGGGGATGTAAACGACGCAAAGGACGGTGTTGTAGTTAGTGCAGAAACAGAGCAAGGTGGTCAACAACTCACTGCAGACGAAGAGAACACAGGAGAAAAAGCTGAACAAAGAAAAGGAGAAGACAAACCTAACAAAGAACAGGTAGGAGAAGGATTGCCTGAAAGTGGACGTGGTGATTTGGTAGACAACGTCGTTTGTGGTGACAGTGCAGAGACAGCTGACAAACCAAGCAGTGGTGACTTGCATCAGGATAAAACAGAGCCCGGAGACAGCAACACCTGTGTGAAACCCGACCCTCAACCAGAACCGTGCCAGGAACAAGCTGGTGCGCCTTCATCTGAGGCAGACCCAGACTCGTCAACAGCACCAGAGTCTAAGGAACCTGCCGGATCAGGCGCCAACCCAGACAAACCCAGTGACTCTGAAACCTCGGCTCCTGTCCAAACAGACAGTGATCAGCCAGGCGGGTTAGGGGACAGTGACCACAGGTCTGAACCAGTAACCGAGTGTAGCGAAGCTGTGCAAAACTCAGCAGAAGCAACTGGTGAGGGTGGCAGACCAGAGGCAGAAGCAGAAGGTGTGCACAGTGTTGCTGCCCAGGATTCTTCAGACCCCAAAGCCCAGGAAGCTGCAGGAGATGCCAGTGACCTCACTCTCAATGCAGAAGTGAGCCCTGAACCAGTCCCTGATCCCAAAGAGCCTGAACCGGACAAACCTGGGGGGCCTGAAACAGAGCCTGCAACCAAAAGGGAAGACACTGAAAGTGCAGAGCTCTCACCCAGTGAAGACCGTGGAGCAGCTCAGCTGAAGAGTGAAGACACAGAGCAGGTCGAAACTTCTCACCCGGATGCTGCTGATGCAGAACACTCCACAGAAACACCTGAAGACAGCACAGAGCAAGACAGAGCAGAGACTGGAAAAGGTCACAAAAATACTGCTTCAGATACCCCAGAACCTGTAGAGTCTGCAGCTGAGCCTCAAGCAGCACACAGCGACCTTACAGAAGATACAGCACCTGCTGCTCCTTCTTCTGAAGCAACCCCAACTGCTGACGACGAAAGTAGGAAGTTAGCTGGTGAGGAGAGCCACACTGCAGAACTCCAGGCCAAGGATTCTCAAGACCAGGAGGCAGAACAACCACAGGAACAACAGTCTGAACTTGAGGGTGAGGGTGAGCTCTGGCAGACCAGCTCTCTCATTGTTCAGGAGTCCATTGCCAAAGCCTTCAGGGCCCTTTCTGAACACCCAGACATCAGCCCCAGTGAAGGAGCACAAGTTGCTGAGAGTGAGACCACTGAGCCAGGGGTTGAAGAGTCTCCTACCAAGCCAGCAGAACCTTCAGAGACTGCTGCTGCCTCTGAGAAACAAGACCCGGTGAATGGAGGTGTAGAAGGATCAGCAGAAGATCCTAACCTTGACCCTACCGGCCCAGTAAAGTCAGCTGACAAAGGTGGAGAGGAATCAGCTGCTGCTTCCCAGACAGCGCCAGGAGAAGCAGCGAGTGTAGACACAGACACATTCTCTTCTCTATCGTCAACATCATCCAAATCCTTGGAACGTACAGACAGGGGAGAGAGATCGCCCCAACAACAACCTGAAGGGAAGGCTTTGTCTGACCTAAAAGACAGCACAGTCGTAGATCCTGAATTTTTGGTGGATGACAATCTTCAGCAGACACAGACAGGTGACACAAACAGAGACAAACCTGGTGACACCGTTGACTCAACTCTTGCAGAAGCAGAGAAACAGACAGAACCTGCCACATCAGATGTAATAGTTCACGAAACTGTTCAGCAGGAAGAAAGATACACAAACAGAGACAAACCTGGTGAGACTGTTGATCTAACTCCCACAGACGCACAGAAACAGACAGAATCTGCAGCTTTAGATTTAGCACAGGAAACCGTTGAGCGAGGAGAAACAGACGAACCAACACCACGACCATTAGGCACCCACGCCAAAGCAAGACCGGCCAGCAGTTCCAGTTCTACCTCTTCCCTTTCCTCCTCTGATTCTGCAGATGCTTCTGCAGTAGCCAGGAGAAGGAAGAAGAGAGGTCGTCCCAGAGCCGGCTCCACAGAACGCAAAGTCACCTTCAGAAGCCCAAAGCCGCAGTCCACTGCCAACAACATGGGGGCCGGAGCATCCAGTCAGGGGGACATGGAGGACTTGGACCCTCGCTACGCTGCTCAGTCCACCGCCGCTATGTCACACGCGGACTCACCCCCGCGTTCACCAGTGCGCAGCAAGCAGCCAATGATGAGTCAGCATTCCAGCATGAAGTCATCAGGTCACATGTCCATGGCACGTGCATCCAGGTTCAACATGGGTAAGTTGGAGAGATTGAGAGGCAACCGCCCCACCCCACCCTTTTCCCTTGGATGGGGAGGTTGGAGATTTGGGTGGTTTTATTCTTATTTGGTGCAGACTGTTAAACAGCATGATCCCCATAGTTACAAAAAGTGTCTCAAAAACAAGCCTCATGCCAGTCAGTTTGGTTGTCCATTATTCTGCATTCTGCTGTGTGAAAAAAACACAGTAAACAGAGATGTTCTGATGTTATACAGAAGAAAAAGTATGTAACCAACAGTAGGGTAATGACTGCTTAAAAAAACTATAAAAAAAACTGGTGTGGTACAGTTCAGTACTCAACACATTAAAGGATTTTGCCCCTGTTGCAAGCACTTGGCTTATACAGATTTGCCAGTTTTCCAAGAAGGAAAAGAAAGGCAAGTATGGTGGGGGTATATTGGGGGGATGTGGGGGGGGGGGGGAGGGGGGAGAGATTTGACTTAATTTGTTATGCATGCAAAATCTTGCACATAAATGGGGAAAAATGGGTGCATGCAAAATCTTGCACATCATGATTGGTGGAAAAAAATAGATGGAGGCAAGAGTTAAAATAAAAAATTTTTTTTTTTTTTTTTAACAGATGGATGCAGCAATGAAGCTATTGTCTGCTTATGCAGTATAGTTGTATGTATGGTGATGTACAAAGTCTTCTATAATAATTCTCGAAGTTTTTGTCTCAGTACATTTAAACTTGACATTTTATTTACACTTACACTGTTCACTGTCATGGTGTCATGGGCATGATAGTCATTGTGGTTGCAATGCATGTAGTTGAACTGTATTCTTCATGATTGTTTGATATACTTTTCTAATACGTGTGCATGTTGACTTTTTTAGATGGCTACGAAGATGCAGAAGTGCGGATTGCATCAGACGGATTTAGCATTCAGGAAGTGACTATTATGGAGGGACAGGTAAGGCTGGAGTTTCACCTGCAACTTTCCTTTAGTTTCACACATCACTTGTCATCAGCATCAATGCCGATCTGAATTATTTAACCCCCTGAAGATGACTTCACTGTTACTTGTTTCATTATTGGATTTCTGCTTCAGTAGTTTTTCAAATACACTCTCACATGCATGCATACGTTATTGCATGCGTGCACATGCACACACACACACACACACACACACACACACACACACACACACACACACACACACACACACACACACACACTCTCTCTCTCACTCAAACACACACACATGCATGCACGCACGCAGCACACACACATGCATGCATGCACGCATGCACACACACACACACACACACACACACACACACACACACACACACACACACACACACACACACACACACACACACACACACACACAAGGTTCCTTGTTTTGTAGGACTGTGCACATTAAAGGTCAGATGGCAGTTGAAAAACACTTCCCTGCCTACTTTTTGTAGAAAAAACCCAATTAACCAACTAACTTTGCAAATCTGTTAATAATTGTTATACTGAATAACTTTGCTGTTGTGACTTCTTTAATGCAGCTAGTTTTTCGTTATGTAAAGTACCATTGGGTGGAAAAGATACTACAAAAATAATAATTGAAAAAAACTAAAACAAAAAACACAGTCACCAGACTACACTTCATTCCATGACACCTTCATTGTTCGACTTAAGCAGTTTTGATTAAGTGGGGATGGCTGATTACATCTTGCCCAAGGCAGGTGCACTGAAATAGTTTTGCTGCATGATGGTGTTTGAAATTATTTGTATTCCCACAGCTTAAGGTAATTCTAAAGTCTTTCACCATCTGGTCTAAAACCAAACATGGGGCATTAATCCCATTGACAGTGTGACTGTTCTTTATGTCAGCAAGTGTTCCGCAAACATACAGATTCCTCACATTCAAACGGTATTTACAAACCGTATTAAAGTTGCTGCTCTAGGCCACAAGATGTGACAGTTTATTAACTGTTTCTTGCAAAGCTACGTGTTACTTATATTTCATTTAATTAAGTTAATTTAACAATTTCTGTTAGTACATTACTTGAAGCTTTATGAGCCTTTGGACAATTTGATCATATGTGACCCTTGTTGAAAACATGTTGGGGCTGGTCCACCACAGTTTTAATTTTTATTTGATTTTGTTGAAAATTGATTTTTTCCTGGCTGTATGAGCTCAATACCTTCCTTGTGGCTGATGGCTGTGTGTCACTAGGTTTTGATTGCATCGAACAAAAAAATCTGAAACAAGGATGACTGCTAGCATTTTAAGACAAGATATAAAAACAGAAATGGTTAAAAAGAGCACTAATTTAATATGACAGTACAAAAAATAGTCCACAGAACAAGTTTGCCAACATTAAACTTGTGTTTGCATTGCAAGTGGTGCCTCAAATCACACACCAGCAATTGGTTGCGTTTTCCCCAAGTTGATGGGTTGTGTCCAAATATGGACAACGATCAGTGAGTGTGACACCATTGGCTGTGAGGTCGACAGAGGTGACGGGGAAGTGAAAAGGGAGAGTTGAATGACAAGGACAAGGGATGTATTGATTTGACTTGTATCATTTTGTGTGCACTCCATCATGGAATTGCTGGGGCGTGTAGCTGTCAACGGCAAACCACTTCATTCTCTTTAGCTACCTGCAGAGGCTGAGAGGAAGAGGTGCTGAGAAGAATTCAGTTGCAGTGTGTGTGACTGCCTTTGGCTTATCAAATAAAAATAAGTTTTTCAAAGGATGTATTCAGATTTTTTTTCACTTGTGCATTTCCATGATAAAAATCCATTTTCCAAATTTCATGAAATCAAAAAGTAAATATTTTCATTTTTGTTTTTTTGATTGAATGCACTCCCTGTAGTGTTAGCAGCATTTCATTTGGGGTAAGGTTGTCAGTATTTCATGCGCCCCCTTATATCAGAGCATTTATTCATTTTAGGTCAAAGTGTAGAAAAAAACAAGCAAATAGTTAATTGTTGAGATGTTATATTTAGATCTGGTAAATCTGACTGGGAGAAAAAATAAATAAAAATGGAGAGACAGAAAGTTGTACTCCCTTCATGAAGAGCCTATTGGGTGCATCAGTTCCCCCACCCCCCACCCCCCACCCTGCCGAACTGAATCCAATGTTTGGCCCACAATGCCAAGCAGAGAGCAGAGGGGTTATCAAAAATCTGATCCTGGTGGGGACCATTATTATGTTGGTTGCCTTGGTCATTTTATTGAGGGTAAATTTGCCAATCTCTACACTGATTTGTGCATGGCTGGCAATCACTGGCATGCGCTGTGGATATTGATCTTGCTATTGAATACTAAAATCAAAGTGCTCAAAGCGTTTGATGAATATGGCTCTTCCAGCTGATTTGAAATTGTCCCCGGATGGAGACTACAATGGAGAGTAGCTCAGAGGTCTGGTGTCATAATGCTTAATTCAAACAGTCTCACGGTGCTGGGGATGTTAAACTGTTTTGGAGAGGGCGAGTCAACAGTTTTTTGCCAAACGTCCATAATTCTATGTAGGCAATGCATTTGTGTGAATCTGCATTTATTTGTTGACTTTGTGCATCCAAACAGTTGGGGGAGGGAGGGGGAGAGGAGTGTTTGGGTTTGAAATGCTTTTTTATAATACTTTATGTAAATTGTTTTGGTAGGACTATGCTCTGCATGTGTATAGAATATCATATTTAGGTTAATATGTATCATGTGAACGCTCAGGGTGTTGATGAGCACATGATAAATGTACATTATTATTATAAGATGTGTATACTTTCGGGAGTCCTGCTTTGGGATGAGAGTGAAACATTACTCATGAGGTCCAAACACAAAAAGGTTCAAAAGAATGCTTGTTTATTATGACACGGACACACAGTATGTAAATTTTTGAAGAAATCCTCTTCGTCAAGCCACAAAATGACACTTAAAAAAACTACTGTTAAACGGTGAAAAATGAGAAAGAAACTTATCTATTTATGGTTGATCTGTTGTTGATTATAGGAAGATTGTAGGCATCTAGCAGTCATTATGTTTCAGATTTTTATTAATCATAATAATAATAATGTACATTTATCATGTGCTCATCAACGCCCTGAGCACTCACACGATACATATTAACCTAAATACAGTATTCTGTACACATGTAGAGCATGGTCCTACCAAAACAATTTACGTAAGGTATTATATGGAAAAACACACACACACATTACTCATGAGGGTTTTGTTGATGAGTCAACATTTATTCTTCTCAGTGTTTGTTTTAGCAAATGACTACTGCCACCTGTTGATGCTGCCTTTGATAACTCAGTATTAGCATGTGTGTCATCATGTCTTCCTTCTAGTTGATGAGCCAAACTTGCTGGTAACTTTTGTGTGCATGTTTCAACTAAATGGTTACATCTGTTTTGCTGGATGAGTCCAGGCATAATAAGATTGCTTTGTTATCAATATCAAAGACCAGACAGATAGGGGCTTCACTGTAAGGCAAGGTGCTTTGTTAGCAATATCAAAGACCAGACAGATTGGGGCTTCACTGTAAGGCAAGGTGCCTCCACCATTCCACCACCCAGGTAGACAGCAAAATCTACAAGGACATCACAACATCCAGCTTGAGAATAAAAATGGAAGTAGTCAGTCATATTTTAGTTGGACTGCCTCAAAAAATGACAGCAAGACTGTACATGCAAATTCTCACAGATTGGGATTGTGTTTCTTAACCAGTTACAGTAAGCAGCCTACATATGCTGAAATCATGGAAGACAACTGTTTTTGGTGAGATAATGTTGGTGACTGGATGAGTCAGATAGTGTTTACTTTCTGTGTGACCTATCTTGAGATAATGTTGGTGACTGAATGTTTCAGATGGTGTTTACTTTCTGTGTGAGATAATGCTGGTGACTGAACGTTTCAGATGATGTTTACTTTCTGTGTGGCCTCCAGTGAAGTAATGTTGGTGACTTGATGTTTCAGATGGTGTTTACATCCTGTGTGACCTATCGTGAGATAATGTTGGTGACTGAACGTTTCAGATGGTGCTTACATCATGTGTGACCTATCGTGAGATAATATTGGTGACTGAATGTTTCAGATGTTTACTTTCTGTGGGGCCTCCAGTGAGATAATGTTGGTGACTGAATGTTTCAGATGGTGCGCTTTGTGTGCGACCAGTCTGCTCCCAGCAGTGCCATTCTCCTCCAGGTCGTCTATGACGGAGAGGAGCTGCGCCCTGTCATTGGGGGCTACCAGGTGCCACTGGACGACCATCATGGTGTCGTCCAGCAACAGCTCAACCTGGAGGGGGAATACAAATTTGCCCTGTGAGTCACCTCTCTTCAGCTCCTTGAAATGGTCACTTTTGGGGGGGGTTCTAGGTCTTGGTTTGGCCAGGAAGGTTTAGCAGTATAGCAGCTGAGGCTCAGTTTTCCTACTGATACAGCTGTTATGACATTTGATGGTCTTGATTATTCAGTTTTGTTTCTTGACCTCTTGCACAGTGCTGACTTTTTTCTGAGTGTGATTTGAGCTGATAGGTCTTCCATGCACTCTTGCACTGATTTCTTCTCAGTCATTTTTAGTTTTACGTAACTGGTCTTAGATATCCACCCCCACGCCTTTCCCCCTGTCTCTCTGCATTTCTCTCCCTCTCTCCCTCTGTCAGTCTGTCTCTCTCTGTTGCCCCCCCCCCCCCTCCATTTCCCCCTCCTGCACCTCACTCACTTCTTTTCATTGTCTTTCTGTCTGTTTGTTTTTGTGTTCTTAAAATTTGTTTGAACCACTTTTTTCTCTCTAGATTTCAGCGACGGTAAGCAAAGTTATGATTTTCATGCGAAGAAAGAGAATTGAAAAAGTGGCATCAGTTAACTGCTGCTGGTTCTTTGCAATTTGCTTTGGAAGCTTTGCATTGGTGGAATCAAATGACTGTAGTAAAAGGAAAGAGAACTGTGGTATAATGTAGGACTAACATCACTGATGAGCTTCGCCTAGATAGGGGGAAGAGAGAAGAGGACTAGCAGTAGCACTGAGGGATGGATTAGCATAGAACTGTACACATATGAAGATGTTATAATTTCTCAAAATCTCAATTAATTGAGTAAATTATGAAGCATTTTCTGGATCCTGGAAGCTTCTGGGTCAAACAGGTGATTTCATTCCTGCAAGATTAATGCTGTATTGGGTAAAACCTCGGTGTTATTAGAGTGCGAACCACAGAATCCAGATTTTCTAGCTACTGGAACTGTAATGGAACCGCCTTATCATGGTAAACTCCTCTTAAATGAGCTTCTGCTCAAAGAGACAAAGTGGTGAGAGATGGCTTTACTGTTCTCTTTTCCTAAGTCTTTGTTTAAGCAACTTTCAGGTGGTGATGCCAGCCACTCTGCCTAAAATGAGTGAAAGGGATTGCAGTGCATGTTAAAAAAAGAAGAAGAAGAAGAAAATATGCAGGTTGTTTAAAAATGGTTTTGCCACAATGCTAAAAATATGGCTTTTTTTCTTTTTTCTTTTTTTCTTTTATAAATCTGGGACTTGTGTCCTAGTGACACTGTCTGTGTTTGAGCCACAGCTTCTTTCATTTGCTGATTATGGGAAGTAAAGGCAGTGCTTGCTGCTCAGCCTGCGTACACAAATACACATTTATAAAGCAGTCAGCATGGGAGACCACACCATGCGTCAGAATGATGCTTTAAAGGGGACACCAAGCTGTGATGCCTCACAGGTCCCAGTGATGGGATAAAAAGGGACACAAGACTCACATCAGTTTTTCTGTTAATTTATGATCTAGTTAGCTTATATATATTTGTATAATTTTTTTAATTTTTTTAAACAGAGAGAGAGTTTTGAAGGTCACAAAAACACGGCTGTGAACATGCCATTTCATGTCTGGCAGTCTGTGTCTGTGGCATCATGAACAAGGCCAACATGTGTGGCACAAGTATATATATTACATATAGTACATATATATTACACCATGATCCCACCCTTTTCTGCTTGTCATTGGTGAAAAGGGAACCAAACACAGCTGTGCCCTGCAGAGCTCAAACTTGAAGCAAAGAAGTACAGTACTTCTGTTGCATAAGTATTGATAGAACAAGCATACAAAGCCTGCAGCTGGAAATGTCTGCACTTTTTCAGGCCTGCTTGCATCATCACTTGGAGTCCCCTTTAAGGCTGTGTTCATTTCAGGCCAGCTTGCATCATCACTTGGAGTCCCCTTTAAGGCTGTGTTCATTTCAGGCCAGCTTGCATCATCACTTGGAGTCCCCTTTAAGGCTGTGTTCATTTCAGGCCAACTTGCATCATCACTTGGAGTCCCCTTTAAGGCTGTGTTCATTTCTGGCTTGGGCCTTGTGCTTCGTGTTATACACTAATCATAATTATGGCAGTACCAACCTGCTGTACTTGGGTTTTTTCTTTCTTTGGGGCATCAGAACAGCTAAGGACTGCATGTCTGCCATCTTCAGTGAGTCACAGACAGGCTTCTGTGCAGAATGATTTTAGACATGCTGCCGTGCAGAATGATTTATTTTTCCTTCTTCATTTATTATTGAATAAAAAAAAAAAAGAAAAAAAAAAAGGTACATGCTGGGCTGGGTTGAATTGTAAAGTGACTTGTGTGGGATTTGGGTTGCATAAATGGAAATAGATCTTGCATCAGAGAAAATGGTTGTGTAAACACAAAATTGAAATTTGTAGTGAACAGCCTGTTCCTGATTAACCACTGTTGTATTTGGTTCTTTGTGTTGTGGGTATTTAAATGAGTCAGACTGTAAAATTGCCCTAGAATTACTTTTCCATGGGATTTGGGCAAAGCAATCGGAAAAAAAGACATACAAAAGAGGCTCTTTTTTTTTCTTCTTTTTTTCTCAACACTTTCATTTTTCTTTTCTATTTTCTTCTGCATTACACTGTAGCTACCAAATGTTTTACTACCAGGATAAAAATGAGCCAAAGCAAAATTGCTTCATGAAAAAGAGACTTGGATTTTAAATATTGATTTGACTGGCAGGCTGAGTTTTCAACCTTGATTTGAGAATGATTTTTCTATCTGCCTAAAAGGTCTGTTTCTTACAGCAAAAATGGCATAAGTGAAAATAGAGTGGTCAGCAAGTGGGTCACATGACCTCTTAATTAAAACTGTTTACAGGAAATATTTGTCTGCTAAAATATTTTTCTGGTACAAAAATGCCCATGTCCAAAATCAAAACAACATAAGAAAAAGATTATTAAAAAAAATACTGGTTGAACTTTCTGTAGATTTAACCTGTTCTGTCCACAACAGTGTACCAAGGTTTCAACTACCAGTACCTCTAGTTTCGTAGCAGGAACATCATGGAACCCCAGATATCAATGTTACCACAAAAATGCTGTCAATGGGAATGTATTCAAATGTGCCTCTGGTTGGATTTTTACCTCAAAATAAAAAAGACGTTTTACCCCAGAACAAAAATAAGGACACTCTCTTTATTAACCACTTCACTGCCACAGCCTGTAAAATTTCCAGGCTGAAAGATGCACAGATTGCCTGAAAACAGTGTATTTTCCGGTCCTATAAGGTTTACTTTCAATGTTTTACATTTTCACAATGATCCTTTTACATGCCAGTGCAAAAAAAGAAGACATCAAGGCTTAAGGGTTTGAAATTCTGCACTATTATTGGTCGTTTTCAAGTGACATCATGGCAGCGAAGGGGTTAACAAAAATACAAAACCCAGTAACCTTTGCGCAGTGCTTCTACTAATGCTGGCTTATAACTAAAACAAAATGGTGCTGTTTTGGTGGCACATGTTAGAAGACTGCTAACCTTAAAGGGGTAGATGTTAATGTCTTGTTGACAGTAACATGCTTGTGTTGCAGATGCAGGTTGTGGTGTGTCTTTTGTTTTTGTTTGTATTGTTAACTTTGGGTCAAGGATGGACATGGATAGAAACGTTATTTTGTATTTTGAATGCTTGTGTGACAAATGGTGGGATTGTAAATGAATTAGCAGTGTAACTGTGTAACGTTTTATGTCATTTGAAGGGAGAAGAAACCTTGCTTTCTTTTCCAGAATAGTCAAATACAAGTGCACAGACATGCATGCATGCACACACATGCATGCACGCACACATGCACACACACACACACACACACATACCCACACACACACAGACCTGTACATTCGTACTGACACACATGCCCTCACAAACACACAGAAACACACATGCATGTGTGTACACACAAATATATGAACATGCACTTACATATGTTCATAAAATGTTTTCCTGCCTACCTGAGTTGTCAGAGTTTTCCTCTCCACACAGTTCTGGATTTCGTTGCACCCCACTCTTGGTTCGAGTGCGGCGTAAGACAGACTTGTTGGCGGAGGTGACAGACGACGGCTTCATGCCAGACATCATCTACATTGACCAGGGCACCTCCATCCGGTGGACCTGGAGACAAACCTCTGTGCCACACACTGTGTCTGAAGTCAACTACGTCTTTGACAAGGGCTGTCTCAGTCGGCAGGCAGCTGTTCAGAGGTCAGTGTTTGAATGAGATTGATGATGCATGTATATAGTCTGCATGGTGTTTGTGTGTGTGTGTGCATGTTGGTTTTTTGCGTAGTAGTAGCAAATACCATTTAGATTTTAGTCCTTTCTGTGTGTGTGTGTGTGTGTGTGTGTGTGTGCGTGCGTGCGTGCGTGCGTGCGTGCATGCGTGCGTGCGTGTGTGTGTCTGTCTGTCTCTCTCTCTTCTTTTATGCTTGCATGCTCTCTCTTTTCTCTCTTTTCTGTCTCTGTCTCTCTGTTTCTGTCATTGTGTGTGTGTGTGTGTGTCTGTGTGTCTGTGTGTGTCTTGTTTTATGCTTGCTCTCTCTCTTCTCTTGCTCTCTGTCTCTGTCTTGCTCTTTGTCTGTCTCTGTTTGTCTTTCTGTCTGTCTGTCTCTCACTTTTGTTGGCATATAAATGTAAAACCATGTGATAATTTTTTTCTTCTAAAGTATGTTATTTTATTTCAGTTATGGTTTTATTTTCTTCTTTTTTCTCAGCTATTATATCATAACCTTAGGAAGTCAGTGTAAAAACAGAATTTAGTGTCTGTATTTGGTTTGTCGTAAAGCTCAAAAGGCTGTGGACAGTATTAGCCTCGTCTGATGATAGTGATGCTAATGGTGATCAAGTAATGACAATCTTAGTTCAAATCCAAGAGATGGACAAAGATGTCAGGGATGCAGATCTTGAGCAAGATCCTTTGGAGGTGATTACACTTTTCATCTGTTATGCATGTTCATGAGATGCTGGTGATTTTCATCAAGATAGGGTTTTCTGTCTTTTTCAGCATGGTGGCTACCACCACTGGCACGTACAGGCAGACCTTCAAGTGAGTTTTGTGCTGTTCGGCACTGGCTTTTATTTGTTCATCACAACGCTGTTCCATATGTGTGAAACTCCTATGAAACTCACATAATATGCTCATATATAATGTGCTATGATTAATAATTTACATTTATCATGTGCTCATCAATGCTCTGAGCACTCACATCAGTGATACAGATTAACAGTCCTACCAAAACAATTTACATAAAGTATTATACAGAAAAACAAACACATGCACACATGCATGCGCGCACACACACACACACACACACACACACACACACACACACACACACACACACACACACACACACACACACACTGCAATGAACTCAAATGTGTAGGGCACTGATCTGTAATCTATAACATAAAATAACTCACACAACATAGCTACAACATAAAACAACTCATATATATATACTACAACATAAAATAACTCACATTATTATCATATAAACTTATATTCAATAACTGTTACATTTATACCTAAAGTTAGGTCCAGCGACCTGCCGTACTTCCAGACTGCGGCTCTGTGTTCAAAGCTGCAGATGACGTACAGTGAAATGCAGATGGCATGCAATACAAATTGCAGATAATGATAATGTACAGTGGAATGCTAGCAGTGCTCAGCAGTATCCATCCTGGGATGGCTAAGTGTAAATAAACACGATCCTGTGCTCAGCCTTGAAATGTTTGCTAATGTAAATGGCCCTGATACTGAGGGTGATGTATGACAGCATAATACAGTGGCACCATTGACAGATAATGGCTGGGAAAAGTGAAGTTACGTCTGTGTGCTGTTTTAAGTACCACAGTCTCTTTTAATTGAAACACTGAAGTGAGGCTGTGCACCATTCAGAGATAATGGCTGGGAACAGTAAATTTACTTCTGTGTGTTGTTTTAAGTATTACAGTCTCGTTTGATTGAAACCCTGATGTGAGGTTTTGTGAATGGTTCAAGGATTGGTTGATTTACCAGTGTTTCGGGTTGTGTTTCAGTCGGCCAGGTCTCTACTACCTGAGAACTGAGGGGTCAGAGCCAGGCAGGACACACCTGTGCATCGTGTGTGTGCAGTCAGTGTCCAGGTGAGAATTCATCAATCATCTTGCTCTGTTTCTTTTGTAGATTGTTCCCCTTGCAAAAAAAACTGTGAGAATTGTTTCTGAAATCAAGAAAAATCACCTCAAATAAGAATCTGGTAAGATTGCAATATACTTTAAGTGTTTGTAATGAGAGATGTTAGATGACAAGGATTGTTCATTTTTACAATGAATTCTTTGCTGCTTCAAAGTGATCTCAGTCTGCCATCTGTTTTTACACTGATTGTCTTAATCCATGGAGTGATTGGTTCTTTTGTTGTTGGTTTTTGTTGTTGTTTTAGGTTTGGTGTTGTTTTGTTTTGTTTTAATTGCTTACTTGTGTGTGTGTGTTTTTGTTTTTGTTGTGTGTGTTTTTGTGTGTGTTTTTTTTGGGGGGGGGGGTCAGGGGGTTCTGCTATACTGGAGCTGAGAGTGTTGCTATTTTTATTATTTACTACTGACCTATTAATGTTGTGTGCAGCATGGAGTATTATTTATAGATTTTCACTTCTGCTTAATTCACTGTGGCTGTAACCCACTCTGCTAGAATATGTGATTTTTAATGTGATTCAGAGAGTATCGTGTGGAGATTTTGGACCGGTCATTCCAGCCCATGATTTTGCTGATCGAGGAAGGGGACCGTGTCTGGTTCTCCTGGGACAGGTTCAAGGTCAGTTACAAATGCTTGACTGATTTATATAGGAGAAAGAGAGAGAGAGAGAGAGAGAGAGTGTGTGTGTGTGTGTGTGTGTGTGTGTGTGTGTGTGTGTGTGTGTGTGTGTGTGTGTGTGTATGTGTGTGTGTGTTTATGTGAGTGTGTGTGTGTGTGTGTGTGTGTGTGTATGTGTGTGTGTGTGTGTATGTGTGTGTGTGTGTGTTAATATAAAAAGGGGGGAGGGGGTATATGTGTGGGCCTCTGTCTACAAGTGTTCTTATTACCACCTCACTGCAAGGAACTTTGTGTCATAGTTTCAATGGAAAATAGTCTGATTCCCACCCCCTGCCCCCAGGCATTGTTTGACCCTGATGGTGCAGGTGTGTCAGAATTAAAACTGATGACCTGTGTCCAGAAATGAAAATGACAACCTGTGCTCCAGGTGAAAGTGATAATGACTGTGGTGGTGCAGGTGTATCTGCTAGAAATGAAAATGATGACCTGTGTTCCAGGCAAAAGTGATAATGACTGGTGGTGCAGGTGTATCAACTAGAAATGAAAATGATGACCTGTGTTCCAGGCAAAAGTGATAATGACTGGTGGTGCAGGTGTATCAGCTAGAGGTGAAAATGATGACCTGTGTTCCAGGCAAAAGTGATAATGACTGGTGGTGCAGGTGTATCTGCTAGAAATGAAAATGATGACCTGTGTTCCACGCAAAAGTGATAATGACTGGTGGTGCAGGTGTATCAGCTAGAGGTGAAAATGATGACCTGTGTTCCAGGCAAAAGTGATAATGAC
>OY757547.1:3668057-3695557 GCA_963584105.1 Alviniconcha strummeri | reverse complement strand
CTGCTGATGCTGGAGGAGGACAAGGTGCTCAATCCTCTCTCCCGCAAAAACCAGCCAGCCGAGCAGTCTGGTGAGTCACCTCCCAATGTGTTGACATTTACGCCTGCACCGGGCATTGTTTTGTTGCTCAGCGATTCAGTTAGCGTGGTTTTTATCTGCGTGAAAGTGTGGTGCTTCACTCATGTCTGTTGGACATGTTCCCTTGACCTGCGTATCTCGTGGCCTCTGTGTTTTACGCTCATGGGTTTTACACTCAGTCTGATATGTGCATTTTACACTGAGTCTGATATGTTTTGCATTCCTGTGTTTAACACTGACTCTGATATATGTATTTTACACTGAGTCTGATATGTTTTACACTCATGCATTTTACACTGAGTCTGATATATATGTTTTACACTGAGTCTGGTGTGTGTGTTTTACACTGAGTCTAATACACGTTTATGACTTACGTGTTTTACACTGAGTCTGATACATGTTTATGACTCATGTGTTTTGCACTGAGTCTGATACGTGTTTATTACTCATGTGTTTTGCACTGAGTCTGATACATGTTTATGACTTACATGTTTTACACTGGGTCTGATACATGTTTATGACTCATGTGTTTTACACTGAGTCTGATACATGTTTATGACTCATGCGTTTTGCACTGAGTCTGATACATGTTTATGACTTACATGATTTTACACTGGGTCTTATACATGTTTATGACTCATGTCTTTTACACTGGGTCTGATACATGTTTAAGACTCATGTGTTTTACACTGGGTCTGATACATGTTTATGACTCATGTGTTTTACACTGAGTCTGATACATGTTTATGACTCATATGTTTTGCAATGAGTCTGATACATGTTTATGACTTGTGTGTTTTGCACTGAGTCTGATACGTGTTTAGCGTGACTTACATTCATGGCCTGTGTGTTTTTAGTACACCACCACATGCTCATGACTCTGACACTGGTATTTTTTTGATGTCCATTAGGTTGACATATGTTTGCGGCCTGTGTGTGTGTGTGTGTGTGTGTGTGTGTGTGTGTGTGTGTGTGTGTGTGTGTGTGTGTGTGTGTGTGTGTGTGTGTGTGTGTGCGTGTGTGTGCGTGCGTGCATGCACACAAGCATGCATGCGTGTCTGTGCTTAGAGTAGTCTCTACGGACAAGATTTTGTGTTTATAAATACTTTAATTATCATCATTATTAATTATTAGACTGACATGTGCTTATGGCCTCTGTGTGCGACCCCATCACATGTTCAGGATCTTTGTCCATGACACATACACTTCTAATGACACTAACACATTTTTATGACATCTGTCATGGCACTGACACATTTGTGACCTCTGCCTGTGGCACTAGCACATGTTCATGACCTCTATGACCCCATCACATGTTCGGGACCTTTGTCTATGACACTGTCACATGTATGACCTCTGTGTGACATGTTCATGACCTCTGTGTGGCAAGTTCATGACTCCTGTGACCTGTTCATGACCTCTGACTGACACATTCATGACCTCTGTGTGTCTCAGAACACTACCAGGACCTGGACGCTGCATCAGCCCAGCTGATGACACGTGTTGGAGCCGCCACCATCAACTTCACCACTGTCGGTGTCTACACCTACAAAGTGTCCGACGTCAGCGACTCCTTCAACTCCTGTTCCGTTATCGTTAACCCGGGGTCAAAGGTAAAGGATCAGTTGAGTGGCTTCAGTGCTGGCACACACAGAGTAGGGGGTGCCTGGTGATTTCATGTATCTTGGGCTGGGTTGTGTGAGAGCAAAATCCTGGCAAGGAAGGAAGGAAGAGACTTGGGTTTTTTTCACACCTGGTCAACCATGACTGTCATGTCAGAGCAAATTCTGGCAAGAAGTCACCTAGTTTTTACTTTTACACCCAGTCAGCCATGAGTCATACCAGAGCAAATTCTGGCAAAGAGTTACAACCAGGTCAACCATGACAGTCATATCAGAGTGAATTCTGGCAAGGAGTGACCTAGCTTTTATACCTGGTCAACCATGACAGTCATATCAGAGTGAATTCTGGCAAGGAGTGACCTAGCTTTTACACCTGGTCAACCATGACAGTCATATCAGAGTGAATTCTGGCAAGGAGTGTCCTAGCTTTTACACCTGGTCAACCATGACAGTCATATCAGAGTGAATTCTGGCAAGGAGTGACCTAGCTTTTACACCTGGTCAACCATGACAGTCATATCAGAGTGAATTCTGGCAAGGAGTTACATAGCAGGAGTCACACAGCTGGAAACAGCATCCCAGCAAGGAAGGAGTGCTGCATGAAATGCAACTTTTCAAAGGTTGCACCTAAAACTGCCTCACATTCTAGGAGCTCCTTCTCTGCCCCCTACAAAGGCTAGGAGCTTCCTGAACATGTCCACCCATCCCTATTAAGCCTTGTGGTTTCTGTGGCTGTAATGCACCATGAAAGAAAAAAGAAACATCAACTGCTAGTGAGCATCATCTGTATGAGAAATTGACTTGCTGATCTTGTGCACAGAGTGTGTCAAGCCAGCCACTCAGAGATTCACGTTGTTTCCACGATTATTTGAAGAATTTTGTTTTCATTAAAGCCACAGCATTCCAAACATTGTGACGGTCTCACAAATGACATCAAATAACATTATACATGAGACATGAAACAAACAGATGTCCTTTATGTCATGCAAACCGTTCCTGCCTGTCACTTTCAGAACCACACGGTTCACCTGACGGACAATGGGTTTGAGCCGAAGGTGATCACGGTGAACTGCAACGACCGGGTGTGGTGGGTGTGGCAGAGTGGCAAGCGTCAGCACAATGTGGTGCAGGTGTCACACCAGGGGCTGCCAATCCCAGGGGGGTTCTGCAGCGGCCAGCCCCGCGACAGCCCCTCCGCCTTCGCTTACCAGTTCTCTACGCCTGGCGTCTACTACTTCATCAGGTGTGTGTGTGTGCTTCTGTTTTTGAGTGTGTGTGTGCTTCTGTGTGTGTGTGTGTGTGTGTGTGTGTGTGTGTGTGTGTGTGTGTGTGTGTGTGTGTGTGTGTGTTGGTATGAGTGTGTGTGTGTGTGCATGTGTGTGTATGTGCAGCGCTTTTGTGTGTGTGTGTGAAGATGCATGATGGGGTAGTGCGAAGGGTCCAGGCCAGGCCTGTGGCACCCCTTCCACCTTCACCCACAGGTTTCCCACCCTAATGGTGTAATAGGTTATGTTTGTGTAAAGAGAGGATGAGTAAGAGTGTGGTGTATGTATGTGCGCTTGTGTGTGTGTGTGTGTGTGTGTGTGTGTGTGTGTGTGTGTGTGTGTGTGTGTGTGTGTGTGTGTGTGCGCACGTGCATGTGTGTGTGTGTGGTGAATGGGAAGGGGGGATGATGGTATATTATTGGGAAGGATAAACGAATAAAGACCACAACAACTCATCCACCTTTGCTCACCAGCACTGCACCCTATTGGTGTACTGCTCAGGGTGTGGGTTTGTGTGTGAGACAAGGTGAGTGAGTGAATGTGTAGTGCGTGAGAAGAGGGGGGTGCAGGTGTGTTTGGGGGAGGGTAAGGACCCACTACAACCCCTTCACCTTCACTCACTGAAACATGCCTCTTCTTTAACTGTTTGCTACGGATGCTGGAGTCTGTCTGCTGATGCTGCATGTTTCATTGTGTGTTGCAGCAAGTCGCTGCCCCAGGTGTTTGGTGCAGTGGTGGTGTCTACACGGCCCCAGGTAAGTCACTATTGTTGGTAGAGACTATTCTAAGCGAGTACATGCATGTGTGTGCACAGATACACACACACACACACACACACACACACACACACACACACACACACACACACACACACACACACACACACACACACACACACACACACACACACATTTTACATGCACACACATATGTTCAAAATGAGTGCCACTTAACAGTGGTTTGGGGCATCTGTGAAAATATTCAGAATTAGCGCAATTTATAACATGTGTGTGCATTTGTGCCAGATGGTTAAGATGAATACAACTGATAAGGAATTGTGTGTGATGCCAGGAGATGTGTTCAAACTAAGTGCAACTGACAGCATATTTTGTGTCAATGCCATGAGTGCAACTGACAGCAGATTTTGTGTCAATGTCATGAGGGCAACTGACAGTGGATTTTGCATGTATACCAGGTGCATGAAGTGAGCGTGAAGGAGTCAGAGCTGAAGCCTGACCCCGTAACCATTCAGCTGAACGACGTGGTGGCCTGGGTGTTTGGGGCACCAAGACAATTTGATGTCAGCCTGGTGGAGACTGTTGACCAGATTCTGGACACAGCTCGTTCTCAGAAGGCTTTGGCCCCCAGGTTGGTGTGTTTGTTTGTCTGTTGGGTCTGTGTCAGTGTGTGTGTGTGTGTGTGTGTGTCCCTGTGGATGTAGGTGATAAAGTGTTTATGTGTTTCTTTGTTCGTGTGTGATGTGATGTGGTGTGTGCTTGTATGTGTATGTGTGTTTTTGTTTGTAGTGGTGAATTCATGTTTCAGGCCTTTGTTGATTGTCCTGGTGAATTCATGTTTCAGGCCATTGTTGATTATAGCGGTGAATTTGTGTTTCAGGCCATTGTTGATTATAGCGGTAAATTTGTGTTTCAGGCCATTGTTGATTATAGCGGTAAATTTGTTTCAGGCCATTGCTGATTATAGTGGTAAATTTGTGTTTCAGGCCATTGCTGATTATAATGGTGGATGGATGTTTTTAGGCCACTGTTGATTATAGCAGTGAATTCATGTTTCAGGCCATTGTTGATTATAGTGGTGAATTCATGTTTCAGGCCATTGTTGATTATAGTGGTGAATTCATGTTTCAGGCGTTGTTTTGCGAGAGGTATCAGTCAGCCAGGCAACTATCACTTCAAGAGCAAGTCATTCCAGAAGAGAAAGGAAACAAATTATGTAAGTTGCTTCCTTTTTCTTAGTCTTCCCAAGACATTACCTTGAATATGTACTTTTTATCAACTGAGCAAACTCCTCTAACAGAATAAACAGCTCCATTATTTTGTTCTCTAATTATTTCCCTTCAGTTTTTATTCAGTTTGGTGTGTGGGAGGTTTGGGTTCTTGAGTTTTTTCTTCTTTTTTTGGTTTTTCTTGTACAAACAGAAAAACAAAACAAATATGTGCTGAACTGTTAACATATTAAAAGAGAATCCTATTTGATTGTAGATATATAGGGATTGCTGATGGAGTGTTGGTGGTGCTGACTAATATGATCAAATGTGATTTTATTCTAAACAGAAGGAAGGCGCACCAGAGGTACTGCATTGTCTGCTTAGAGAGATAGTTTGTGCTTTGAGTGGTGTCTTGTGCTTTCTAGATCAGCAGTTTTGAAATCACACCTTGAGTGTACATTGCTGTGTTCACTGGCTTCACTGCACATTTTCTTGTGGCTAATGGACCAGCCGACTGATTGGGTAATGGACTAGTCAGCTGTTGGCTAAAGGACCAGCCAACTGATTGGCTAATGGATCAGCCAACTGATTGGCTAATGGGCCAGCTGACTGATTGGCTAATGGGCCAGCTGACTGATTGGGTAATGAGCCAGCTGACTGATTGGCTAACTGACCAGCTGACTGATTGTTAATGGACCTGCCAAGTGATTGGCTAATGGGCCAGCTGACTTATTGGCTAATGGGCCAGCCAACTGATTGGCTAATGGACCAGCCGACTGATTGGCTAATGGACCAGCTGACTGATTGGCTAACTGACCAGCTGATTGATTGGATAATGGACCAGCCAACTGATTGGCTAAAGGAACAGCTGACTGATTGGCTAATGGACCAGCCCACTGATTGGCTAATGGACCAGCCCACTGATTGGCTGATTGCTCTGGTTGACTGATGGTCACTGACTGCCTGAGTGTCCCTGACAGATCATCGGTGATGAATGGACTAAGTGATTGATGTCACTGTTGCACTGACCATTGAATTGGTTGATTGATTGATTGTCATTGATGGATTGACCGACTGAGTTGTTGATGTCACTAATGGATTGTCTAACTGATTGAGTTGTTGCTTGACTGAGTAATTGACTATTACTAATGGGTTGACAGACTCTTTCACTGACTGATTGATTGATTGACAGGACCAGTGGATTGATTGATACTCCAAATAGGTTGAGTGACTAATTGGTTGATTGACAGGTTGACTGATTGACTGGTTGACTGATTACCATGCTGATGACTGTTTGGCACAGTCATTTTGACATTCTTTAGTTTTCTTCTGTTCTTGTTGTCATCTTTTTTGTGTGTTGCTATCCTGCTGTCCTTTCTTTCTGTCTGTCTTTCCTGTTCTTGCTGTTGTAATTGGGCACACAGTTCCAAACTCTTCTTGCTGCTGTAATTGGGCACACAGTTCCCAGTACGCCTTGCTGTTGTAATTGGGCACAGAGTACCCGGTGCTCCTTGATGTTGTAATTGGGCACAGAGTTCCCAGTGCTCCTTGCTGTTGTAATTGGGCACAGAGTTCCAAATGCTCCTTGCTGTTGTAATTGGGCACACAGTTCCCAGCGCTCTTTGCTGTTGTAATTGGACACACAGTTGCTAGCGCTCCTTGCTGTTGTAATTGGGCACACAGTTCCCAGCGCTCTTTGCTGTTGTAATTGGGCACACAGTTCCTAGCGCTCCTTGCTGTTGTAATTGGGCACAAAGTTCCCAACGTTCCTTGCTGTTGTAACTGGGCATACAGTGCCAAGCACTTCTTGCTGTTGTAACTGGGCACATAGTTCCATACACTCTTTGCTGCATCCAGCACCAATGCAGTCTGATTTGTTTCTTCTTCTTGTTACTTATACTGTTTAGCTCACAACAGCTTTTAGTGCCTTGTCACTGTTTCTTTCTGTTTCATGCTCTGACCTTTTATTTTCCTCAGCTGTTCTCAGTACATCTGATCATGTTTTGGTTTTGTCTGTTCATCACTTCTTGCAATGGTGTCTCATTTATTGGTCTTGATGCCTTGGTTTTGTTTATATTAACTACTGTGTAATGGCCAGTGTGTTCATCACTTCATGTAATGACCTCTCAGTCATTAGTAGTGCTGATGTCTCATTCTGTCTGTTCATTACTTCATGCAATGGCCTCTCAGTTATTAGTGCTGATGTCTCAGTTTTGTCTGTTCATTACTTCATGTTATGGCTTCTTGGTTTTTGATTTTTGGTGCTGATATCTCAGTTTTGTCTGTTCATTACTTCATGCAATGGCCTCTCAGTTATTAGTGCTGATGTCTCAGTTTTGTCTGTTCATTACTTCATGCAATGGCCTCTCAGTTATTAGTGCTGATGTCTCATTCTGTCTGTTCATTACTTCATGCAATATGGCCTCTCAGTTATTAGTGCTGATGTCTCATTCTGTCTGTTCATTACTTCATGCAATATGGCCTCTCAGTTATTAGTGCTGATGTCTCATTCTGTCTGTTCATTACTTCATGCAATGGCCTCTCAGTTATTAGTGCTGATGTCTCATTCTGTCTGTTCATTACTTCATGCAATGGCCTCTCAGTTATTAGTGCTGATGTCTGTTTTGTCTGTTCATTACTTCATGTAATGGCTTCTTGGTTTTTGATTGGAGCTAATGTCTCAGTTTTGTCTGTTCATTACTTCATGCAATGGCCTCTCAGTTATTAGTGCTGATGTCTCAGTTTTGTCTGTTCATTACTTCATGCAATGTTCATTACTTCATGCAATGGCCTCTCAGTTATTAGTGCTGATGTTTCAGGTTTGTCTGTTCATCACTTCATGCAATGGCCTCTCAGTTATTAGTGCTGATGTCTCAGTTTTTTCTTTTCGTTACTTTATGCAGTGGCCTCTCAGTTATTAGTGCTGATGTCTGTTTTGTCTGTTCATCACTTCATGTAATGGCCTCTCAGTTATTAGTGCTGATGTCTGTTTTGTCTGTTCATTACTTCATGGAATGGGCTCAGTTATGAAAGCTATTGTCTCAGTTTTGTGTGTTCATCTTTCATGAAACGTCCTTTTGGTTATTAGCACTGATGGTTAAGTTTTGTATTTACAGTGGTAACTTTCTCTCATTTAAATGAGTTAGTGTGCTTCTGACTTTGTATTACTGTGGCCCATGTTTATGCAGTGGTACCAACAAATTATGGATTGCCTTATTAACTCTCAGAACTGACAAAAACATTATTTTAAGATTTATTTTTCTGTTTTCAAATGTGTCTGTGTCCTTTGTGATATCAGTGGAATTGTCTTGTTACTATGCATAAATTGTATTGTTTTATTTCAGTCATTTAATCTCCAGTGGCAAATACGCTTATTGGAAAGTTTTAACTGAGATTACCTATTGTCCTTTTCAAACAGCTACTGAAAATTTAAACCATTGTTTGATGTCAGTTTCCACTTTGGGTGGTTTTAAAGACAAACATGACAGTAATTACATCAAATCCATGGTATGGAAAGAGTGGCAGATTGGTTTCTCAGTGCTTGCTTCCATCTGTTTCCACATGATGTTTGTGAGCGTTCATTTTATTGTGTTCGCCCCCGCCAAGTTATGGAGAGTGTGAATTTGAAATAAACCCATGGTATGGAAAAGCAGAAATGTATGTTCTCATAGTATGCACCTGTCCCTTGTGAGTTTGAGTGTTCATTTCTTTGTGTGTTCCCATCTTTCTCAGTTGGAGGAGACGCGCCTCAGCAGTGTGGTGTGTGACGATCGTTGCGACAGCATCATCGTTCAGCTGGACAAGAAAGGCTTCCACCCTAACAGCGTCTTTCTGCAGAAGGTCAGTTCATTGTTGGCGTTCTTTTCGCTCACCTGAAAGTAGAGACATTGAGTCCAGGACAACTCATATGAGGTAGGGGATGCAGAGTGGGTGGGGGGGGGGGGGGGGGGGTTGTCGGAACAGGTTTTCATGCTTACAGCCCCCACCCCTCCAAATGATGTACCATAATTTTGAGACTATAAGACGACACTTTTTCCCACTCAGATTTGACCCCTGCACCTTACAGTCAGGTGTGCTGTAACTGTGAATCAACAAATAAAGTATGGCACATGTGCTATTCTGAAGAAGAAGAATGATTATTTTGTACCTGAATTGTATTATGTAGTGTATGGATTTGCCATTGAGTGGCTTAGAGTCCTTGTATAGTATCACTGATAGAACAGTTGTATAGGTGCGTACATGTTTCCACTTTTTAGTTGTATAGGTGCATACGCATTTCCACTTTCCCATATTACGGCACTTTTCTTTGTGCTGGACACATGCATCCTTCATGTTTTGTTCACTGGCTATGACACCACCAAAGTTGCACCATGTATGTGGGAGTACTGTATTTGTGGATTTTTTCACTTTTAAACGAAATTTCAAGGAGTGCGCATTAGGTCCAGAAACACATTGTAGTCTGGAAATCAAAGTAATTTTATTCGTGAGGATCACTGGAGGGTTCACCAGATGTAAATCCCTGTAGCCTGTTGTAAATCTCTGTAGCCGCTGTGCTTATGCTAACAATGATGCATGGTCTGTCAACAGGGTCACAGTCTGTTGTGGAGCTGGAAGGGAACCGATGAAGAACACAACGTCATCCACGTCACCGACCCCCAGAGTGCTGTGAGTTCATATTGGTGATTGACACTTCGCGTAGGCCACCCAACATCCGTGGATTCTGAGATCGATTTTTTTGTTTAAAACCCAGTTACTTTGCGGCATGAAGCCAGACACTGATTAACCTTTCTAGTCGCACCAATGCTGTGAGCTCATCCCAAGCCATCCACGCCAGCTTTTCAGTGTTCACTTATCGCAGCACAGTGTTTCACAAGTTCTCACCCTCATCCTCTGAAGAGCTAGACAGCTAAGCAGTTGTGACAGAAGACCACTGTAAAAATTAATAGTGATTGCTATAGAGGAGAATTCTGTGGTAAGGAGTTCCTTTAAGTGGAAACAGGAAGAATAAGGCTTTAATCAGTGTTCTCTTGTTGGCGCTCGATTAACATGGAGACAAAAAGAGTAAGGTTTCAGACTGGTCTCTGCCCAGGGCAGTCTTTGGTCAAGGGTTGGTTAACATGAAAACAGAAAGAGTAAGGTTTCAAAAAGAGCTCGTTAAAGGGGCAGTCTTAGGTCAAGGGTTGATTTACATGAAAACAGAAAGAGTAAGGTTTCAAAAAGTGGTTGTTAAAGGGGCAGTCTTGGGTTGAGGGTTGATTGACATGAAAACAGAAAGAGTAAGGTTTCAAAAAGTTGTTGTTAAAGGGGGCAGTCTTAGGTCAAGGGTTGACTGACATGAAATCAGAAAGCATAAGCATCAGTTTTCTACAGGGACAGTCTTGGCAGAAGGGTGGGTTGACAGAAACAGAAAGAGTAAGGTTTTGAGCAGTGGTCTCTATAGCTGCTGGTCTTTGGTCAAAGGTTGACTGACTTGAAAGCAGAAAGAATAAGATGGCTGGAGATGGACAGTTTATATTGGTATGTAACAGAGTTTGAAGGTCAAGGGGGAGGGGTGAGAGAGATCTGGAGATGGACAGTTTCTATTGGTATGTAACAGAGTTTGAAGGTCAAAGGGGAGGGGTGAGAGAGATCTGGAGATGGACAGTTTCTATTGGTATGTAACAGAGTTTGAAGGTCAAAGGGGAGGGTCTTAGTACTGTTTGCAAATGTTACTGAGGGTGCTGACAACATGAGACTCATGCCGATTGTGGAAGACAAATGTGCAGAGATAAGGAGTGCCCCTTCAATGGCATAACCAACCATGGCAGAATGCCCCTTCAGTGGCATAACCAACCATGGCAGAATGCCCCTTCAAAGGCATAACCAACTATAGCCAAGTGCCCCTCAAAATGACATACCCAACTATGACAGAGCACCCCTTCAGTGGCATAACCAAATGTGTCAGACTGCCCCTTCAGTGACATAACCAACTGTGTCAGAATGCCCCTTCAATGACATAACCAGCTATGACAGAGCGCCTTGTCAATGGCATAAACAATATGGCAGAACGCCCCATCAGTGACATAACCAACTGTGTCAGAGTGCCCCCTTGGTGACATAACCAACTATGACAGAGTGGCCCATCAGTAACATAACCAACTATGACAGAGTGCCCCGCCCCATCAATGGCATAACCAACTTTGGCAGAACGACCCATCGATGGCATAACCAACAATGGCAGAGCACCACTTCATTGGCATGGTTATTTGTGGCAGAGCACCCCTTCAGTGTCATAACCAACTATGGCAGAGTTTGTAGGAAGGAAGGGTGCCAGAAAGCAAAGCTTGGAGTGTGGTGTTAATATTGACAACCAGCAAGTGTGGGGCTGTAGTAGTTTTAGTTTTCTTACACAAGTAGAAAGCTTTCTAAACATGCTGTATTTGTGTAAACAAACAGAGAGAAGAAATAACACTGATCCACATATACTTCACATGCTTTGCGGGAACATAAAAATTCCAACCTCATTTCTTAGTATCTATGCCTCACTGAATAGTTTTTGCTGTGTTGGTGTGACCGGTGTGTTTGCTAGTTATTTGATTCACTTGCACAGTGTGAATGGTGATCGACAGCAGCTTCACACAGTATTTGGTATGCACGCAAAGTCATTGGATCAGTACAGGTGAACCTCAACGTAACTGCTAAACTGTTCCATCCCACCCCCCTCCTCCCACACGCTTGCAAGGTGATCTGTTGATATGCAATTTTATTGCAAGGTAAGTGCATGTCCTTGCTCTTCCTCTGCCTAAAATCATGCACCCTCCCTTCCACCCCCCCCCCCCCCAAGCCCCCCTACAACCCCCTTCCGTGCTTGTCCTGAATTGACTGTGCATTTGGCAGGACGGTAAAATCTTATTACTACCCCCTTCCCTCCCCCCCTCCACAAATCCACTACACTCAAGACAATGTCTTAGGTGTGTCTTATGCCTTCCTTTTACTATTTTAGTAATGATAATAATGGAATTTTTCATGCAAAACCTCCATTTTTTTAAAATTTTGTATTCCGTTCCTGTTGATAAGACCTATGAAGTGTCTTTGTGTCCATTCCCCTTTAACAAGTAAAAACAAAGTTTAAACATGTCTGCTCCTTCCCTCTTCACTTCCTCATACAAAATCTTCCCTCCCCTCCCACCTCCCCCTTTCCCCCTTCACTCCTGTTTCCCCTGTTCACCCCCCCCCCCCCCCCACCACCACACACACACAACACCCCATTGCCTACACACCACCAGCACACTTGTTGAGACAACATTTAACAATGTGTCCTACCCCCTTACGTTTCCTGTCCTCATACAAAACTTAAGCTGTCAAAGGGCTAACTTTTCAGTATCATCTTTGGGGTTTTTGCAGCCAGCATTATGTTGAGGTCTTCCATGTGCTAAGGAGACAGCACGCACATACACTGGGTGTTGTTTTTGTTTTTTTTGCTTGTTTTTTTTCACTTGTGCCATGTGTGCTTGCAGTGGAAAACAATGACAGCGAAGAAGGTGACGCTTTGAGAGTTTGCTTTGTTTTTCTGTCAACCCTCTGACCCCTCCTCGCTTCTGGTTGTGCCGGCTTGCTAACACTGTCTTGAACACACACCTTTTTCTGTGAAAAGACCTGAACACACACCTTTGTCTCTGTGAAAAGACCACTGTGTTCTATCTCTCATGACCGTCTTCTGTTTTTTTGTTGTTGTTGGTTGTTTAGTTGTTGTTTTTTTATAGCTTTTTTTTTAATGATTTGTGTGATGAAGTGATCTGATCGCAGACATGTTATTTTTACATGCAGTGTTGGAGCTGTGCTGTTAAATATTACGTTTGTTTCGGATAAGAGTTTTAGTGTGCTGCTTGGCACTGTTAATTTCTTCTGCTGTGAGGTAGTTCCTGTCAGTCTGAACTCTACACCTCTTGGTGGGATCTGAGAGTAGAGAGGGAGTAGAGCTCCACCTCTTGGTGGGATCTGAGAGTAGAGAGGGAGTAGAGCTCCACCTCTTGGTGGGATCTGAGAGTAGAGAGGGAGTAGAGCTCCACCTCTTGGTGGGATCTGAGAGTAGAGAGGGAGTAGAGTTCCACCTCTTGGTGGGATCTGAGAGTAGAGAGGGAGTAGAGCTGTGCACCTCTTGGAGCAGAGAGGGAGTAGAGCTTTGCGCCCCTTGGTGGGATCTGAGAGTAGAGAGGGAGTAGAGCTTTGCACCCCATGAGGGGATGTGAGAGTAGAGAGGGAGTGTAGAGCTCCACCTCTTGGTGGGATCTGAGAGTAGAGAGGGAGTAGAGCTGTGCACCTCTTGGAGCAGAGAGGGAGTAGAGCTTTGCGCCCCTTGGTGGGATCTGAGAGTAGAGAGGGAGTAGAGCTTTGCACCCCATGAGGGGATGTGAGAGTAGAGAGGGAGTGTAGAGCTCCACCTCTTGGTGGGATCTGGGAGTAGAGCTGTGCACCTCTTGGAGTAGAGAGGGAGTAGAGCTTTGCACCCCTTGGTGGGATCTGAGAGTAGAGAGGGAGTAGAGATCTGCACCTCTCAATAGGATCTGACAGTAGAGAGGGAGTAGAACTCTGCACCTCTTGGTGGGATCTGAGAGTAGATAGGGAGTAGAACCTCTCCTAAGGCTTCTCTTGACAACACATGTCTCCTACTGACACCTCTTTCGCTCAGTGTGTATGTGTGTGTGTGTGTGCATGTGCGTGTGTGCATACTTGCTTGTATTTAAGTCTGGAGAATATTTGAGTTGTAACATATGTCTACATGTGAACAAAACTGTTTTGTTGTTGGATACAGTATCAGTATAAAGATAAGGTGAAGCCAATTTATGCAGACAGCCAAAGTTCAAATTTAACATGAGAATGACTTTGTGTTCAAATGTGCACTTTAAATCTCATGATGAACCTGATGATAAAAGGAAAAGAAACAAACAAAGAAGCCAAACAACTGAAATTGTAAAGGAAACCTGGTCAGCAGATGAATGCAGACAAAATAATGGATAAAAAAAAAAAAAAAAATGGTAATAATCTGTGTGTGGATAAAAAGATGATTAAAAACAACAACTAATAATCTGTGTGTGGATATGTCGGTCCTGATCTGAATATTTCTTCTTTAGTTGCTGTCACACTCTCCTGACACTTTTCCTCCATCTCCACTGGGTGTTCTGGGAACTAGGAATTATGTTTTTGGTGGTCTCAAAACAATATTGACACCTATTCTTCAAGCTGTCACTAACTTGTTCCCAGGGTATTGTTCAGCTTTTTTTTCTTTTCTTTTTTCTCTTTCTTCTTTTCATGTGTGAAATTGAATGTTTATGTGTAGCTACATTTGACCATGTTTTTATATTTATCCACACCCTCAATCCACCCCCAGCTTTGAAAAAAAAAAAAACAAAAAAAATCAGTGAAGTTGATTGGTTAAAGTCTGAGTTGCCTCCAGAGAAGCACTGACAGGGACCAAGATCCCTGGAGGTGTGGGAAGACCTAAGTCCTTTGACCTAACGCTACGCTTTCAGCATCAGAACGATTCTGTGTTAAAATGGGCAGCGATGAGAGCCATTTTAATGCTTCACTGATTGTGAGGGGCAAATTAAGTCACAAAGATGGTGTCCGTAAACGATAACATTGAAGATATTTGGGTATCGGTTATAGCAGCAGGAGAGGTGATATTTGTGAGAAGAATATACATATATATAAAAAATAAAAAAAAATAAAAAAAGCAAAAAAGACCCCTCTTCTGTAAGGAAGAACAAAGAAATGACAGTTGCCAGCTTGCCATTTTCACAGCTGCTTTTCTGCTTTTGAGCTTTGTATCAGCTATGGATTTGATCAAGTGCTTTAAAAAATATTTTTTTATTAATCAGGATGGTGCAAAAATTAGTTCAGTTAAGAAAAGAACTGTCTAGGCAGAGGTGACAGCATTTTCTCATTCTTGGCCTAAGAAAGCAGGCAGCAAAGGTAGTAACCTAAGTCTCAGACTGGATTCGCAGTTTAGTGGACTGAAAGTCATTAGCTTTTGTGAAAGTCATTAGCTTTTGGTCTTTATATTGAGAAACCATGATCTGTTTCTGCTTTTGACTTTCTTCCTTTTTTATTTTTTTATTGGGGGTATCTTTTATATTTCCCAGGCTATGTGTGAGTGTGTTCTTCAGAATTTGGAGTCAAGAATGTTCAGTGCTAGACCACACTGACACGACGGGTCTTTTTCAAGGGGAATAGTTATGGCTCTACTAAATATGCTTTGTGTGTGTTTTGTGTGTTTTAATTTTTTTTTTTTTTTTTTTTTTTTTTTGATGTGATATTCTGGTTAGCCAGCATACATGATGTGTGATATTATCCAGTATTACACAATCTTGGGACTGAATAATGGCAAGTAACTTAACCCTGAGAGTTTAAGCTAATAAGGCATAATTTGTTTTGTTTTGAAAACTGTGATACACTTCCTATTTGTTATTGAACTCACTGTAAAACATCACATAGTTTTCATACTTTGATGCAGTGGGCACTGACAGTGACATGGTTTAGTTTTCTGATTTACATGTTATTTGTAGAGATATTTTGGTGTCTGTTTTTGTCCCATCACAGACCTTTAAACCAATAAGACTGACACCATTTGTTAATTCTTTTAGCTGCATTTTTTGTTTTTTTGCACTGATCTGTTCTTTCTGTTAATCTTTTACATGGCTACAATATGAACTGAACGCTGCATTAAAATTTCAGAGCTGATTAATACCTTGTCAGAGGATTTCTTTGAGAAAAAGTCTTTGTAGGTAGTGTCATTAAGGTCTAGCATGTGACTGTATGATAATAAAGAAACAAAACTTGGTACTTTCATCAGTAGCATATTTTAGGTCAATGTTTGTTTGAGGTTCATGACTGACTGATTACAGGCATTTATATAACAACTTGCCTCTGGTGCAAAGTGCTTTACCATAAGACTAGTAACAAAAATTGAAAATAAAATTTAAAAAGAACCATCAAGTCATAGCATGCCAAATGCAGCATTACAAGCAGAGTCCAATGGCATACCTATGAAAATAGGAGAACAGCAAGAATTCATAATCTTAAACACGCACACACACGCATGCACACATGCACACACACATGCACGCACGCGCGTGCACACATACATACATGAGCATGTGTATGCACATGCGCACACAGTGACATGCATGCACACACACACACACACACACACACACACACACACACACACACACACACACACACACACACACTCACACACACACACACACACACACACACACACACACACACACACACACACACACACACACACACACACTCACACACACACACACACACACACACACACACACACACACACACACACACACACACACCTGGAATCTGATTTCAACTGTAGTGCTGAGAGAACAGGTAAGCTTTTAGTGTGCTTTTTTTTTTTTTTTTTTTTTTTGTGTTCAAGATTATAACTTCTGATTGAATAAGTTTGACATAGGTATTGATATCTGTTCAGCTGTTCTGGCATTTTGTTTTGTGATTTTACATCAGGGTCTCTTCCCTCTTCTTTTATTTGTTTATTTATTTAGTTTAATTTCAGTTATGAGAATTTTTTTTAATCAAAAATGAAGTCATAAGCATTTTTTTCTTTGTTGTCGTCGTTGTTGTTGAAAGGTACACCACTCTAATGAGCATTGTTGAGATAGTAAGTGTGTACTCATGAAGGAGGGTAGGTTCCCTGTTGTTCAGACTTCCTTCAACAGGGCTGAGAGGGTTGAAAGTGTTCTACTATAGCTGAGTGGTGTTCAGGGATCTTAGGGTTGGTGTCTGCAAAGAGCATGCGCTGAAGGGGGTCTCCTGTGTCTTACAGGCTCCACTCAACATGATCAAGGGACCCAAGGCCTTCAACAGTGGGCGTCCATTGCCCAACGACAGTTTCCTCTACACCTTTGACGAGAGTGGCAGCTACACTGTAGTGTCCCAGGGTGCACCAGGGTATTCCTGCACTGTCAATGTGCTGGATGTGGGTGAGTAATGGATGGAATTCTGGCAGATGGATTTGATTGTGGCTTTTGGTCATGCTCAGTGTTTTGAGGGTGAATTGTACACTACAGTTTCTGGGGTTTTTTTTGTTTTTTTGTGTGGAGTTTATGATTGTTTTCGCTGTCAACGTGCTGGATGTAAGTGAGTAATGGACGGAATTCTGGCAGACAGATCTGACACTGGTTTTTGGTCATGCTGGGTGTTTTGAGGGTCAGTTTTACACTCCAGTTTCTTTTGTCATGGAGTTTATGGTTGTTTTCAGTGTCAATGTGCAGGATGTGGGTGAGTAATGGACAGAATTCTGGCAGACAGATCTGACCATGGCTTTTGGTCATGCTGAGTGTTGTGAGGGACATCTGTACACAACAGTTTATGTTCTTTCATGGAGTTCATGGTTCACCCTGCAATTGACAGGACATTAAAACCCAAGAACTGATTTATGGTTAGTATGTTATATGCTTCATCATAAATGTTTTTCAACTGGTTCTTGGTTTGTTTCATACACAAGGTTAAAACTGTTTTAGCAAGCAGCATGTTTTAACGCAGTACTTGTCTTTGATTTGGTGTGATTTGATTTGACGTGTGGTGCTGGTGGTGAGGACATGTCTTCAGACATTGCTGGCTTGTTTGTTTAACAGCGCAGCGCACAGGTGAGCCCTTCATCCTGCAGCCTGTGGCCAGCACCGTGGACAGGTACAGCAAGATTTACCTGGCCTCCAAGACACCAAGCGCCAAGATTTACTACACGCTGGACGGGTCACGGCCTTCAGTCAACTCCAAGGTGAGCTCTGATTGGTTCTGGATATCCCACGCCCAGTCATCTGCAATGGATTGGTTTGGATATGCCACACCCAGTCATCTGCAATTGATTGGTTCTGGATATGCCACACCCAGTCATCTGCAATGGATTGGTTCTGGATATGCCACACCCAGTCATCTGCAATTGATTGGTTCTGGATATGCCACACCCAGTCATCTGCAATTGATTGGTTCTGGATATGCCACGCCCAGTCATCTGCAATTGATTGGTTCTGGATATGCCACGCCCAGTCATCTGCAATTGATTGGTTCTGGATATGCCACACCCAGTCATCTGCAATTGATTGGTTCTGGATATGCCACGCCCAGTCATCTGCAATTGATTGGTTCTGGATATGCCACACCCGGTCAACTCAATTGATTGGTTTGGATATGCCACACCCAGTCAACTGCAATTGATTCAGTTCAGTTCATTGACTTGAATCAGTTGCAGATGACTGGTTGCAATTGACTGGTTCTAGATATGCCACACCCAGTCATCTGCAGTGGATTGGTTCCGGATGCACCACACCGTCGACTGCAAAGGGTTGCATTGGGGGAAAAAATTCACCAAATCATCAGGAAAAATCTGGCTCACAGTTCTCAACACTTGCAGTTCTCTGTCTCTGTCTATCTGTCTCTCTTTCTGTGTGTGTGTCTCTCGCTGTCACTGTCTCTGTCTCTCTCTGTCTCTCTCCATACTCATGTAGAGAGGCATTGTATAACTTTTCTGTATTGTGATGCCTTTCCCCATGATATTGTAAGGCAGTTAGAGTTTTCAAGGATTTGCTAACTATTATTATTTGCTAAGGGCTGTAGTGATGATCATGGATGGAGCAGGTGGTGATGGTTGTGGTCGTTGTCACTGATGAAAATGGTGATGATGATTTGCAGCTGTACCGCCCAGAGAAAGGTGTGACACTGCGAGAGTCCGGCCTGCACTTCGTGCGTGCTGTGGCCGTCGCTGATCAGTATCTGCAGAGTCACATCTTTACCTCCAAGTAAGTACACACACACACACACACACACACACACACACACACACACACACACACACACACACACACACACACACACACACGCATGCATGCATGCACATATACATGCATACACATATGTGCATGCACCACCACCACCACCACCACCACCGCCAACAACAACAACAACACACACGCACACATGCACGCACGCACGCACACACGCACACACACACACATGCATGCATGCATGCACATATACATGCATACACATATGTGCATGCACCACCACCAACACACACACACACACACACACACACACACACACACACACACACACGCATGCATGCACATATACATGCATACACATATACACATATGTGCATACAACAACAACAACAACACACACACACACACACACACACACACACACACACACACACACTCTCTCTCTCTCTCTCTCTCTCTCTCTCTCTCTCACATATACACACATAACATACACACACACTAAAGGAGTATGCACTTCAACAGGTAGCTGGTATCTTTTTATCCTCCTCCTTGTTCTTTGTTACTGTGTTTCAGAAACCTGTGAACACTATGGACTCATTCTCATGCTGTTGTATTGTTTCACATGCCTTGGGGCAGTATGGATTTGTCCTTATGCTGTTGCACTGTTTATTTCAGACGCCTGTGGGTGTTGCTGAAGGGAGATGGTGACCACAAGTCAGAATCGTCCCTGTCGGACCAAGAGATGACTGTCCCACCTCAGGTACTGCAATTTCTTTGTGCTGGCCCAGAAGGGGTGGTTGGTTGCGAAGACTGTGTCCATGGTGATGAAGGGGATCACTGTGGCGATTGTGGTGTTGATAAGGATGGTGATGACGTGTGCATACAGTCCATCAAGATTTGTAGAGCTCAAAACCACTCTTCAAGGGGTTCGTGATGATGAGGATGATAGTGAAGATGTTGATGGTGGTGGTGATGATGATGATGATAGTGGTGATGATGATGATGATAGTGATGCTGCTGATGGTGGTAGTGATGATGGTGGTGATGGTGATGATGATGATGATAGTGATGCTGCTGATGGTGGTAGTGATGATGGTGGTGATGATGATGATGATGATAGTGATGCTGCTGATGGTGGTAGTGATGATGGTGGTGATGATGATGATGGTGATGATGATGATGATGATAGTGATGCTGCTGATGGTGGTAGTGATGATGGTGGTGATGATGGTGGTGGTGATGATGATGATGATAGTGATGCTGCTGATGGTGGTAGTGATGATAGTGGTGATGATGGTGGTGGTGATGATGATTGTGGGACTGGTGGAGCTGCAAGCCAACCAAGGTTTGTGATGACAGTGATGATGATGATGATGAAGATGAAGATATCCATATCAGTGTGTGCAGACCAAGATGTGGGACTGACTATCAAAGATTTGTGATGATGTGGTGATGATAGTGATGATGATGATAGTGATGGTGATGAGATGATGATGACAACAATGTAAAGGTTCACAGACCAAGACGTGGGACTGGTGGAGCTGTAAGCCAACCATCAAAGATTTGTAATGATGTGATGAGGAGGAGGACAATGATGATGACAGTGATGATGTTGATGATGATGATGATGATGACAACATCCATGTTCATGCACACAGACCAAAACATGGGACTGGTGGAGCTGTATGTCAGCCATCAAAGATTTGTAAAGATGTGATGAGGAGGAGGACAGTGATGATGATGATGATGACATCCATGTCCATGTTCACAGACCAAGACGTGGGACTGGTGGAGCTGTAAGGCAACCATTAAAGATTTGTAATGATGTGATGATGATGATGACAATGATGATGACAGTGATGATGACGATGATGATGATGTCCATGTCCATGTTCACAGACCAAGACGTGGGACTGGTGGAGCTGCAAGCCAACCATCAAGGGCTGCTTCACGTCACCAGGAACACTGGAAATTTTCTGGGATCCCCCCAACAGTGCTGTAAAAAAGCAGATCAGGTCATATCAGGTGAGGGTGTACAAATGCAGTCCTACCCACCACTGTGGCAGCTGCACTCTGACCACACTGATTTCAACAATTCAGTTTGTCGTGTCAAGAAGATTCCCATAACTAATTTGATGCTGATATGGAACTCCTATTACAACAAACATTTTGCTTTTGCACCTGTGTTCTGGCTAGAGACAGGAAGATGCCCAAAATGACAAAGTCCCTAGCCTCTAGTCAAGTCCCAGACTAACTAGATGTGTTGTTCTGTTTTCAGAGGTGGCATGAGTTGTTGCCACAAGCACCAAACACATTGCATGAATGGGAAAGCAATTTAACACGTGGCATGCTTTCAGATTTTCCTGAATGGCGTGAGCTACTGCCAGAAGTTCCCCGGCTCCACCAACAGCCTGAAGCTGGTGGGTCTGGCTGGTGGTCGCAAGTACAACGTCTGCATTGAGGTCTACCCCCAGCACTCCAAGAACCAGGTCATCGAGTCCAACACCCTGGTGAGTTAGTGCCCCTAGGGTCCAACACCCTGGTGAGTTAGAGCGCCTAGGGTCCAACACCCTGGTGAGTTAGAGTGCCTAGGGTCCAACACCCTGGTGAGTTAGAGCGCCTAGGGTCCAACACCCTGGTGAGTTAGAGCCCCTAGGGTCCAACACCCTGGTGAGTTTAAGCCCGTAGGGTCCAACACCCTGGTGAGTTAGAGCCCCTAAGGGTCCAACACCCTGGTGAGTTAGAGCCCCTAAGGGTCCAACACCCTGGTGAGTTAGAGCCCTTAGGGTCCAACACCTTGGCTTAGTTATACCCTCAAGAGTCCAACAGTAGTTATACCCCCAGGAGTCCCACAGTAGTTATGCCCCAGGAGTCCAACACCTTGGCTAGTTATACCCCCAGGAGTCCAACAATTTGGCTAGTTATACTCCCAGGAGTCCAACAACTTGGCTAGTTATACCCCCAGGAGTCCAACACCTTGGCTAGTTATACCCCCAGGAGTCCAACACCTTGGCTAGTTATACCCCCTGGAGTCCAACACCATGGCTAGTTATACCCCCTGGAGTCCAAAACCTTGGCTAGTTATACCCCCAAGAGTCCAACACCTTGGCTAGTTATAACCCCAAGAGTCCAACACTTTGGCTAGTTATACCCCCAAGAGTCCAACACCTTGGCTAGTTATAACCCCAAGAGTCCAACACTTTGGCTAGCTATACCCCCAAGAGTCCAACAGTAGTTATACCCCCAAGAGTCCAACACTTTGTCTAGTTATAACCCCAACACCTTGGCTAATTATACCCCCAAGAGTCCAACACCTTGGCTAGTTATACCCCCAAGAGTCCAACACCTTGGTTAATTATACCACCAGGAGTCCAGCATTGTAGAGTCAGCACCTTGGTTAGTTATGCCCCCAAGGGTCCAGCATCTTAGTGAGTTAGACCATCTAGAGTCCACAGCCTGGTGAGTTAGACCAGTGGTAGTAACATTTGGGGAGTCTGTCCAACTCCTTGGTGAGTGAGACTAGTGGTAGTAACCTTTGGGGAGTCGGACCCCTGGTCCAACTCCTTCCACAGCTACATGCTTCCAACCCAAGAAACCAGTTTACAGAGAGACAACCTCTCGTTTTTCAGCAACTGACATGCCCCAAGGTAGCACCTCCTGGTGGCCCAGTGATCTCCCTGGAGACAAACGCAGACCCACATACCCTGTCGGTGGTGTGGATGTCGATCGACTCCTCCCAGCAGCCCATTGATGGCTACCTGGTGTACCTCAACGACCAGCAGTGCGGCCCCAAGCTGGTGCCGGAGTCTGGTTCCAACCGATGTAAGGTGGTGATCAGTGGTTGTGACACCGCCATCGACTACAAGCTCTACGTCCTGGCTGTGTCTGCAGGTTAGTCAGTCCATCAGCCATTTTCTTCACTGACCTCTTCATTGTGGTATGTTTTCTTAAAGGAGCTAACCTTCTCAAAACACATCTTGTCCAAGAAGGCTGGCCTGTCTACAACAGGTTGAAGAGATCAGATATTGAAATCAATGATTTTGTTTAAAAAAACACACCATTGGTTATATTTTTGGTTTAGAATCCCACAAGCTTTATTATCATCCTTCTCATCTTCCTCATCATCACAGTTGACCATTCTGCTCTTGGTGTGCTGACAGACAGAGATAACATGTTCTGTTGGTGCTGCATACAAATCCCAACATTATCATTATGGTATTGTAATCATCATCACTGCCAGTATCATCACTGTCTTCATCACTACAGTTACTGTCCTCTCTGCAAACATGGGTACAAATCCCAACATTATCATTATGGTATTGTAATCATCATCACTGCCAGTATCATCACTGTCTTCATCACTACAGTTACTGTCCTCTCTGCAAACATGGGTACAAATCCCAACATTATCATTATGGTATTGTAATCATCATCACTGCCAGTATCATCACTGTCTTCATCACTACAGTTACTGTCCTCTCTGCAAACATGGGTAAGATGCGTGTGTCCAACATGCCGTTGGTCAGCTTGCTAAGCCCTACATTATCATTATCATCATCACTTTCATTGTTATCGTCTCTGTCTTCAACAGTATAGTTACTGTCCAGTGACTGTGCAGAAACGGATGATACAGGCATGTCCAACGTGCTGGTGATGCAGCTTACAAAGCCATACATTATCATTATTGTATCATTATCATCATCACTATCATTGTTATGACTATAATGACTGCACATTATCATTATTGTATCATCACCATCATCATCATCACTATCATTGTTTTCATTACTACAATGACTGCCCTTTCTGACTGCAGACACAGATGAGACACGCATGTCCAACGTGTTGGTGGTGCAGCTGCCCCTCGACACCAGCAACATTACGTTACCACCACCCAGCGAGCGTGTGGCAGATGAGGAGGTGTACATGGAGTACATTGAGGTGCTGGAGGGCTCTGGCTACCTGCCACAGATGGACGGTGAGTCACTGGGCTGTGATGCCTCACACTGTAGTGCTCGCTCTGCTGCATTGATCCTCCCGAGTCTGTCTTGGCCTTGGCCTCTGTATCTGTGGAACTCAGTATAACAAAGTCACCAGGGATTCTGTCCACCAGGCTTTTGTGGGAAAAAAGGGTGTGCTTAGAGTGGTTCTAGCAGGAAACAATGGGTTCATCTGGGAGTGGGTTGGTTCTTGGATTTTGAAGTCCTGTCACAGCATTGTGACAATTTTATGAATCGGTTGTCATTTTGGGAAGGTTCCGTGGTGCACGTTGATGGTGAAAAAATAGTTTACTCGGTGAAAACACAAAGAGTGGATCACCATTTAAGTATGAGCCAAACTGTATGACCAAAAACATTTGTTTACATTGCACTATTGCCTGCTCTGCACAGGCATTGGGACAAGAGGTTTACTGTGTAGCTTAAAGTTCACAAGAGGTTTACTGAGTAACTTGAAGTGCACAAGAGGTTTACTGTGTAGCTTAAAGTTCACAAGAGGTTTACTGAGTAACTTGAAGTGCACAAGAGGTTTACTGTGTAGCTTAAAGTTCACAAGAGGTTTACTGAGTAACTTGAAGTGCACAAGAGGTTTACTGTGTAGCTTAAAGTTCACAAGAGGTTTACTGAGTAACTTGAAGTGCACAAGAGGTTTACTGTGTAGCTTGAAGTGCACAAAATATTTACTGAGTAGCTTGAAGTACACAAGATGTTTACTGTGTAGCTTGAAGTGCACAAAATGTTTACTGTGTAGCTTGAAGTGCACAAGAGGTTTACTGTGTAGCTTGAAGTGCACAAAATGTTTACTGTGTAGCTTGAAGTGCACAAGAGGTTTACTGTGTAGCTTGAAGTGCACAAAATGTTTACTGTGTAGCTTGAAGTGCACAAGATGTTTACTGTGTAGCTTGAAGTGCACAAAATGTTTACTGAGCAGCTTGAAATGTGCAAGAGATTTACTGAGTAGCTTGAAGTGCACAGATATTCCATGGAAGGGTGTTATATTGAGGTCCACTGGTAATGGTGTTTGTCCAGTCAAAAAGGCAGCAAGAAGTTTGGCAGACCGGAAGGATGACACGTACACGCTGTTGTTGCTACTTTTTTTTATATATACAGCTATAGTAGAAGAGTGATTTGCATGCATGGCCAGAAACTGCATCACTTGATAGAGGAAAGTCACATCCGAGCTGGGTGACCAGTGCTCACTGCTCAGATGTTGACTGGAATTTAGATACAGCACTTGGAGATGCCAAAGCAATTCTAGTTATTTTTTTGATTTTGTTGTTGCCTTTTAAGATTTTATTCCTTTGACTGAATGATTTTTTTTTCCTTTTTAAAATATTTTTTTCCTTTTTCTTTTTCCTTTTTTGTTTTCTTTTTTCATTAACTAGTGGGGGTGTTTTTTTTGGGGGGGTTGTGTGCATTCCTTTTGATGGATTCACTTGGCTTTTTTGTGCATTCTTTTTCACAGATTCACTTTATCACTCATTTGACAAATATAATTTTCAAAGAAAAAGAAGTTCACAAAGAGAAAAGACTCCATACTGAGGGTTCTGCCAGAGAATTTGTACTGCTGGTTCTGTCAGAGAACTCTACCTGTTCAGCCAGAGAATTTGTACTGTCCATTATGCCAAAGAATTTGTACTTCCTGTTCTACCAGAGAATTTGTACTGCCCATTCTGCCAGAGAATTTGTACTGCTAGTTTTGCCAGAGAACTCTACCTGTTTGGCCAGAGAATTTGTATTGCCAGTTCTACCAGATAATTTGTACTGCCAGTTCTACCCAAGAATTTGTACTGCCCATTCTGCCAGAAGTTGTTTTCCAAAGAGGTTTGGCAGATCAGAATCGCTCATTTTCAAGCTCCAGAATGCACAGAAAGTTAGAATTTATGCCTGGTTGACAACAGGAAAGGATTCTGCCAGGGACATTATAATTATGGTGTCTTTGAAATAGATACAGTCAAATTGTGAGCCCCGTACATGGCATCAAAGGATTCTGTGCATTTGAAATGTGCTTATTGTCATTTTTATATCTTGAGGGTAAGGAATGGGTAAAAAAAATAAAAAAATCACAGCAAGTTTTATTTTTACATTTAACAGTGGTAGAGGACATGTGGCTATGAAGAAGATTTAGAGGGATGTATTTTTAACACATCCATCACTATAGTTATATTTGATTCACTTGTGCATGCTAGTATAGCAACCCAGTAAACATGCCGCATCTGATTCGCATCTGGTCTGGATCGGCTGGGAAGCATTGGCCAGAAGCAGGCCAGATGAGTCTGCATATTGGCTTGCTTCCAGACCAGATCTGTTTGGCCAAAACCTGTCACAGTCAGCCAGAACTAAATCGAATCTGGGCTGGTTTTGCACAGTATTATTCAGGATGTCTGTGGAAAAACTGAACCAAGTCTGAAAGTGGGAAATTAATAGCAGGCCGGTTGCATCCTGCCAGAAACCAGGGCTGATCATTCCTGCACACCAGCTTGCTTCCTGACCAAATGTGTTTGGCCACACCCTGACCAGACCATCCAGATTGGATCCAGGTCAGTTTTGCGCTATATGATCCATGCCTTCTTTGGAAAAACTGAACTAAAACAGATGTGGGAAGATGGAACCAGCATATACAATCCGGGCTGATTCCAGCTACATGTTGGCCGTAATGGTCATAGCTGGCCGTAACCAAAATGCTTCCAGATCAGATCCGGCATATTTACTGGGAAAGTGCTTTGTGTGTGTGCTTGTTTGCTCGTCCACTTTTCTCTCTGCATGCTTCATCCTTGTTCTATTGTCGTCACCACCACCACCACCACCACCCTCACCCACTACAGAACCCAAGAGCAAGCGCGCAGCACTACAAAAAGTGCTCTCTTCCTCCTCCTCCACGGAGTCAGAGACCGATAGTGAAACTGACAGCGAGACAGGGTCCTCGGAGACGGAGTCAGAGACGGAGTCGGAGACGGACTCGGATAAGTTGCCCCAGAGCAGGCAGCTGAAGCAACAAGGTGCAGTGAAACTGGGATCTCATTTGTCAGGTAGTACTCTCAGCCTCCTGCCCTGCCAGTACCTTCGCTGGGCAGGTGTTATGGTGTGATGCCATGGGAGCGCACAGGTTGGCAGGTGTGATGCAGTGGGAGTGCACAGGTTGGCAGGTGTGATGCAGCGGGAGCGCACAGGTTGGCAGGTGTGATGCAGTGGGAGTGCACAGGTTGGCAGGTGTGATGCAGCGGGAGCGCACAGGTTGGCAGGTGTGGTGCAGTGGGAGTGCACAGGTTGGCAGGTGTGGTGCAGTGGGAGTGCACAGGTTGGCAGGTGTGATGCAGTGTGAGTGCGCAGGTTGGCAGGTGTGAGGGTGTGATGCAGTGGCTGGGCAGGTGTGGGAGACACACCAACATTTTGTTTGTTGAGCAGGTGTGAAACTATGGCACTTGTTAGTGAAACTATGGCATTTGTTGCTGTGAAACTATAGCATGTATTGGGTAGATGTCAAACTATGGCATTTGTTGGGTAGGTGTGAAATTATGGCATTTGTTGGGTGGGTGTGAAACTGGCATTTGTTGTTGTGACAGTTGCTGAGTTGCTGAGTAAGAGTGTTGTTGTTGCATGTTTGTGAGCATGTGTGTGTGTGTGTCAGGGAGGGGGTGGTGGTAGCATGTGTGTGTTGTGTTGTGTGTGTGTGTGTGTGTGTGTGTGTGTGTGTGTGTGTGTGTGTGTGTGTGTGTGTTTGTGTGTGTGTGTGTGTGTGTGTGTGTTGCGCTGTGTGTGTGTGTGTGTGTGTGTGTGTGTGTGTG
>OY757547.1:3635557-3665557 GCA_963584105.1 Alviniconcha strummeri | reverse complement strand
CACAGATTGAAACAGAACTATTCCAGGCAGTAGTTTATATAGGTTCTGACAAAGGACATGGTTTGGGTTTGAAAGAGGAAACCTCTCAGATTCATTCTGGAGTCTCGGCAAAGAAGAGTTTTATTTCATAGGGTACTATGTGGTATCAGTCAGGAAAGAATGTGTATCCAAATTTCAGTTTGATAAAAACTTTAGTGCTATGCCTCTTAATGAGGACAACAGTCATTTGCTTCGATCGTTATTTAAACACTTCTGTTTATTAGTTGCATGGAAATTTTAGGACATTTGACTATAGAGGCATTTCTATCAATACAGATATATATGCAGATCACTTTGTTGTTGTTGTTTGTTTGTTTGTTTAACCTTAAAGGTGAACAGTGTAAACAAGCTTTCCTGAAGGCTTCATAGATTTTCTATTTTCTTTTTCAAATAATAATAATAGGGAACTTATAGAGCACTTTCGGATAGGGGAAGAGAGAGGGAGAGGGGGCTCTTCGGGGGGGGGGGGGGGGGGGGTATTTTCTGTGTTCACTCTTTGTTCTTACTGTACACCAGTGGTTGATCATGCAAGCTATGATTTGCAGTGTGAGTATGATGACTGTGATATGAGTAGCTACATACCATTGAGGCTGATAGTAATGCATATGGGGATGGTGTTGATGATAATGAAGATGATAATGTGCTTTTGGTCATAACGCCATAGGTAACATTATTCCATTTAATGTTTGCCATAGATGGCATTATTCCAGGTAATTTGGGGTTTGCTAGGTATTAGCATTAGATCAGTGCTTTAGCATATATGTAGATTGAGAGACAGGGGGTGTATGTCTAAGAGTGTGTATATGTGTGCATTTCACGACTGAAATATTGAGATAGATGTGCAGTTGAATTCTTCGTTGTACATTAATGTATAAGGTCAAATGGCAGCTTGAATTTCCTGCTGGCATGAATAAAGTATATTGTTGTTGTTTTGTGATTGTTATTGCTAATTTTAATAACAGTGAAAAAGAGGTGATGATGACAGTAGTGAACATAATAATGGTGCTGTACCATAATGTTGATAAGAGTAAACAAGAGGTGATGATGATAGTAATAAAGATGGGTATGATGTTAATGATAATGAGATAATGAAGATGATAACATTAACAGTGCTTTTGATAATAATGTTGATAACAGTGAAGAAGAAGTGATGATGACAGTAATGAAGGTGATAATGGTGTTGATGATAATGATAGCGGTGCTTTTGATCATAATATTGGTAACAGCAAAGAAGTAGTGCTGATGATAGTAATGAAGATGGGGATGGTGTTGATGATAATGAAGACGATAGCGGTGCTGTTGATCATAATGTTGGTAACAGGGAAGAAGCAATTCTGATAACAATGACGTGCTTTTTCAGATGGTCTCCAGCAGGCAGCACCCATCAAGAAGGTGGTGGAAGTGGAGACGGGCGGTGAGTCTTGGTCTTTATTCCGTAATTCTAGTCTAACTCTCTTGCATCATCTTTGGTATTTATTTCGTACCTCTAGTATAACTCTCTCGCATCGTCTTTGGTACTTATTCCGTACCTCTTGTCTAACTTTCTGGCACTGTCTTCAGTCAGTTGTACTGGCCACAATGAGTCTCTGAGGTGTGTCAAATCGAATAGTCTGTAATTATGGTCTGATATCTGTTTCTAGTCCGTAATTGTGGTCTGATATGTGTTTCTAGTCCGTAATTGTGGTCTGATATGTGTTTCTAGTCCGTAATTGTGGTCTGATATCTGTTTCTAGTCTGTAGTTATGGTCTGGTATCTGCTTCTAGTCTGTAGTTATGGTCTGGTATCTGTTTCTAGTCTGTAGTTATGGTCTGATATCTGTTTCTAGTCTGTAATTATGGTCTGATATCTGCTTCTAGTCTGTAATTATGGTCTGATATTGTTTCTTTTGTTTTTTGTAATACAACTTTTCAGCAGTTGTTTACTATTGAAAAGTGGTATGCTATAATTGATATCTGTGTGTATGGTTTCCATGGCAGAGAAGGAGACAAAAGCAACAGACCAGTCACATTTTATTTTTACCGAGTCCATATTTGCAAACACATGAAAACCTGTATGAATATTTAATGGTGGAAGTTAAAATTTGATTGGCGATTCAGCTTCTTTTTTTTTCCAACATGACTTAGAATGCTGAGTGTAGACAGGTCAAGTAGGATGTAATCTCTTGTTTTGAAAGAATTCATGCCAAGCATTTACACAGCGACCTGGGCCAGTCTTTGTGCCCAGCTGGAGTTGGACTGTGTCTGTGCTGCTGTATTTGCACCTGCAGTCTGGGCTAGACTTGAGTCAAAAGTTTTATGTCATCATTACAATGGCCAGGTGTAAACACAGTGTCTAGCGCCCACTCTTATTTCAGCCTGGACATTTTCACTGGTGTAAATGGCCATATGGGCTTCTGTATGTGTGTGTGTGTGTGTGTGTGTGTGTGTGTGTGTGTGTGTGTGTGTGTGTGTGTGTGTGTGTGTGTGTGTGTGTGTGTGTGTGTGTGTGTGTGTGTGTGAGTGTGTGTGTGTGAGTGAGTGAGTGTGTGTGTGTGTGTGTGTGTGTGTGTGTGTGTGTGTGTGTGTGTGTGTGAGGGAGTGTGTGTGTGTACGTGTGTGTGTGTGTGAGAGCATGCATTGTGTGTGCATGCATGTGTGTGGATTCATTTAGCTGATTTGACTTGAGAAAGGCTTATGTGTGAGAAGGGTTTTGAAATGAGCATTTGATTATGACAGAGTTTGATCATCCTGAGGCAACCCTCAATGGTTAACAGGACGTTAAAATCCAGTCGCTAACTTTATTATCATAAATGTGATTACTTAGGGCTGTTTTACCACAAGTGCAGGTTTTCATCTTCTCTTTAAATAACAACAACAAATAATAGTAATACACATGATGGGTTGTAATGAATTCCCAGTTTGAACATGTGTGTCACAGTTTGAAAGAGAGTTGCATGTAAGTAGCATCTGTAACGCAGTCATGACTTTATACACTCATTCTGATGTTATTGGCCATAGTAATGCTGTGTGTCCACATGTCCACCACCACACCATAGAAACAAAGTACATCTACACACCACAACATGTCCACCACCACACCATAGAAACAGTACAAGTACACACCACAACATGTCCACCACCACACCATAGAAACAAAGTACATCTACACACCACAACATGTCCACCACCACACCATAGAAACAGTACAAGTACACACAACAAAATGTCCACCACCACACCACAGAAACAGTGCAACTACACACCACAACAAAATGTCCACCACCACACCATAGAAACAAAGTACGTCTACACACCACAACATGTCCACCACCACACCATAGAAACAGTACAAGTACACACCACAACAAAATGTCCACCACCACACCATATAAACAGTGCAACTACACACCACAACAAAATGTCCACCACCACACCATAGAAACAAAGTACGTCTACACACCACAACATGTCCACCACCACACCATAGAAACAGTACAAGTACACACCACAACAAAATGTCCACCACCACACCATATAAACAGTACAACTACACACCACAAAATGTCCACCACCACACCACAGAAACAGTGCAACTACACACCACAAAATGTCCACCACCACACCACAGAAACAGTGCAACTACACACCACAACAAAATGTCCACCACCACACCATAGAAACAGTACAACTACACACCACAACAAAATGTCCAGTCAACATGACATAGCCACATACTGTATCATAATGATGCAAGCCAATCACTGCTACCACCACCACCACAGCAACGAAACAACTACACACCACACCAGCACAACACAGATAAACCACATACCACACCATAGCAAGACTGACCACAACCACACACCACCACCATCATGCCACACCAAATCAGAAGCAACAGGAGACAATGTAGGAAGCAAATGTCTGGTCAGCTGTCTTTGTAACACTCATGTGGATGACAGATCTGCCTGAAGACTGCGCCCCACTTCCTCTCTCGAAACCATCACTGCGCTCGTTCTCCGACATTGACGCCTACCACTATGAGCAGCAGTCTCGCTCTGACCTCGCAGATAGTGACCAGGCGGCAAGCGCCGCTCCACAGAAACGCATCTCATTTCGTCGAGTAGCTCAGACTGTCTGCCAGTTCCTGAAGGCAGAGAAGCGTGCACACAAAGTGAGGGAGACAAGGAAGGGCCAGGCTGGGAAAGAGGAGAAAGTGGACTGGAAAGCGGTGAAGGACTTTATGAGTGAAGGGAGCAGAGTTCCAGCCAACAGCAGTCGACAGTCAGGAGGCAGGGACAGCGACAGAGGGCTGAAGTCGGTGCTGAAGGGGCGGCCTGGTGTGGAGAGTATGCACGCCACTCCGCGTCCTGTTCCCCGACACGGCACTCGGCTCAGAGTGGAAGATGCCCACCACCAGGGGCGCACTCAGCACCTCGTCCGCAGCCACAGCGATGAGACATATGATGATTCCGAGCCTCGTCGCAGGCCCACCCACCAACTGCAGCGAGGCCACAGCGACAGTTTTGACGACTATGAGGTTCATCAGGGAGATTGGCTACCACCGCGTCCTACACCCAGGTACAGCAGCAGTCACCGGCAGGACAGCTACAGAGACGACACATCCGACTGCAGCGAGGGAATGATCCATCACAGCAGCTCCCCAGACCCAGGCTACGGTGGAAGGCGAGGGTCCTACCAGTATGACCGCAGCCCCGACCGCCACAGCCACTCCTCCTTCTCCTCCCAGCGTCGACGCGTCAGTTTCCAGGAGCAGGGGTGGGAGAGGCCGCATCGCAGAGATCGCAGCCGCGACAGAGGCCGGCCCGTGAGACAGGATGGCCGTGATGGGTACAGGAGGGCCCAGCAGAGACGGGACAGCATGGATATATATGAAGCGTATCGCCGACAGCAGTGTGAGGAGCCTGGACAGCGAGGTCCCAGGAGACCGGGCAGGCAGCAGGAGGTGTCTCAGCGTGACCGACACGAGATCTACAGAGAAGGACTGGACAGTGACACAGCCAGCGACAAGGACAGCGTTGAGCACCTGTACATATCGCCGCGCTACGCTGAGCGGCTTGACGACCACCAGTCCCCCCGCAAGTCCGTCCAGTTCTACCTGGGGCCTGCAGAACATGATGCGATCCAGCCAGGAGGCGGAGGAAGAGCTCACTTCGCTGCCAACTCAAAATCTCCTCAGTGTGCAGCAGAGGAGGAGAGCCTGGACACGCAAATAAGTGATGGGGAAACCATCATTGCTGACAATGACAGACATGACACGCAATACGTGCTGCATGAGCCGTACGGGGACGTGGCAGCGTACGGACAGGAACGCGACTCCACCCCTCCGCCTTTGCCGATGGAAAGCGGGGGGATGCTCTCCCGATTTCTGGACACCGTCAACCACATTCCCTTCATCCGCGAGGACCTGATGGACAGCCCCGTTGGGGACAGAGACGATCTTCACTCTGGGCACCAGCCACCCTTGGAGAATCGCCACACCACAGCTTTGTGTCCGGAGTCACATGGGGAGGACAGAGCTGTGGGGTCAGAGGGTCACGCAGTGCCTGTTGGGAACTCTGCAGAGAGCAGGAGGCAGTTGCATCCTCACACAGGTACGGCGGATGGCTGTTACATACGCACTGCAAGGAAGTCAGTCACCTGGCATGATGAATGTTCATGATGGAATGCTGCTTTTGATGTCACCAAGCATGACCAGTGTTTCACGGTATCACAGTGCCATCACAAAGTGGGACAGTTGTCCCAATACAATACTGCTGTAAATGTCACCTAGCATGACCAGTGTCTCACACAGTATCATAGTGTCATCACAAAGCGGGACAGTAGGATACTGCTGTGATGTCACCAAGCATGGCGAGTGTCTCACCATGTCATCAAAAGCAGGACAGTTGTCCCCAGTAGGATGCTGCTGTGATGTCCCCAAGCATGACAAGTGTCTCACTATGTCATCAAAAGCAGGACAGTTGTCCCCAGTAGGATACTGCATGCTATAATGTCACCAGGCTTAAAAATGCCTCAGTTGCCATCACAAAGCAGGACAGTTGTTCCCAACAGGATTTTGCATGCTGTAATGTCAGAAGGTATCACATGTCACCACTAAGCATGACAGTTGTACTGAGGGATCCAGCTACCATCACAAAGTCACCAGACATGACACATCTCAGTTTCACAGTGTCGTCACCAAGCAGGCTTGTTGCCACCAATGTCACCAGTGAGATTCGAAAAGATGTTTGTGGGATGTCACCATTGTAAACAATATATTTGTTGGAATGTCACCATTTTTTTTTTTTTTTTTTTTTTTTTTTTTAGCAGTTGAAATATTTGTCTTTGTCACCATTCACAGAATGCATTGCCTGGTAACCTGTTAGAAAAAAGTCTTCAGGACTGTCACTATTGTTAAAAAAAAGTCTTCGGGACTGTCACCATCGCTATCAATGGTGAAGCGTAAAATGTGTCACTGATTACTCACAATCCCTGTTGTTTCTGTTTTGCATGTAATATATCTTGATTCACTGCACAGTAAGGATTTTTGTCAGATTGTGATTGATGTTCTGAAATGGATTATAAACTTGCTGTTGTGAATGAATGTAATGGATGATAATTATGTGTCAGCATCATCTGCTGTCTCTCCCTGTCTCTCATCCCTTATGAATGTAATGGATAATAATTATGTGTCAGCATCATCTGCTGTCTCTCCCTGTCTCTCATCCCTGGTTAATGGATGATAATTATTTTGTCAGCATCATCTGCTGTCTCTCCCTGTCTCTCATCCCTGGTTAATGGATGATAATTATTTTGTCAGCATCATCTGCTGTCTCTCCCTGTCTCTCATCCCTGACTAATGGATAATAATTATGTGTCAGCATCATCTGCTGTCTCTCCCTGTCTCTCATCCCTGGTTAATGGATGATAATTATTTTGTCAGCATCATCTGCTGTCTCTCCCTGTCTCTCATCCCTGACTAATGCATGATAATTATGTGTCAGCATCATCTGCTGTCACTCCCTGTCTCTCATCCCTGATGAATGTAATGGATGATAATTATGTGTCAGCATCATCTGCTGTCTCTCCCCTTCTCTCATCCCAGATGAATGTAATGGATGATAATTATGTGTCAGCATCATCTGCTGTCTCTCCCTGTCTCTTATCCCTGATTAATGGATGATAATTATGTGTCAGCATCATCTGCTGTCTCTCCCTGTCTCTTATCCCTGATTAATGGATGATAATTATGTGTCAGCATCATCTGCTGTCTCTCCCTGTCTCTTATCCCTGATTAATGGATGATAATTATGTGTCAGCATCATCTGCTGTCTCTCCCTGTCTCTTATCCCTGATTAATGGATGATAATTATGTGTCAGCATCAACTGCTGTCACTCCCTGTCTCTCATCCCTGATGAATGTAATGGATGATAATTATGTGTCAGCATCAACTGCTGTCTCTCCCTGTCTCTCATCCCTGATTACTGGATAATAATTATGTGTCAGCCAAAGTCTACCCATCTTTTAAGACAACTTTTGTTGGATTTGGATTTTTTTAGGATGGTTTTAAAAGAGAGGTTCCACTGTACATTCCAGCACACCTTTGCCAAGCATCAACAAAGCAAGCCAGCAACCTGTCACTCAGTCATCCTAACTATTACTGTGACTGTAGTCCTACCAGTCACAGATCCAGGGAGATACAGAACAAATATACAGGCAGACAGACAACTTGCCCTAATTAAACTCATGCTTGGCAGGTTGTTTGAAGTGTACTTGATGTGTGGACTTGTGACCATCACAGGCTCTAAACAGTGAATATTTGTCACAGATGGGCGAAAACAAGGTCCTGACACCTCCACTCCACGCATTGGTGGCCTTGTGGACGATGACACCACCACCTCGGAGAGCGAAACAGAATCGGAGTCCGACTACGAGTCTGATGCAGATCGACCGCCTGGTGGCCATGTTATCATTCTGGATGCATCCAAAAACCAGGCCACTGACACGAAGGAGACTTTGAGAGGACGAGCAGTAGGAGACAAGGGTCACTATCAGGTGAGGTTTGAGATGTTATTTGGGGTTAGAACTGGTGTATACAGGAAACGGGTAGAGAAGCAGTGAAGCTTGGCAGCATTGCTTCAGCTGTGCTGTTTTGTGACTGTTCCAAATTTGATGACTGTTTTGCAACATTATCCCAAAAGTGCTGTTTGGTAGCACTGTCTCAAAAGTGCTGACTGGTTGATGACACAGTCCCCAAAAGTAATTGCTTGTTGGCACCGTTCCAAAAATTCTAACTGGTTGGTGGCACTCTTAAAAACAAATTGTTTGTTCACACTGTCCTGAAAGTTTCTACTGTTTATTAGCACTGTCCCAAAAGAAATAGCTTTGGTGACTCTGTCACAAAAGTGTTAATTGCTTGACAGCACTGTCCCAAAATGGCTGGCTGTTTTTGGCGTGGCACCTTCCTAAAAGTGCCGAAGTTTGGTAGCACCATTGAAAAAGAGCTAACTGTTTTGTGGCACTGTCATGAAAGTGCTAAGAGCTTTGCAACAGTGTCCCAAACTTGTTTGTGGCACTGTCTCAAAAGTGCTGAAAGGCTTGGCAGCACTGTGCAGACATCAGGGTTTTCTGCCAGCAGACAAAATTCCTTCCATTGAGGTGTGGCAGGGATCATTCTTGAGAAAATGGAAATGTAAAATCCCTTTTTGTGTACTTTAATAGTAATAATACAAGTATTTATATAGAGCAAAATCTCATCCACAAAGATTATTCTAAGTGTGTACATGCACACATACACATGTAGATACATGCATGGTACATGCATGCATGCATGTGCACACACACACACACACACACACACGCTTAATATCAGATTTGTGAACTTCCATCAAAACTGGTATTCAGGAATCTGATTTCTGGCTGTACAAAAAAAAAGGCTAACTATGTGACTGTGAGCCTGACATGGTGCCATGTTGTAAATGGCCCCAGAGACTGAGTCCATGGCTAACTGCGACACTCCATAAATGTTACTGCAGGACAAAGAGGACGCTGAGCACATGGCGGTGATGGGTCGTGGCGGCAAGTCCCGCAAGGGACGACAGTGCAAATCGATGGCGATGATCGAGGTGCAGAAGACTGTGGCCCTGGACATGGACGAGCGTCAGGTGAAGGACTCTGGGGACATCATGGAGAAGACGAAGCTGGCGGTGTCCACAGAATCGAAATCCATGATCCAGGTCAAGGAGGGAGAGGTCAGTGAGGGGCATGCACGACTTTGCTCTCTTATGTCTCAACAGTTAGAATCCAAATCTCCAGTGGAGATGATGATGACAGTGATGACGATGGCAGCGATGATGATGCAGTGGAGGTGGTGACGATGATGATGATGGTGGTGATGGTTAGGAAAGAGGAGTTAGGTGCTTCTGGTTGTGATGTGTGGAGGATAACGATGGTGATGTTCATGATGATGGTAATGATTAGGAAGAGGAGTATGGCACTGCTGACTGTGATACAGTGATGATATTGATGACAGTGATGATGGTAAGGAGGAGGATGATGCTTAGAAAGAGGAGTATGGCACTGCTGATTATGATACAGTGATGATGATAATGGTGGTGGTGATGGCAGTGGTGATGATAATGATCAGAAAGAGGAGTATGGCACTGCTGATTATAATACAGTAATGATGATAATGGTGGTGGTGATGGCAGTGGTGATGATAATGATCAGAAAGAGGAGTATGGCACTGCTGATTATAATACAGTGATGATGATAATGGTGGTGGTGATGGCACTGATGATGATGATAGGAAGAGGAGTATGGTACTGCTGATTATGATGCAGTGATGATGACATTGGTGATGGCAATGATGATGATTAGGAAGAGGAGTATGGCACTGCTGATTATGGTGCATGGATGATGACAGTAGTAGTGATGATGATGATGATGATGATGATGACATTTGTGATTAGGAAGAGGAGTATGGCACTGCTGATTATGATACAGTGATGATAACATTGGTGATGATGATGCTCAGGAAGAGGAGGATGTGGTTCTGATGATGATGACAAGGAGAGACTGCTGTTGATGATGGCGATGTGATGATGATCCAGATGATGATGATAATGATATTGATAACATTGGTGATGGAAATGATGATGATGATGCTGAGGAGGATGGTGGTCCTGATTAGGATGTGATGATGATGATGACAAGGAGAGACTGCTGTTGATGATGGCGATGTGGTGATGATCCAGATGATGATGATGACGATGATGATGTGATGGTTATGGTGAAAGGGGAAAGTAGAAAAGCAATGTTGCTGCTTTTGATGATGTGATGACAGTGACATAGGGAAGAGAAGGAAGAGGAGGAGACTGTTACTGATGACGAGGAGCATGTTGCTAGTGATGACAACAGTGAGAAGGAAGAGTAGGAGAATGTTGTCACTGAGTGCTGATGACAGTACCCCCACCCCCCAACCCCCCATCCTTCCAAAGAAGACAAAAAACAAAAGTCTGTTGATGATGCAGCAGCTCATGTTGTTTACAGTCTATTTCAGCTGAACATTGTGTTACAGTTGTTATTTCACACTTGTTGCAGTTGGTAACTGGCGATGGGGACGGACTGCTGCCAGCACCCTCCATCATGGCGACCACCAAGGGAAAGCATTCTGTGCGCGTGGCATGGGAGTTGCCACGGGAACCAGACCCGCAGTACAAGCTTCTGCTGTTTGTTGTCAATGTGGTTGGCACCAAGTTCTCCAGTGAAATCAACAGTGACATCAGGTGAGTGAGCCATGGTGGTGAGTGGTGGTGATGGCGGTGAACTGTGGTGAGCGGTGCTGATGGTGGCAGTGGTGGATACTGCTTGCTCGACATTCAAGACATTACTGTTATTCTTCATATTTTGCGCCTAGAACTCGCTGCCTGCTGATCTGAGAAATGCTCCCTCACTCGCCTGTCGCAGAACTAAGCTGAAAACTCACTTGCTCCATCCAGCTTTCAACTGATCTGTTTATGTGCCCTGAGTACTACAAGAATGTAGCAGTTTATTTTTTTTAGATAATAGGTGAAATGTCTGTATACGGGTCATTGACTGTGGAAGGCAGCATATGGATAGAGAGAGGGGTTGGGGCAGGGAGGCAGGTGAGAGCTAGGCGGGGGTGGGGGGGTGGGTGGGGGGGAGGAAGACAGACTCAAAGGGAGAGAGTGTTTGGGAGAGCACTGGTAATTCACTAATTGTAATGCATATTTGAGTGGGCAGTGGGGAACTTTTCAAAGGAAAATGTGTTTATAGAAATTTATAGAATACAAGACAACTTTATTGCCAAGTGTCAGTGTAATTCCACAGGGACTGTTTCGTGGCGCCAAGTACACTCATCACACATTCATGCCAATTGTAAAGCAAATTATGGCAACAACAGCAAATGTCGTGGTGAAAAGTGACTGATAAGTAAATACTTGAAAAATCCAATGAACATTAAATACTTGAAAAATCCAACAAAAAATAAAGCTACACATATCACATCAGAATTGCCTCTCTACAAAGTCTATCTCATAAAAATGACTGTCTTCCTACTAAAAGCAATTGTAAAAATTATCCACAACAAACTCACCCGCCTGGCATACTCCTGTGGCCCACTATCACCCTGTTTTATTCCCAGTTATGATGAATGTCAGATTTAACCCCATGTGTAAGGCATCCTTGGTGAGCTGCTGGTGGCCTGTGTGCAGTTATGAATGCAACCTGGTGGAGAAGGGGAAGCAGGTGCGTGGCGTGCAGCACTGCTGGAACATCCAGGACAGGAAGCAGTGTGTCATCAAGGGACTGCAGCCCGGTCTCACCTACAGGTCAGTCCTTGATCCTCTCTCCCTGGTCCTTGGTGTAATGTCCTTGCCTCACCTACAGGTCAGCCCTTAATCCTCTCTCCCTGGTCCTTGGTGTAATGTCCTTGCCTCACCTACAGGTCAGCCCTTAATCCTCTCTCCCTGGTCCTTGGTGTAATGTCCTTGCTTCACCAACAGGTCAGTCCTTTTTTCTTCCTGGTCTTTGGTGTAGTCTCCTTGCATTGTGCCTCACTCACAGGTCAGTCCTTTTTTTCTTCCTGGTCCTTGCTGTAGTGTCCTTGCCTTATGCCTCACCTACAGGTCAGTCCTCCCTCTCTTCCTGGTCCTTGGTGTGTTTTGTCCTTGCCTTGCATCTCACCTACAGGTCAGTCCTTAATCCTCTCTCCCTGGTCCTTGGTGTAATGTCCTTGCCTCACCTACAGGTCAGTCCTCAATCCTGTCTCCCTAGTCCTTGGTGTAGTCTCCTTACTTTGCACCTCACCTACAGATCAGTCCTCCCTCTCTCCCTGGTTCTTGGTGTGTTGTGTTCTTGCCTTGTACCTTACATACAGGACAGTCCTTTTTCTCTTCCTGGTCCTTGGTACTGTGTCCTTGCCTTGCACTTCACGTACACCTTTTCTTCCTGGTCCTTGCTGTAGTCTCCTTGCTTTGTGCGCACCTACAGGTCAGTCCTTTTTTGTCTTCCTGGTCCTTGCTGTAGTGTCCTTGCCTTGTGCCTCACCTACAGGTCAGCCCTCCCTCTCTTCCTGGTCCTTGGTGTTGTGTCCTTGCCTTGTGCCTCACCTACAGGTCAGCCCTCCCTCTCTTCCTGGTCCTTGGTGTTGTGTCCTTGCCTTGTGCCTCACCCACAGGTCAGCCCTCCCTCTCTTCCTGGTCCTTGGTGTTGTGTCCTTGCCTTGTGCCTCACCTACAGGTCAGCCCTCCCTCTCTTCCTGGTCCTTGCTGTAGTGTCCTTGCCTTGTGCCTCACCTACAGGTCAGCCCTCCCTCTCTTCCTGGTCCTTGCTGTAGTGTCCTTGCCTTGTGCCTCACCTACAGGTCAGCCCCCCCTCTCTTCCTGGTCCTTGGTGTTGTGTCCTTGCTTTGTGCAGGCATATTTCTCCTGTGGATGCAAGAATGGTGTCTGATGTCTCCTTGTCGTGCACAAGGGGGCAAGGGGATGGGTTTTGTTCAGAGGTCACTCTGATCTTTAGAAAAAGAAAAAAGACCCCCCAAAAAGACGCATGGGCTATAATTTTATTAAAAAGTTCTGAAAAAAGTTCTTCAAAATGGTAGGTCATGGGTTCCGACAGACTGCATTGAGTGTAAGGAAGACTCATTGTCTGGCGCTTCAGAAGTTTTGTCACTGCTTGAGCTGTAGTTTTTCTGACATTTCTATTTTGCCTCTAGCTCAGGCATTGCTCCCCATTAAGAATTCCAAGGTGACCAGTTTTGCCATGTTGTGTTTCAGGATTTACGTGATTTGCAACTACTCGACCATGCGCGGCAACAAGCCGTGTGAGATCCAGACCACCTCCTCCGTGCTGTACTACACAACGCTGGGCCCACCTAAAGCCCCCAGACTGCGAGTGGTGCGAGTGGATCTCTACCAGGTTAGTTGCTGCTGCTGATTGTTGCTGCTGTACTAGGATCTTCAGAGGTAGTTGTGGGGAAGAAGAACAAAAATGGTGTATTTGGGACAGATACCTGTTGGACATTGTGCAGTCTTGATTACTTAGAGTGATGACTGGACGTGGTTGTTTTGCTCACCAGTGCATACCTGTGTGATGATGGTCTGGTCTTGTCCAACAGACATGCTTACTGTATGATCATGGTCTAGTCTTGTCCAACAGACATACCTAACTGTATGAATGAAGATGGTCTGGTCTTGCCCAGCAGACATACCTAACTGTATGAATGATGAAGGTCTGGTCTTGCCCAACAGACATACTTACTGTATGATGAGGGTCTGGTCTTGCCCAGCAGACATACTTAACTGTATGAATGATGAAGGTCTGGTCTTGTCCAACAGACGTGCATAACTGTATGAATGATGATGGTCTGGTCTTGTCCAACAGACATGCCTAGCTTGGGAAGCTCCAGCCATGCATGAAAATGCACGTCTGAGCGGGTACCAGATTCTGGTGGATGGCAAGCCACTGGGAGGTCTGCGTAACCCAGACATCGAGCAGATGGTGATCAACAACTTGGTGCCAGGTACACATTGCTACCTTGAGACTCTGCTCCTTTCCTTCTGTCTCTTAACACCACTGTCCTGGTGCCCCTGATACGTTACCTCATCTGTGCAGTTTTAGCCTGTTAAATTTAGTCCAGCTAGTTCCTTTACACCAGTACGAAGCAGTGATACATTCTGTGTAGGCTACAACTTTTTATTCCCTGTATCTTTTGTTTTCATGCAGAGGCAAACTGGTGTTCATTAACTTGATGGCTGTGCTGGCTCTGTTGAATGTTTAGTCCCATCCATCTTTATTTGTTATCAAAGGCAAAACAGTCAGCACTAACTTGATGACTGTGATGGTGCTGCTGTATTTTCAGTCCACATACTTTATCCTATCTGTCTTTATTTGTGAGCAAAGGCAAATCAGCCAGCACTAACTTGATGCTGCTGCTGTATTTTCAGTCCACTGACTTTGTCCCATCCATCTTTATTTGTGAGCAAAGGCAAAACTGCATTAACTTGATGATTGTGATGGTGCTGCTGTATTTTCAGTCCACTAACTTAATCCCATCCGTCTTTTTATTTCTAAACATTTATATTAGTCCAGTTGTCTCTGGTGTGTGCGCTCATGCAAAGTGGTCAGCATTAATTTGGTGGTCATGATGGCTCTGCTGTATATGTATCTACTTCTATGTCTCTTTTTGCTGTTATCACATCCTTTAAAAACTTCTTTTCATCTTTGGTATGGATGTACAGGCAAGACAGTCAGCATCAATGTGGTGGCTGTGATGGCCCGTGCAGCTCAGGAGAGCAATCCATCGAAAACAATCCACATAACCTGCCCTCGGCGCCCGCCCGCCCCCACCGTATCCCAGCAACCCTCCTACAAGCGCGGCTGCGTGCTCCTGGCATGGGACAAGCCACGCGGCCACCCAGACACCTCTGAGGAGACCATCTCTGCCTACTCCATCTTTGTGGACGGGCAATGGCATGGGGAGGTCAAGGCCAGTCGTATGGGTGACCAGCAAGGCTACCAGTTCTTCCTGACCGATTTGGCTCCCGAGCAGAGCTACGACGTCTCTGTCAAGGTGAGAAGTGGCATGGTGGTATGTCATTGTCTTTTATTGACAGACCTTTACATGTGTTGCTTCTTCATCATTTTGATCACTGCTGCACTGAAAGTCCAGTCTGCCAGAGGGACGTGGCTGTCTTCTCCAGTTCATCCATGCTTCCACAGAATTTTGTGTAGAAAAAATCAAAGTACCACACACTTTAACACATTGTGTCGGTCTGTCTCTCAAATGATCCTGGTATATAACTTTAAAAACCAATAATAAACACCAAATAAGCATTTCAGCTCACTTTGTATTTTTCCCAGGTTTGCCAATACATTGTTCTTGTCTATCCAGCAGGTTTTGAATTTTGTTTTGTATTGTTCACTCAAAAATAAAAGTATATAAAAATAAAATCCAGAATCAGAAATCAGAAATGCCCTCATCTGAATGTCAGGTTTTGTTAGGGTGCCCACAGTGTAACTGACTTACCAAAATTTCCAGTTTGAATCTCCAAAGATGAAGCTCCGTGAGTTTGTTAGGGTGCCCAGGGTAAGCGACTGAGCAAAATATGCAGTTCAAATCTTGAAGGATGAAGAGGGGAAAGAATGTGACCTGACATTCTGTATTCGCCTCTCCAGGCCATTGCTGGTAAAGCAGCTCTGTCTGACCTGGACTCAGCACATGCGCTGCCTGAGTGAGAGCTTCATGCAATAATGTGACTTGATGTTCTGTATTCACCTCTCCAGGTGGCTGCAGGAGCTCTGACCCAGACTCTCAGCACATGCACTGCCAGAGTGAGAGCTTCATGCCATGTGTGACCTGATGTTCTGTGTTCTCCTCTCAAGGCCATTGCTGGTGACTGCTGCTCTGACCCAGACTCTCAGCACGTGTACTGAGTGAGAGCTTCATGTCTAACATTGTGCCATGATGTGACCTGATGTTCTGTGTTCACCTCTCCAGGCCATCGCTGGTGAGCGCAGCTCTGACCCGGACTCTCAGCACGCGTACTGCCTGAGTGAGAGCTTCATGCCATAATGTGACCTGATGTTCTGTGTTCACCTCTCCAGGCCATCGCTGGTGAGCGCAGCTCTGACCCGGACTCTCAGCACGTGTACTGCCTGAGTGAGAGCTTCATGTCCAACGTTGTGCCGGTCATGGCTCCCGCTGCACCCAAGTCCCCCAAGCTACGGCTGGAGGGTCTGCATCCTGACGGCATTGACGTCACCTGGCAGACCCCGCAACAGTCCGGCGATGCACACATCTCTGTAAGTGGTTTGTGTGTGTTTGAGTGGACTGGTGTACGTGTGTGTTAAACTGGATGAGCGTGTGTATGTAAGTGTGTGTTTGAGTATATGTGGGGTGGGTGTGTGTGTGTGTGTGTGTGTGTGTGTGTGTGTGTGTGTGTGTGTGTGTGTGTGTGTGTGTGTGTGTGTGTGTGTGTGTGTGTTCAAGAGGATTGGTGTATGTATGTGTTGAGTGAGTGTGTGTGTGTTTGAGTGGATTGGTATGTAAGTGTGTTCAAGTGAATGGGTGTATATGTGTGTTCAAGTTATGTAGGGGTGTGTGTGTGTGTGCATGCATGCATGTATGCATGTGTGTGTGTGTGTGTGTACGTGGGCATGTATGCATGTGTGAGTGTGTGTCAGTGTGTGTGTTTGTGTATCAGTGTGTGTGTGTGTGTGTGTGTGTGTGTGTTTGTGTATCAGTGTGTGTGTGTTTGGGAGGAGCTTCAGGGGATGTTAGAGATGTTTCAGAGATGTTTGGAGGAGAGGGTTAAAGTTGAGACAGGAGGGAAGTTCCAGTTCAGATTCCATAGTCTTCTTCTCTTTGATTAATGTTGAATTCACATCAGAACAGTGCAGACCTCTAACCCTTTCACTTGCCATGCCATCATTTGGAAATAAAAGTGCCAAATTTGAAACCATGAAGGCTTTTTTGTCCCTTTCACATGAGCACATCGAAGGATTTCTGTCCAAATGCACAGTATTGAAAGTAGATTTGTTATAGGACCATCAGATATACTGTTCGCAGGCCTGTATGTGTGCACTTTTCAGCATGGAAATTTTACACCCTGGACAGTGAAGGGGTTAAATTCTAGGTGAGGAGACAGAGTAAAGTAGAGGATTAAGTCGATTATATGCCTGTATTGTGAGTAATTTTGATCCAATGTCCGTGTCTTTGCAGGGTTACCAGATGCTGAAGAATGGCAAACTCTACGGCTCCATCATCCCCCCGGACGTCAGCAGTCTGCGGATCCGTGATGTCTCACTGGGAGAGAAGCTGACGCTGCAGCTGATTGCACTGACAGAACATCCTGTGGGCAAGTCAGAGCTTCGTGCAGGAAGTGTGGCAGGAGACAAGGATTCTGGGATCAGTGGGTCCACAGCACAGCAAGACGACAGATCAGCTGGTAGGTTGGAGTGGGAGGAGAAAATTTGAGGGGGGGCGGGGGAGGTTGCAGTGCACTGTATGAATGACTTTGGGGAGGAACAGTTGAATCTCAACCAGATGATCAACAATAAAACACACAACCCCTTTGTTATAAGAAAAAATGGAAGTGTTCTTTTCTCACTGGTTTTAAACAAAATGACACAGGTGATTATATACAGCTACCCAGTGACTGTACAACTCATATGATGACAGTTAAGTCTGCTGACATCAGTGTAGCAGTCTTGGTTGTGACCAACTGACCGTAACTCCCGTGATGATAAATGTATTGACGCTGGTTGCAGTCTGGGTTGTGACCAAATGACTGGGTGATGACAAGTGTGTTGTACTGACACCAGTGCCGCAGTCTGACTTGTTGAGTGCTGTGTTGCATGTACAAAGCTTCACCGGTCTCTTAAATCATTTCAGACGGTCCAGAAGTGTCCCGAGTAATGATGTATCGCCTGTTGTTTAACAGGGTGCGCTGCCACTGTCTTATCCATTTACTCCTGTTGTTAGACACACAAGAAGCTCCATTTTTTGCAGAGAAGGATTGGGACCAGCATGCACAGACTCTGCAAAATGTCTCAGTATCTTCAATATGTGTTGCATCATTGTGACTCTTTTTTTCTTTTTTCTTTTTTTTCTTCTTCTTTTAAAAAAAGAAATAAATGAAGGAGATGAGAATACTTAAAAAAATTTTTTTTAGCAAGATGAGAGGGAAAATGGCAGCAAGTTCAGACTGAATAATAAATATGTTTTTTTACACAAATGATCTCAAGAAATCCAAAGGGAGTTAACTGCTGTGTGAATGACATACCTGGAGGAAAAAAAAACATATGAGAGAGCTTCTTGGGGTGTTTTGTGGTTGGGGTGGGGGAGGGGGGGTATAGCACATCTAGACTGACCTGGATTACTCAGACATTTTGCAGAGTCTGTGCATGCTGGTCCCGATCCACCAGATTCGTTCTCTTTAATTTTCTCATCACCATTAGTCCTTCCACGTTCACGCACAATACCAAGAATGACGAACACTTCCAGATGTATTGCAGTTGTACTATCATGTGTGCATGTGTACATAATACTGAGCAGTGCATGGAGATGATGTAGTATAGTTCACACACTCACAGTTCACGTGCACCCTTGCATGTCCCGCCTTGTTTCCATAGTGACGTCACCGTCCAGTACAAAGGAGTCACAAAGAGTCATCACCTTCACTCGTCACATACGTGTCAATGACTGGCCAACTAGCGAATCTGGTATATATATGCACGAGAAATTTGATGGCTGTTTTTGCCACATAATTCTGTAGTCTAGAGCCAGTCTTTTGCAATTTTTACTGCTTGATTCTGTAGTCTGGAGTCTGCTGTTCCTGCATGATTCCAAAGCTTAGATCCCATCACCGATATTTTTGCCACACAATTCCATAATCTAGAGCCTGCTACTGCTATTTCTACTGCATGATTCCACAGTCTAGTACACCATTGCTATTTTTAGCACATGGTTCCCTAGTCTAGAACCTAAATTGCTGTTTTTGTGCCAGAATTTTAAACTCTAAAACCCGTCAACGTTGCATGACACCTGCTTAGTGCATGTTACTATCCCAGTAATGTAGACACTTTAATTGCTCGTGAAATCAGTTTTTGATTCACAGCTTTGTTTGTTTGTCTCTGTGTGTTGTGAATTATTGTTTGGGTTTTGGGTTGTTTGATTTTTGTTTTCGTTTTCTTCAAGTGCGTTTAGCATCGTTTTGCTTTGATGCTTTTTTGTGAGTTTTGTTGTTGTTGGTCAAATGGTACTTCATATTGCATTAAATGTCTGTCTAACCATTACATTTTTATTTTATGATAACAAAGCTGGCCCCATTCACTTCTTTCTGTAGTCTGAAGTGCTTGACAAGTGCTTTCAGACACATGACGGACACCTGCTTTCAGACACGTAACTGACACCTGCTTTCACATGCATGGCAGTTGCTTTCAGACACATGACTGCAACTGTTTTCACATGCATGACAAGTGCTTTAAGACATAACTGACAATTTTTTTCATACACAGAACTGGTAGGTGCTTCCATACACATGACTGACAACTTCTTCCATACAAAGAACTGACAAATGCTTTCATAGATGTAACTGACAACTGCTTTTGATACATACAAAGGGGTAGAAAACCTGCATTCATACACGTAATGGACAACAATTTGCATACACATGGCTGCTTTCATACAAATGACTGACGCATGCTTTCATGCAGTGTATGACTGATTGCTGCTTTGATACACATGACTGACAAACACATCAGGTATAGCTGGCTTTAGTGGCAAGAAGTAGTGAAATGTCATTTGTGACAACAGTTTATTGTGTTTGATGTTATTGCTTTCCTTGTTCAAACATTTGCTTCTTTTTTCTTTTTCTTTTTTAAAAACTTTTGTTTCTTTTTTCTCTTCTTTTGTTTCTTTTTTCTTGTCTTTCTCTTTTTGTGATGTTGTTTAACTTGAAAAAGTTTCACCTGCTTTCCAAGCTTAATTATTGTCCTTTGTCCTCAACACTTGAGGGATAAATGCTAAAATCCAATTACTAGCTAACTAGCTAACTACACTTGAACACAAAATATTTTGATTTTAAACGTCTACCTGTCTCTGCGACCACCCACCTATTTTTTGCCAACCCACCCGTTTACCTCCACATACATCCATTTATACATCTATCTGCCAACCTGTCCAGTCACCTATAAACTGGTAAAGCTGTCCACCAGTTATTAAGAGGAGTAACAGTTCAGTAATGTATTATGACTTTTTTCTCCACCATTTGTAAGACCCTAATTTTGCTTGCTTGGCTTAAATGACTGCTTGCAAATCGATGGTTTTTTATATTATAGGGCTCAGTGAGAGCCATCTGCTGCTTTTGGAGATTGTGCTGTACATGTTCTGTGCTGTACATGTTTTATTGTGCTGTACATATTCTAGGGTGTTGTACGCGTTCTATTGTGCTGTATATGTTCTAGTGTGCTGTACATGTTCTATGCATGGTGACTGTTTGAACAGGACAGTTTTAGTATTAGAACAAGACTTTGAATTGTTGTTGAGAGGTAGTGTTGTGCCCTTGTGAATTTTGTGTTTAGGGCACTTGATTGGTGTTTAGGACACCTGATTGGTTTTTAGGGCACTTGATTGGTGTTTAGGACACTTGATTGGTGTTTAGGACATCTGATTGGTGTTAGGGCACTTGAATGGTGTTGCAAGACTTGGGGGGGGGGGGGGGGGATTGTTTTCATAGCAGTAGTTTGACATCTGAAGTCGTTCAGTTTTGTTTCTGAAACAGATAGGTCACAAATGCACACACCTAAAAACACACACTCATACATACACCACCACACACATGCATGCACACATGCATACATGTAGGCACAAACACACACACACACACACACACACACACACACACACACACACACACACACACACACACACACACACACACACACACTGTCTCATCAGCTTGCTCACTATGGAACATGAAAAACATTGTCTGGAGAGATAGCATCAAGCACATTCTTACCTTTCTACCGAATCAGGAATTCTAGAAGATTAAATTTTCAGTAATGGATGGCTCTGTTATTGTGCAAGTCTTTTTGCAGAACAAAACTGAATGCACGAGCACACGCAATTAACTCATGTGCATCTATACATGCAATCACATAATCTAGGCTCGCAAAAATAGTCGGCCTAGATTTATGGAAATTTGTCAAAACAGGAAAGTCTTGAGCAGAGTTTTGAACTTCGATAGTGTGCTTGCAGCTGAGCAGTACTCAGGCTGGTAGTTCACTACACATGGTTGGCATGTGATGTGCATACATTGTGTGTGACACATGCGTTTGTGTATGAGTGGTACTCAAGCTTCTTTGATTATCTGAAAAAGCAGGACTAGTATGTGCCGCATGTGTGTACTATACGTGATGGGTGTGTTTGTGTGCAAGCCAGTGGTCCACTGCACAGATTGGCATATGATACATGTGTGCTGTGACAGATGTGTTTGTGAGTGAGCGGTACTCAGGCTGGTGGTTTTAACTACACAGACTGGCATATGATACACGTGTGTGTGTGCTGTGTGTGACAGATGTGTTTGTGGGTGAGCAGTACTCAGGCTGGTGGTTTTTAACTACACAGACTGGCATATGATACATGTGTGCTGTGTGTGACAGATGTGTTTGCAGGTGAGCGGTACTCAGGTTGCAAGCCAGGCCCCAAGCTGGTGGTCCACTACACGGGGTTGGTGTGTCCGCCCGCTGAGGTCTGGTGCGAGCGCGTCACTGGACACTCTGCTCTCATCGTCTGGAGCAAAGGTGAGTCAGTCAATGTGTACTCATCTTCCTTGATGTGTTGGTGGTGTGTGTGCGTGTGCGTATGCGTACGCTCGTGCGTGTGTGTGTGTTTGTGTGTATGTATTAATTGTGTGTGTGTTAGTCCATTTCTTTGTGTGTTGGTCAGTTTGTTAGTCACTTTGTGGTCAGTTTGGTAGCATGTTGGTCAGTTTGTGGTCAGGTTGTTGGAGTTTGTTGGTGTGTTGCTCACTTTGTGGTCAGTTCGTTAGTGTGTTGGCCACTTTTTGGTCAGTTTGTTAGTCACTGTGGTTACTTTGTTAGTGTGTTGGTCACTTTGTTATAGTGTATTGGTAACTTTTTTGGTGTCACATTGGTCATGTGTTTGTCATTTGCTAGTGTGTTGGTCACTGTGTGGTCAGTTTGTTGGTGGAGAGGTCAGTTTGTTAGTTTGTGTCAATATGTTTGTATGCTGGTCAGTTTATTAGTGTGTTGGTCAGTTTGGTAGTGTGTTGGTCAGTTTATTAGTGTGTTGATCAGTTTGGTAGTGTGCTGGTCAGTTTGGTACTGTATTGGTCAGACTGGAGTGTGCTGGTCCGTTTGGTACCGTGTTGATCAGACTGGAGTGTGCTGGTCAGTTTGGTACTGTGTTGGTCAGAGTGTGCCGGTCAATCTTGTGCATTCAGCTAAGTATGTAGCCAAGAGTGCTGATCAGTGTGATCATGTAGTGGTCTGTTTTGTGTACCAGTAGTGTTATTTCATATGTTAATTTGTTTGTGTACATGCATGTTAGTGATTTGATGGTCTGCTTCATGTGTTGTTCAGTGTCTACATTGTCAGTATTTCTTTGTTAGTCTGACACATTAGTGTTGGTAAGTGTTACATTATTGGTGCCTTAGTGAATGTGTCCCAAAGTGCTCTCTTCAGTGGGTCCATTTATTCTCAGAGTAATAGTGTGTTGGTCAGTGAGTGCTTTGTCAATGTGTTGGTCAGTGTGCACATTGTTTGCGTGTTGGTCAACGTGTTGCTGCTTTGCTTTGGCTCTGTTCAGTGTGTTGGCCACTGGATGAGTTGCTTTGTGAGTCAAGATTTCTCTGGAGTCAAATTCTGCGTGGCCTGTACAAAAATTCCTCTGGCTGAGACTGTAAACCAAGATCCTTCATCTATGCATGCACACCCCAGATATCACACCTGCATGTTACAAATCCTGTAGTTCATGTCAGAGTTCAGTGGATTATGGAAACAACAAAACGGCCTGGTGTGCACTTAAAATGTCACAGTCTTCAGAGTGTTGAAGTTGGACACTATGCAGAAGAAGTATCAGTTTCTGATTGCTGCCGCGATCGTGTGATAAAATGTCACAGTCTTCAGAGTGTTGAAGTTTGACACTATGCAAAAGAAGTATCAATTTCTGATTGCTGCCACGATTGTGTGATAACCAGGCACATCAGTGTGTTGGTGGATAACTCTAGATGTAGGATGTGCCAGGTGAGAGTTTCCATAGTTTCTCAGTGATAAATCATTGTTTACTCGCATGCCAGGTGAGAGTTACTGTAGGTGATTTCTCAGTTATAAATCATTCTGTTTACTCGCGTGCCAGGCGAAAGTTACCGTAGGTGGTTTTTCAGTTAAAAATCGTTCTGTTTACTGGCATGCCAGGCGAGAGTTACTATAGGTGGTTTCTCAGTTATAAATCGTTCTGTTTAGGTGGTTTCTCAGTTATAAATCGTTCTGTTTACTCACATGCCAGGTAAGAGTTACCATAGGTGGTTTCTCAGTGATAAATCATTCTGTTTACTCGCATGCCAGGAGAGTGTTACCATAGGCAACTCAAGTCTTTGTTGTGTTTGTGTAATGTATTTGGAGTGCAAGTTAACTCCCTTGTGTGTTGATTCTGCATGGGCACTCTGGGCCTTGTTCTGTTTCAGAGTGCGATCAATAATTCTAATTGCCAGCCAGCAGCACAGGTCTTGTCAGGGCAAAGTTTGTCAGTGCATGTGCACAGTGTATGGGTTGATTATCTTGATAGATCTCATATCTGCTGTGATGGGTACACACGCTTAACACGCTGAGCTCATCTTGCGTGAGAATAAAGTATCAAACAGGTCACCATGTGGTCAGTGCATTAATCATCCCACGCCGGCCTGGTGTTTGCATTCAGTGGTCAGTGTGACCCTGCAGTGCATAAAACAAGGATTAGTCACTTCACATACTGGTCAGTGTCTATATGTCCTGTTGGGAACTGTCAACAGGTTCAGGGGTGAGTGCTAAGGGGTCTGCTCAGGCTTCATTTTGCCTGTTTGTGAATTTGGTGGCTCATGTACTGGCTCTTGGACGAGTGGTTCCTGAATGTTGACCTACCAAAAAAGAGAGGCCAGGTTTCTCGTGTGAGCAGGTTCTTCAAACAGTACTGGCTCTTGAGCAAGTGGTTCCACAATGTTGACCCACCACAAGAAGGTCAGGTTTTTCACTGGAACAGGTTCTTCACACAATGTTCTTGTCAAGGTTTGTGGATCCAAAGGGTCAGATCCCTGGCACCCTGCTTGAATCCGTGTCAAGTTTTCTTGTCAGCTGATAAAATGTGGTGGTCAGCACTTGGAAACTAAACCATAATTCATCACAGTTTGACTATAATTAGTACAAGCATATGCACACAGAGCTTTTTATTGGTATGTTTTACATGGGAATAAAATGTTGACACTGCTCTGTGAGGGCAGATCAGTCAGACATATCAGTGTACTTGGTACTGTTTAGAGATCCATGGGGTTGTATTGAGGTGGTGCATGAGGGTACATTTGTTAGGTGTATGGTGGGTGTACTGAGGTGTGTTGAGGATACACTGAGGAGATGCATTATGGTGTATTGAGAGGGTATGTTGGAGTCTGTTGAGGAGGTTGTTAAGGGTGTACTGAGGTGTGTTGAGGATACACTGAGGAGATGCATTATGGTGTATTGAGAGGGTATGTTGGAGTCTATTGAGGAGGTTGTTGAGGGTGTACTGAGGTGTGTTGAGGATACACTGAGGAGGTTGTTGAGGGTGTACTGAGGTGTGCTGAGGATACACTGAAGAGATGCATTATGGTGTATTGAGAGGGTATGTTGGAGTCTATTGAGGAGGTTGTTGAGGGTGTACTGAGGTGTGTTGAGGATACACTGAGGAGATGCATTATGGTGTATTGAGAGGGTATGTTGGAGTCTATTGAGGAGGTTGTTGAGGGTGTACTGAGGTGTGTTGAGGATACACTGAGGAGATGCATTATGGTGTATTGAGAGGGTATGTTGGAGTCTGTTGAGGAGGTTGTTGAGGGTGTACTGAGGTGTGTTGAGGATACACTGAGGAGATGCATTATGGTGTATTGAGAGGGTATGTTGGAGTCTATTGAGGAGGTTGTTGAGGGTGTATTGAGGTGCATTATGGTGTATTGAGAGTGGTGTATTGAGAGAGTATGTTGGAGTCTGTTAAGGAGGTTGTTGAGGGCGTACTGAGGTGTGCTGAGGATACACTGAGGAGATGCATTATGGTGTATTGAGAGGGTATGTTGGAGTCTTTTGAGGAGGTTGTTGAGGGTGTGTTGAGGATACACTGAGGAGATGCATTATGGTGTATTGAGAGGGTATGTTGGAGGGTATGTTGGTGTGTATTGAGGAGGTAGTTGAGGGTGTATTGGTGAGGTGTGCAAGGGTATTGAGGTCGTGAGTGTGTGCTGAAGGGGTACATGAAGGGTGTATGAGAGGATGTGCATGAGTGGAGTATTGATGCGGTCATCATGGGGTGCATGAGAGGTGTACAAGGAAGGTATTGAGGAGGTGCATAAGGGGGTTATTAAGGAAGTCCTGAGGGATGTATTGAGGAGGTGCAAGATGGATGTACTGAGAAGGTACATGTGGGGGGTATTGAGGTCATGAGGGTACGCTGAGGTGCATGAGGTGGTAATGAAGAGGTCCGCTAATCTTAGGGGGCGTATTACACTACCTAGAGTCGGTACTTGAGGAGTCTGTTCAGGGGGTGCATTGGAGGGGGAGGGGGGGGATGAGATACACAAGTAGTGTATTGAGTAAATCCATTAGGGTTGCATTGAGACGGCTTGATCCTTAAATCTTTGTTGACAGTAACCGTGTATTATTGGCAAAGTGAGACCAGAGAGGGGTTAGTGGACGGTCCCCAGGGTGGTTGAGCTGAATGGCTGCACGGAATGCTCTTCTGTCTGATTGCAATCCAAGCCCCTAATCCCCCAGCACCCCCCAGAGGAGGAGGGAAAGGAGGGAGGGTGTGTGTGGGTGGTGGTGTGGGTGGGTGGGGGGGCTCCCTGCTTGTGTTTGTGATCGTAGAATTGCATGATATTGCTACGGTCCAGACTGAAACTGCTCTGATATTGTGGTCCAGAATCAAACTGCCTGATACTGTTACGGTTCAGATTTGATAACAGCATTGGTCCAGAGGTGATAATAGAATTGCCTGATGGTTGCTGTAGACCAAGGATGATAACAAAATTGATATGGTCCAGTGGCGAAAGTATGGTACAGAGGAAAAAGTAAAACTGTGTTATAATGCTACATGGACCGTAGCATAATAAAACTTTCTGATACCAGTATGGCCCAGAGGTAATAAGGAAACTGCAGGGTCCCATCATGGTTCTTGGACTCTCCTGAACTCAAGCTGTGAGTTGGCTGGCATTTCCATGGTTCCTGGACTCTCCTGGACTCAGGCTGTGAGTTGGCTGGCATTTCCATGGTTCCTGGACTCTCCTGGACTCAGGCTGTGAGTTGGCTGGCATTTCCATGGTTACTGGACTCTCCTGAACTCAGGCTGTGAGTTGGCTGGCATTTCCATGGTTACTGGACTCTCCTGAACTCAGGCTGTGAGTTGGCGGGCATTTCCATGGTTACCGGACTCCCCTGAGCTCATGCTGAGCTGACTGGCATCTCCATGGCCCCCACAATCACAGCTGGACTGGACCCAAGGCCCAGCGGGTGAAAGGAAAACTGACCACACTTGATCTGGCGCCTGTTTGGTTTGGGAGGTGTTGTAGCCTTAAGCACACACAGAACTAATGTTGACACTGTGTATTATTGGGAAGGTTTCTGAGCCCACGGCCATTCCCTGGCAGTGCTGGCCCATATACAGAGACAAAGCTACACCTTCAGAGACTGCAGTACATGCAGTATGCGTTTGTGATGAAGTCCTACAGCTTTAGTTCTGTTCACAATGCTTGCCTAGGATTAGAGCTTGACAAGCGATACTCTTGTCAGCAAATCACGTGAGGAGGAGAAAAAAGTATTAGAGAAAAAAGTATTATCGCTTGACACGCAATAATTTGTTTGATGAAAGCAGGGATAAACTTTTATAATGGTCGGTGTTTTGAACAATAGGCATTACAAGGAAAAGAGGAGATGAGGTGTTTGGATCGTGCATTGAGACTTGTTATACAAAACAATGCAAAACAAGTGCAGACAGACATGACATTTTCAACATCCCTAGCTGTCATCAAAGTAAAGCTGAGGGCACAGAGGAGTTAGTTGTTCGTCTCCGACTTCAACAGACCGGCATTTAGCTGTCAAGATTGTGTACACTTTCAACTTGAAGCCACTTTAATACAGTACACTGGCAAGTGTTGTGTGTTACAGTTAGGACTAGGTTACTAGGAAAGTCACAATCACTGGTCATGGTGATTACTGGTCATTACTGGCATTGTACTAAAAGCCAGCAGTGTTTCTGAGCTTTCGTCAGCCATACCCTACTGGAAATTGTTGTTGCCTCAGGAATAGATAACCAGGTGTTTACTTGTTTTAAAGTCAGAGTTTGAATTGTAATAGAAATGTTGAGTCACAGACAGTGTCACTGAAGACTGTGTTGAAGAGAGTCAACGGAGCGTGGCATTTGTTTGGCTTTAGACAGACGGAGTGTGGCATGTGTTCAGTTCCAGGCAGACTTTTGTGTTTTACTTTGTGCTGCAGACTGGTTCTGGGTTTTTACCTGTGCTTGTGTTTTGTGTTAACAGTTGAATGACTTATGTTTGTGTTAAATGAGGCAGGAAGTGTGTGTATGGCTATTTAAACCTCATAGCTGGACTTTGATTTGCTCATGCTGAGAATGGAATGGTGCCAGTGTCAGTTTTGACAGGACTCTTTCAGTGCCATGACTGGAAGGAGCAGATGGCATATGCGTCAGTGTGTATCTCTGACCTTTTTTTTTCTTTTCTTTTTAAATCATCTAGAATTGTACCATGGCAGTCAGTGCAGCACTGTACAGTGCACATTGTGGAAGGCAGGTGTACACATTCTGTGGATTTAATCCTGTTGTGAAATGCTGGAGCCTCTGATTAATGACATGCTGTCTCCAATCCTAGTAAGTTTGTTTTTATGTTGTTTTTGTTAGTATTTCAGGGTGAAATTAACAGAGAATAAAACTATGCAGAACAAATGTGCTCACAAAATAAATGATTCTTACATATTTACCGCAAATCCCCATTTCTGCCCCCATCCCCAACTCCTTTGCAGGGTTGAACTTATATTTATTTGCTGTTAAAGAACTAAAATTAAGATGGGGTGAGTGAGTGTTTACTGTCATTCTGGGCTTTACATCTTCTTTATCATGCACATATCAGGATACATATTGTTAGGTAACATTCCATATAAAAAACAATCAGTGATCTGTTAACAGTGAACTGCAAAAATCCATGGACATTTTTGCTTGGAAATGGCATGGTTGAGGACACATGAATTCAGTTTTCTTCGGCCGATTAAGTTTCTGCTCCACATACTTCTTTTCATCTTTCTAACTGTTCTCATTGGAATACCTTGTATGCATGTGCATTGCCCCTCACAGATTTACACTTTTAAAGTTGTCCAGACAGTTCACTGAAGACAGTACACCCTTTGAACAAAGGACAATTTTACTGACAGATATCGTGCTGTGGAATAGCTCTCTGGCTTGAGGTTTCCACACTGTAGTGAAAAAGAAGACACAGATTTATACATTTCCTTCGCTGAACATGTCTGTTGGGATTATGCGTGATTCAGCGAGTGAAAACAGAACAGAGAATGGCCCTGTAGACCTAAACCTAGCACAGCATTTAAGTTCGGGGTGAGAAAGACTGTTTCCTGGCTGCATGAATGCCATGGCCTGTGTGCAGAGATCTTTCAGATCAGTGTGAATTTATGGCTGTTAATGTTATGGATCAAGGAGCCATTTTATTCAAGCCAAACTAGCTGCACCTTTTTTCTTTTTTTTTCTTCCTGTCAAATACTGGGCTCTGTCAGAGCATTGCAAGTCCTGCAGCGATGTGTACTTTAAAGGTGGTTACAGTCAGTGCCCTGGGTGTTATTAAAACAATAATAAAACAACAAATAAGACTGCTAATCTAAAGTTAAAACTATACACATACCTTGTTTGCAGTTATAATTTTAGGTTTGGTTTTATGATCGACATTATTGTTGACCTCACCCCCTATGGTGCCGTAATTCTACTGCCTTCACTGGTGTATTAAATTACAAAGGTCTGTGCATTCTTTTATATCAAGGTGTTGTTGTGCTCTGTTAAAGAGCTTTGTTACTGAATACATGTAGCGTGATATAAATTCAGTAGACTAGGTGTTTTGCATGTACTTTGTGCAACTGAGCTTTTTTCTTTCTTTTTTTAGCCTGAGGAACATTACAGAGAAAAATTCCCCCAGCTATAAATTCTGTACACATTATTTCCCTGTTGCTGTTGAACACATATTTTATGTGTCATTTGAAATGTGGAGTTGTGTTTTGAAACAATTGGAACTTGTAGGCAGGGTGTGAGAGAGATTAAAAAGAACAAATGCATTGAAAATGACACAAACTTCCTATTTGGGGAAGAAAAAGGTCAGTGTCAAAGTCCACTTGTTAAATGCTGCATTTACCCTCTTGGTTTGAAAACAAAAATCTCCATCTCTTAGAGGTTGCCCCAACACTGCCTTTGAAACAGTACAACCCTCATATGATCCATGATAGAACAGTAAAGTATGCTAATTCAGAAGTATTTTGATGGAGTATGGGTTCAGGATTTTGTTTAAAATTTGCATTAAGTTTACAAGCTTAACTCAGATTAAGTCTGTTCTTAGTCTGATCCAGTATATTAAGAGGCCGTACAAGTTTAAACCCATCTTTTCTAAGTCTGTCATGGCATATTGGTAGGTTCTAAGTCAGTT
>OY757547.1:3623057-3633057 GCA_963584105.1 Alviniconcha strummeri | reverse complement strand
TCGGACTGCCATGTGCCTTTGCTTAGGTCAATGGTTTAGCACTGCTTCTTGGCTCAGCCTACTATCATGCAAATCATTGTGCATTGAAACTGTGGGTGTGGAAATCACAATGATAAATACGTCTTGTGATTTCAGTTGAGGGCCTTTGCTCTTGTGATTTCAGCAGGAGAAAGTGTTGTGATTTCAGCAGGAGAGAGTGTTGTGATTTCAGCAGGATTTCAGCAGGAGAAAGTGTTGTGATTTCAGCAGGAGAGAGTGTTGTGATTTCAGCAGGAGAGTGTTGTGATTTTGGCAGAGGGGCCATTAGAGGGTTGATTTCAGCAGGAGTGTTGTGCTTTCAGCAGGAGAGAGTGTTATGATTTCAGCAGGAGAGAGTGTTGTGATTTCAGCAGGAGAGAGTGTTGTGATTTTGGCAGGAGGGAGTGTTGTGATTTCGGCAGAGGAGCCATTAGTGGGTTGATTTCAGCAGGAGAGAGTGTTGTGATTTCAGCAGGAGAGTGTTGTGATTTTGGCAGAGGGGCCATTAGAGGGTTGATTTCAGCAGGAGTGTTGTGCTTTCAGCAGGAGAGAGTGTTATGATTTCAGCAGGAGAGAGTGTTGTGATTTCAGCAGGAGAGAGTGTTGTGATTTTGGCAGGAGGGAGTGTTGTGATTTCGGCAGAGGAGCCATTAGTGGGTTGATTTCAGCAGGAGAGAGTGTTGTGATTTCAGCAGGAGAGAGTGTTGTGATTTTGGCAGGAGGGAGTGTTGTGATTTCGGCAGAGGAGCCATTAGTGGGTTGATTTCAGCAGGAGAGAGTGTTGTGATTTCAGCAGGAGAGAGTGTTGTGATTTCAGCAGGAGAGAGTGTTGTGATTTCAGCAGAGGAGTTGTTAGTGGTGTAATTTCAGCAGGAGAGAGTGGTGTGATTTCAGTAGAGGAAAACAGAGGAGTCTTTACACTTACAGTTGTGGATTACCCTTTGCCATTGTGGTTTACCCTTTACTATTGTGGCTTACCCCTTACAGTTGCGGATTACCCTTTGTCATTGTGCTTTATCTTTACTGTTGTGGCTTACCCCTTACAGTTGTGGATTACCCTTTACCATTGTGGTTTACCCTTTACTATTGTGGCTTACCCCTTACAGTTGTGGATTACCCTTTACCATTGTGGTTTACCCTTTACTGTTGTGGCTTACCCCTTACAGTTGTGGATTACCCTTTACCATTGTGGTTTCAGTGGGGGAGAACAAGGCACACTTTTTGTCAGCCAAAAGCCAAGAGCCACAGTTGTGGATTACCCTTTACCATTGTGGTTTACCCTTTACTATTGTGGCTTACCCCTTACAGTTGTGGATTACCCCTTACAGTTGTGGATTACCCTTTACCATTGTGGTTTCAGTGGGGGAGAACAAGGCACACTTTTTGTCAGCCAAAAGCCAAGACGCTTCAAGGCCACCATCATCCTTTACCCTTTACCATTGCATTTTACTTTTTACCATTGTGGTTTACCCCTTACAGTTGTGGTTTACCCTTTACCATCGTGGTTACCCTTTACAGTTGTGGTTTACCCTTTACTATTGTGGTTTACCCTTTACTTTTGTGGTTTACCATTTACCACTGTGGTTAGCCTTTGCAGCTGTGGTTTACCTTTTATTAGTGTGGTTTACCCTTTACCCTTTTGGTTTACCCTTTACCACTGTGTTTTCAGCGGAGGAGAGCAAGGCACACTATGTGTCGGCCGACAGCTACCAGGTGACCTGGTGGCCCGGAGACCGGCCCCAGGATGAAATCAACAGCGACAGCACCACCGACGACCACCTGCTGATCACCTCACTGCGGCCTGCCGTCACCTACACTGTGGTGGTGGAGGCCCGCAAGATGGAGAAGTACACCGACATGGATGAGGCCATCTGTAAGTTCACCCTGTCCACCCCGGTTCTATGAGGCCTCACTCTGCCCGGTGTGAAGTTGAAAGGAACTAGCCTTCTCTGAACAAACTTATATTGCCCAGTGTGAAGTTTAAAGGAACTAGTCTTCTCTAAACAAATTTATTTTGCCCAGTGTTAAGTTTAAAGGAACTAGCCTTCTCAAAGCAAATTTCTATTGCCCAGTGTGAAGTTTAAAGGAACTAGCCTTCTCTGAACAAACTTATATTGCCCAGTGTTAAGTTTAAAGGAACTAGTCTTCTCTAAACAAATTTATTTTGCCCAGTGTTAAGTTTAAAGGAACTAGCCTTCTCAAAGCAAATTTCTATTGCCCAGTGTGAAGTTTAAAGGAACTAGCCTTTCTGTAAACAAATTTATATTGCCCAGTGTGAAGTTTAAAGGAACTAGTCTTCTCTAAACAAATTTATTTTGCCCAGTGTTAAGTTTAAAGGAACTAGCCTTCTCAAAGCAAATTTCTATTGCCCAGTGTGAAGTTTAAAGGAACTAGCCTTCTCTAAACAAATTTATATTGCCCAGTGTGAAGTTTAAAGGAACTAGTCTTCTCTAAACAAATTTATTTTGCCCAGTGTTAAGTTTAAAGGAACTAGCCTTCTCAAAGCAAATTTCTATTGCCCAGTGTGAAGTTTAAAGGAACTAGCCTTCTCTAAACAAATTTATATTGCCCAGTGTGAAGTTTAAAGGAACTAGTCTTCTCTAAACAAATTTCTATTGCCCAGTGTGAAGTTTAAAGGAACTAGCCTTCTCAAAGCAAATTTCTATTGCCCAGTGTGAAGTTTAAAGGAACTAGCCTTCTCTAAACAAATTTATATTGCCCAGTGTGAAGTTTAAAGGAACTAGGCTTCTCTAAATAAATTTATATTGCCCAGTGTTAAGTTTAAAGGAACTAGCCTTCTCAAAGCAAATTTCTATTGCCCAGTGTGAAGTTTAAAGGAACTAGCCTTCTCTAAACAAATTTATATTTCCCAGTGTGAAATTTAAAGGAACTAGGCTTCTCTAAAAAAAAAATTGATTGCCCAGTGTGAGGTTTAAAGGAACTAGCCTTCTCTAAACAAATTTCAGAGGCTATTTACATTGTGGTTTTGGGCATCTTATTGTCTGTCTTATTTACAGCAGTAAAATGTGTGTTAAGAGTTCTCTGTCAGGGTTGCTTTTAGCTATAGCAATCTTCATGACATGACAACTTCATTATTCAAATTAAAATGCCTTATTCTGTAGTTGGTTTAATCTTGCAGCATTCACACTGTTTTCCAATATCCTGTTGAAGATTTTGTGTGGTACTGATTATTAAAGTAATGCTTTCCTGTGTATGATTGCATGCTGCAGTGTGTGTGTATGGTGTGTGTGTGTGTGTGTGTGTGTGTGTGTTTGTGTGTGTGTGTGTGTGTGTGTGTGTGTGTGTGTGTGTGTGTGTGTGTGTGTGTGTGTGTGAGTGTGTGTGTTTGTCTGTCTGTCTGTGGTGTATATGTGTATTGGTGTGAGTGCATGCATGTGTGTGGTGTATATGTGTGTTGGTGTGTGTGCATGCCTGTGTCTCTGTGTGTGTGTGTGTGTGTGTGTGTGTGTGTGTGTGTATGTGCATGCATGCATTCACACATGTGTGTGTATGTGCATGTGCATGCATTGATAGTGTGTGTACACTTATGTGTGTGTACACCTATGTGCATGTGCTCATACAAACACGTGTGTGCTTTTGTATATGTACGCATAACTATGCACTCAACGATAGCCATGTACCTCGAGCATCACCCGACCCTCCCTGCCTGTGTTTGCCAGCATCAGCGGAGACCCCTGACGGCCTCAACGCCTTCATCCTGTCCTCCAAGTCCGAGCACCTGACCATCAAGACGGCCAGCCCGCCGGACCCCCCTCACAACGTTGGCGTGTCTGCCACCACCTGCAACTCCCTCAATGTCGCCTGGGATCCCCCCCTGGAACATGGGTCAGAGGTCATAGGTCAGTCATGGTGCCTCTTTGTTCTTCTGTGTCCCCTCAGTCTGCTGCATTAAAAACAATATATAAAAAATGTCATGGTGCCCCTTTGCTCTTTTGGGTCGCCTCAGTCTGCTGCATCAAAAAAAAATATATATATAAAATGTCATGGTGCCCCTTTGCTCTTCTGTGTCCTCTCAGTCTGCTGCATTAAAAAAACAAGTTTTTTTTAAATGTCATGGTGCCCTTTGCTCTTCTGTGTCCCCTCAGTCTGCTGCATTAAAAAAAAAACGTTACACCATGCTGACGCCTGTCAGGTGGATGGAGAAAAAGAATTAATAATCAAGAATACTTATTTGTCCTCTGTAAACACAGGACCTTTGAATTACAGAGAAAGGAGTGAAGCTTTCAGTAGCTGTCCAGCTGTCATTAACTATACCCCAGTAATGAAGTTTGTGTGTGGAGGAAGGGTGGTAGGGGTTTGTATGTTGGAATCACTTGTCCTTGTGTCCATTTATGCTGGCTGATCATCGCCCTGTCAGTCCCCACATTCATTTCATAAAACAACTCAAACACCGATATTTGTTAAATTGATAACAGTTTCTATCTCGGTGGACATTATGTGTGTTATGTTCATTGATTTGAACCACAGGGTGTGTTCTTTAGAAATGTCCATTATTATTTTTAGGGTGGTCTTAAAAGAGATATCCACTGCTTCATTATAGCTGTAATTATCATTCTGAAGTCAGGGGACTGTACTCACGGTGCTCACTTTCCTCCTGCAGCCATTCGCATTGAGTGCATCTCACTCAATGCCCAAGACCCGCACCACGTGACGGAGGACATCATGCCAGACTGCACGTCGGCTGATATCACGGGGCTGCACGAGAAGACGGACTACCTGGTGCGCGTGGTGGCGGTGACGGAGGAGTACTTTGACCGCCTGCCAGACAAGCACAAGCACAAGAAGCTGCACGCCATTCCCCGTGACGTTCTTGTGGCCCAGGAGGAGTCGCCATGGCTACCCAGCGCCAGCCTCATCGCCAAAACAGCAGGCACGGAGGCACCCGCTAACATCCGCCTGAGCAAGTCGACCATGACGTCATTGGTGTTGACGTGGACGCCGCCGCTTGTGTACGGGTCCAACAAGCTGCTCAGCCAGGTACTGTGTGTGTTTGCAGCATTGTAGAATGTGTCCTGGCAAGATGTGCAGCATAGCAAACACTCATTCACTGCTTGCAGTCTTGCAGATTGTACGTTGGTGGGATGTGAACTGTACCAGACATTCATTCACTAATTGCATCCTTGAAGATTGTGCGCACTGGCAAGATGTGAACTGTACCAAACATTCATTCACCAATTACAGTCTTGCCGATTGTGTGCTGGTGAGATGTGAACTGTACCAAACATTCATTCACTAATTACAGTCTTGCAGATTGTGTGCTGGTGGGATATGAACTGTGTAAAATGCTCATCCTCTAATTGCCATCTTGCAGATTGTGCGCTGGCGAGATGTGCGCCGTACCAAACCCACAGACCCAGAGGACCTGATTGTGGCTTCCCATGTCAACCTCCTGCCCACAGAGGACACGCTGACCATCAGCGACCTTGTACCAGGGTCACAGTACCAGGTAAAGCCATGCCCCCCTCTCAGCCCCACCCCCTTATGTTTTATTTACGCACATTATGAAAACAAGCAGATCTCTGAAGATTGAACTGGTTGTTCTTGTACTGTGTAGGCAACCTGCTTCTTTATATACAGATGTCTAAGTTTACACTGAGAAGGTGTATGTGTGTTTAGCTGTAACCTGCCACCTGCACTTTTGTCAGAATGACAGAAGTATGTTACATGCTACTGCAATAACACGGTAGTGGAATGAATGCTGAAATAAAAGTCTGCGTGTCCTGTTGCTGGTAGAAACTACAATTACAGGGCAGTTTTGATTCTGTTGATGCAGTCCTTGCAATAAACGGTACATTACAACTGATTTTTGTGTCATGATAAATACTGTTTTGAAATCACTGAACAAAGGTTGTTGACAAGACTGAACTCACATCAGATGTATAACAGTGGACACAACTATCTGAAATCCCTGTCATAACTATTACATGGTATGTTAGTGGGCACAAGGTACATACCTGCTAAAGTCACATCAGCTTTGAAATGTTCAGGGTGCGTTAGGCTGTCAACCACCCCCACGTTCTGAACTGAGACACCACTCTAATTTGTTGCACTTAGGTGGTGATTGAGGCTGTAGTCAGCATCAAGACATCGCTCAATCCGGACCAGTGGGATTCTGGGATAGAGAAGTTCCGGCGCACGGCTCACGTCATGTCCAAGCCGCTGGTGGTGTGGACGCGGGCACCCATTGAGCCACCAAAAGTTCTGGTGCAGTCATATGACCAGAGCTCTGCCTTGCTGTACTGGGAAAAACCTGTACTCATGTCCATCATCGGCAAGGTGAGAGCACTGTGCGTGAAAGTGAAAGGGTGTGTCTTTGTGGAATGACCTTTGCCTGTCTCTCCAACAGAAATCCTCTCTGGATTCCTTACACCTGCCATCTTTTCCATTCTGCTCCGCAATCTTCTTCCACCTCAAGTGCCTTTTTGTTGTGCTGTGACAGTGACCTTGGTATAACAGTGGCCTTGGTATAACTCCACTTCAAGTGATGTGATATAACAGTGGCCTTGGTATAACTCCACCTCAAGTGCCTTTTTGTTGTGCTGTGACAGTGACCTTGGTATAACAGTGGCCTTGGTATAACTCTACTTCAAGTGATGTGATATAACAGTGGCCTTGGTATAACTCCACCTCAAGTGCCTTTTTGTTGTGCTGTGACAGTGACTTTGGTGTAACAGTGGCCTTGGTATAACTCTACTTCAAGTGATGTGATATAACAGTGGCCTTGGTATAACTCCACCTCAAGTGCCTTTTTGTTGTGCTGTGACTGTGACAGTGACCTTGGTATAACTCCAACTCAAATGCCTTTTTGTTGTGCTGTGACTGTGATAGTGACCTTGGTATAGCTCCACCTTACCACTTGAGCACTGACAGTTGCTTATCTCAGTGGCCTTGGTATAACTCTTCCTCCTTTGAGTCTGACATGAGACTGTAGTAATTAGTATAACTGTGACCTTGGTATCACTACTCCTTTGTAGTGTAACTGTGACCTAGGTCCAACTCTTCTCTGTTTGAGCTGCACCTGTACTAATCAGTATAACTGTGACCTTGGTATGATTACTCCTTTGGAGTATAACTGTGACCTTGGTGTGATTACTCCTTTGGAGCATAACTGTGACCTTGGTGTGATTACTCCTTTGGAGCATAACTGTGACCTTGGTATAGCTCGTCCCCCTTTGAGGTTGAGCTGTGACTGTAGTAATCAGTATAACTGTGACCTTGGTATGATTACTCCTTCATAGCAGTAAAACTGACCATGGTAATACTCCTCCCCTTTAACAGGATGAGGAGGGCAACCCGCGCTACCTGCGGCGCTACCTGGAGGGCTACCGCCTGGAGATCAACGGCAAGCTTCAGAGTTGTTTGGGGCCGCAGGCGCAGACCTGCACGCTGACCAAGTGCAAGCCGGGCAAGCAGTACACCGTTGTCCTGGTCGCCATGACCTGCACAGAAGACCGGCGCCGAGAACGCAAAGAAAAGGTCAGGCTCTGGCTGGCTTGCTTGCTTGGCAACTTAGTCATCTGGTTAAAGTTTTGATGTCTGAGGTTGAAGCGTCAACGTCTGAGGTTGAAGTGTTGATGTCTGAGGTTGAAGCGTCAACGTCTGAGGTTGAAGTGTTGATGTCTGAGGTTGAACTGTTGATGTCTGAGGTTGAAGTGTCAGTGTCTGAGGTTGAAGTGTCAGTGTCTGCAGTTGAAGTGTTGACATCTGAGGTTGAAGTGCCAGTGTCTGAGGTTGAAGTGTCAACATCTGAGGTTGAAGTGTCAACAGCTGAGGCTGAAGTGTCAATGTCTGAGGTTAAGTGTCAACATCTGAGGTTGATGGGTCTTGGTTGATTTGGAGAGGTGGTGGGGAAAAATGCACTCTTTTTGACAGAGGTGATCAGGTCATTCGTGAAGAACCAAAACCATTTAGATATGTCCATTTGAGTGTTTACTGTCCATGTGTGTACGTGTACATAACTGTGTTGTGGTGGTACCAGTACAATTGTCTTGCCCCTGTCTGTCCATCTGTTCTGAGTGTTCTGCCACCTATTGGAGTATTGCTTTTTTGTCTCTGTCCATCCATTTCACTGTCGTGTTCTCTGAGTTACTGTGTGTGGAAAACTGTTTTCAAATAGTAAACATGGTGCTTAATGTCCACAGAAACCATAAGGCTTATTAGGGGCAGGGGGAAGGGGTTATGGAGGTGGGGGAAGTGGAAGTGTTTTCAGATGGTTTCAATTTCATTAATATACCCCTCCCCCTTCATGCCCAGAATGAAATTGGAAAGGGTTGGGGGGTGGGGGGTATTGTCATAGGAAGAAGGCTATGTCAGTGCCAGGAAGAGATGGGGACCAGTCCAACCCGGTTTCTCAGTGTGGTCAAGATGATGTGAAAGTCAACATAATCCCGGTTTCTGGTTTCCACAGTTTAAGGGTTACTTCAAAACGACAGCACCTCAGGACACAGACTATGTGGGTCTCTTGGATGACGATCTGCTGGACCAGGCACCATCCGAGCCTGTAGAAATCTCACTGCCCAAGTCTCAGGATGGTGAGCTCTGGCCAAAGATTGGCCATGCACACATTTTTATTGTGGACGTGTGTGTATAGTGCTGGCATTTTTTGTTTGTTTCCTCTTTTGTTTTTTTACTTTTTTTGTAAGGGTTACTCTTTCTGCTTTACTATAGGAAGATGCATCTGTCTGATTTCTTTTCCTTCAAGTGTTAAAGAAGATGCTTTAGAATTTTATTAAAACAGACTTTTTTGTTGTTTGATTGTTCCATATAGCATCTCTTCAAGCTGTCCTACTGACAGTGTGTGCATGTGAGTGTGTGTGCATGAGCATGTGTGCATGTGCATGTGTGTCAGTGTGTGTGTGTGTGTGTGTGTGCGTGAGTGTGTATGTGTGTTAGTGCACATGCATACATACATGCATGTGTGCATGCGTGTGCAAGTTTGTTTTGACTGTGTGTAGATTTTTTTGTTCTTTGCTTTGTAATGGGCTATTTGGAAAATAGCACATGAAAGAATACATCATTGTTATAATAGTAATAATAGTAGAAGATATTTCTGATGCACCATCTTTGATGAGTTCAAGGCAGTTACAAAAAGCACTGGGGATTAAATGGGGTGGTGGTGGTAACATGCTAAATAAAGTACATACACACCTAAACAACTGTTCTGTCATATATACTATTCAACACTCCATTACAACAACCCACTGTGTGCATTCAGGTTTCCTGGAGACGGTGAGGACCAGCTTTAACCACCAGGAAGAACGAGACAGTCGCACATTCGGGGATGTGGAGGTGGCCTGGACAATTCAGGGCCAGTCCAACTTGCTGAAGCAGTTCTCCATAATCTGGTTCTCTTCAGAGGATCGTGTCATTCAGACCAAATACGTCGGCCCTGAGAAACGACGTGCTACCATCCCAGTCACCCACCTCAAGTAAATGTCTTTGTTAGGCAGCCATCAGCATCGTTGTCCTGTTGTGTTGTGTGCCCATTGTTAGGTTTGATAGCCTTTTTCTGTTGCATACAAGACTTGCCCCAGTGGATGCTGCTGCTCTTACTTCAAAATCTGCTTTTAAATAATTTTTAACTGATACATTTCTAGATTTTTTGCCAGATTTGAAAACAAAAATGGAAGAGTAGTTTGGTTTTGGTATGAGACAGTGGTGTTCCTCTTTCTATGCTGACTGACAATGCAGCTGTTAAGGACTTGTGTGAACAGAGTGCTTGTGAGAACCAGTTGAGAAATAGGGGTCGGTCCCAACAGCGATTGTAGACCTATGGTACTACTGTTTGTAGGTCAGCAGCTGACATGTCTGTGTACAGGTCAGCTGACAGATGACTAACAGACAGGACTGTGTGCAAGTCAGGTGACAGATGACTAACAGACAGGGTTGTGTGCAGGTCAATCTACACAGTGACGGTGGAACCATGTTACTATACGGACGTACTACCTCAACAACCACAAGA
>OY757547.1:3405557-3618057 GCA_963584105.1 Alviniconcha strummeri | reverse complement strand
CAAAAGAAGAAGAGTGTAGTGAAAGAAGATTCTAACCTTTAACCCCTTCATTGCCCCAGCATGTAAAATTTCTGGGCTGAAAGATGCGTGGACGCACCTGCAAACAATATATTTTTCCGGTCATATAGCACATTTGCTTCCAATGCTTTATGTTTTAATGAAACTCCTTTCGCATGCTGGTGCGACAAAGAACGCAAAAAGGCTTAAAGGTTTCCAATTTTGCACTTTTATTGGTCGTTTTTGAAATGACATCATGGCAATGAAGGTGTTAAAGCAATCCCCTTGCAGTGCTTGCCAAGGGTCGGTCATCAGAACTGCTGTTGGTGACACACTTAATCAGTATTTTGACAAGAGCAACCAGTAACTGTGTATGTATGTGTCTGTCTGTCTGTGCTGTGTGTGTGTGCATGTGTGTGTGCATGTTCATGTCTGTGTTCGTCTGTGTGTGTGTGTGTGTGTGTGTATGTGTGTGTTCATGTGTGTGTGTGTGTGTGTGTGTGTGTGTGTGTGTGTGTGTGTGTGTGTGTGTGTGTGTGTGTGTGTGCATGTTCATGTCTGTGTTTGTGTGTGTGTGTGTGTGTGTGTGTGTGTGTGTGTGTGTGTGTGTGTGTGTGTGTGTGTGTGTGCATGTTCATGTCTGTGTTTATGTGTGTGCGTGTGTGTTTTCATGAGTATGTGAATGTACACATTCACCTATGTATGCATACATGCACATATGTGTGTTACACTTTCAGCACATGTATATACCATCCAGACCAAGGTGTCCGTGCTTGTTCTGTTTCCTCACTCTGCCCATCTGCTGTGTCCCTCTCAGGCACTGACGGCAGGGGACCACCTCAACAGCAAACCCTCTGAGCCCCTGGTCATGACCTGGCCCGGCACCAGGGCTCCGCAGCTCCGCCGCATCCCCTCCGTCAGCAGTTCCTCCCTCCGCGTCAGCTGGACCGCCCCCTACCTCACCGATGGAGTCAAGGTCAAACATTTCAGGGTGAGTGCTGGGGTTAGACACGTGAAAGTTGTTGCTGAGGCCAGATGCCTCAAGGTCAGTGGCAAGGTGACGTCAAGTTGAGTGCCAAGGTCAATGATACCAAGGTTGTTGCTGAGGCCAAATGCTTTAAGGTCAGTGTTGAGGTCAAATACTTCAGGGTGAGTAACAGGGTCAAACATTTTAGGGGCAATGCCAAGGCCAAACACTTTATTTTAGAGCCTTTTTTCTCCTTTTTTATGTGATGTAGACATCACTTGAGAACAACTTACCTTTTTTATCTCTCTTCTCTCCAGGCTGACCATGAAACTGGCACCAGTGAGACATGCACAGTTTGTGTGCTATGACTGTGAGTGTTATTGTCATGACGACCTGCTGGTGGTGGTGTGTTGCACGCACAGTTTGTTTGTTATGACTGTTAGTGTTGTTATCATGACAACCTCTTGCTGGTGATGCTGCAGCTGTGCTGTGTGGAGGAGGACACGGAGAAGATGGTGCAGAGCATCGGGCCCATCCACCCAGACTCCTGCGAGGCCGAGTTCAAGCATCTCAAGAAAGGCAGCTACACCGTCTACCTGGAAACACATGTAAGTGCAATGCCTCTTGCCTGCCTGCTGCTTCACTTGCGTAGTGGTCAGTGAGTCGGTGGCTTGGCAGCCAATCATGTGAATTGCATTATAGTTTGTCTGCTGGGCTCACTTGAACTTGTCATTTGAGACGGACTGGGACTCAGAGCGTTTGTATAAAATTTGCAACAACAAAAAAGTTGAACATGTAATCTGAACTACTAGTTGAACACATAATGTGTTACATATTGAGGCCTAGAACACTTGGTAGAATCCACACCTACCTGAACACATAATATGTTACGGACTGAGGCCTCCATCATTTGTGTAGAACTCACACCTAGTAACACATAAATCACTTGTGTAGACCCCACACCTAGTTAAACACATAATGTGTTACATACTGAGGCCTAGCTCATTTGTGTAGACCCCACACCTAGTTAAACACATAATGTGTTACATACTGAGGCCTAGCTCATTTGTGTAGAACCCACACCTAGTAACACATAAATCACTTGTGTAGACCCCACACCTAGTTAAACACATAATGTGTTACATACTGAGGCCTAGCTCATTTGTGTAGACCCCACACCTAGTTAAATACATAATGTGTTATATACTGAGGCCTAGCTCGCTTGTGTGAAACTCACACCTAGTTAAAAACATGTGTTTACATACTGAGACCTAGCGCACTTGTGTAAAACTCACATCTAGTTAAACACATAATGTGTTACACACTGAGACCTAGCTCAGTTGTATAAAACTCACACCTAGTTAAACAACATAATGTGTTTACACACTGAGGCCTGGCTCACTTGCGTAGAATCCACACATAGCTGAACACATAATCTGTTACATGGTGAAGCCCATAGCCCTTGTACAGAATCCACAACCAGTGAACATGCATTCTGACATAGACTGAAGGCCTACAGTGCTGTTGTGCAACCCACAACCAGCTGAACATGTAGTGAGATCAAAACATACGAAAGGTTAAAAAGAATGCTGATTTTAATCAGGCAACCCAAAACATGTGCACATTTTCAGGGTAAACCCTTTTTTCAGCATTCTTCCCAACACTTGACAGGAAAGCAACATAGCTCAACTAAAAAACAGATAACTGGTCTAGTTTGTCACTTCATTTTTCGTTGTCTCTGACTGTTTAGCTGTTGTGTAAGTGATGTTTTGTAGCTTGACAAAGGGGTTACCCCCCCTCCCCCCCCACCCCCATTTTTTTCTTCTTTTTTTCTTGTCCTAATAAATAACATCTTTTGAACCTATTACGTGTTTGGGTCCTTTTTTGAAGCGACAGTCTCATAACATGCTAACAAGCAATGATAAACGAAAATTGCCTGCTTATCTGGTTTCAGTTAGTGCCTGAATGTCTTTGTTTCAGTCTTGTTTTTTTCAGCATGTAATGAACTTGTTTTTGTTTCAGCTGTACGGTACTGGGGAGATTGTGCGATCAGACCCAATTCGGATGCAGCCTTCAGTGTGTCCTGACCCCCCGCAGATCAGCGTCACTGTCGTTGGCTTGGAGGAGAGGCGGCAACTGGAAAAACTCACTTGTGACCTGGCTAACAAGCGTGACAGGTGAGTGTTTGTGTTCTGGCCCAGTTACATGGTGTCACTTGTGTGTCTGTATGTATGTATATGTATGTGCATGGTAGTGTGTGTGCAGTGATGTGTCACTGTAAAATACAGCTCACTTTGTTCTCTGTGTCTGCAGTTATCTGTGTCTGTGATTCATTGCTTGGTGTCTATGGGAGTGTAACTTGTCTGGCCTGTTGTAGAATTTCCCATGTTGTATTTGTGTTTACTCTCAGTTCGTAGATTTTGCATTCAGGATATTTTGAGACTGGAGAAGAATTCTGAATATTTAATGACTTTATAATGTGTGTTGTATTAATTTTGTTATTATAGAATGTATATTATTTTAAGGGCATGTATGAGTCTGTGTCGTCTTAGTGTTCTGTGAAGGACTTAGAACTTACTCTATTGATTTACGCTATATAAATACCATTTGATTGATTGACTGAGGAAGCTGTTTGTACACCCTGAGGCAACCCTGTGTATCCAAATCCCATTGTTAACAAAGTGTCATTATAGAATGGGACTCGCTGTTTTGTCCTGCCTGTCCTTCACCATGGCATGTAGTCTAGCACCCCTTCATGTGTCTGTGTTATTGCATCATGTGTTATTGCAAGGAATTGCTCATTGCTGCCATTTGCAGGCTGATCCGAGCTGTCGGGCACAAACTGAAGCGTATCGGGGCACTGGCTCACCCATTGCGAGCGGAGAAGGATGAGGATGTGGTGATGGGCGCTCACACGCTGACAGGGGTGGAGGAGCTGCTGGAGAACTGCTTTCAGGCTCTAGAGAACTACACAGGTCAGTCAGCCGTCCTTGGTTCTGTCGTCTGGCTCCCTACCACGTTAGCAGAGGGGTCAGCGCATCCCTTCCGCCGCAGCTGTGCCTTTTCATTTCTTGGATTTGAGATTATCTGGGAAACAGTTTCAGAAATTTTGCATCACATGATCAGTCTGTGGTTTGTTCAGTTGTCAGATTTGAAATTTCAAAAATATATTGGAGACATTTTCAGGACATGAAAAATGTAGTTGTTCACTTCTTGGGTTTAAGATTTTGAGAGAGGAAAAAAATAAATTATTATATCACACCAGCTTTCCTTTCCTGTATCTCAAATTTTGAAGGGAAAAATAAATTTGGATCAGATCACAAAAATATGTTTCTGTTACTTGGATTTGTTTTTTAATTTTTTTTTTTTTAGATTTTGGGAGGGAGAAATTTTCCTGGCATTTTAGAAGTGCTTTTCCATCTCTTGAGCCTTGATCACCATACACTGTTCAGCTGCAACATTCCAGGATGAAGAATGTTTTTTCTCATTGTGACTGTGCAGGCCAGTTGATAGCTCATGTCAGCTGGCAGTGTCCACAAACCAATGAGGACGTGCACCTGTCTGGCTTCAAGGTCTTGGTGGATGGCAAGCAGTACGGCAGCAGTATGCACAGCGGTGTCAGAACCGTGCGTCTACAGGTATGTGCGTCTTTGCTGGTATGTCTGTCTGTACCGATGGGTTGTGTCTGGCTGTGTCTGTGTATTGTGTATGTGTATGTGTGCAATGGGGGGAAGGTATTCTCATGTGGGCTGAACATGGTTTATTTGTTTGTGCTTCTTGTTTTTTCACTTTCTCTCCCCCATCTTTTCTGTGTCTCTCTTTTTTTCTCTTTTATTTCCCACCTTCCCCTTCACTTTGATCTTGTTTTTATGTTGTTATGGTTTGTTTTTTTATTCAAATAAATTTTGTTGTAGCATTAGGTTGTGTTGGAATTGTATCAAGGACAGGCTGCCCATCACACATGCACGCAAACACACTCACGCACGCGCACACACACGCACACGCACACACACGCACACACACACACACACACACACACACACACACACACACACACGCGCGCGCGCAAGCACACACACGCAAGCACACACATTCACACACACACACATGCATGCATGCACGCACACACCCCACCCCCCCCCCCCCACACACACACACACACACTATCATCACTGTGATGTTACTCTGTGGACAGCTGGGACTGGAGCAGCCGAGCTACTCCCTCAGCATGGTGGCCCTGAGCGACCGACCACAGGGCAGTAGCGTGGAGTCCACCGTGGTGGACCTGCTCACCGCCCCCTTCCATCCCTTCTCCTACTACTGCTACCACAACATACACTCCAAGGGACAAAAGTGAGTACATGGATCTACATGGGTCAGGATGGAATGAAAGGGTAAAACGTGCGTTCATACTAGCCAGGAATTTGTATGGAAGCATCAGCAGTGTATGGCAAAAAATCAGGGATGTAAAAAATGTTATATTATCTGAACACTTGTAGAGCACCTCATCTTGCGTTAAGCCCTAAGCGCTTCACAATGGCAGCTGTAGTGCTATTTTCTGCTTCTGAACAGCACTCTTGAGTTGTAAGCAACTGACTGAGTGACTGTAGCTTTACGTACATAGCACATTTTGAATATCTGCCAAAGTGGATGCAGCTGTGTTTAATTGTTGCATGACTGGTGCCACGTGAAACTGACCATCTCTGTGCAAGTTCTCTGTATACCATACAACCATGCACCAGTTCACAGTATCACTGTTCAAAGACACATATGTATGATGCATGCATGTTTAGCTGTAACTTGCCACCTGCACTTTTGGCAGAATGACAGGGATCTTTTACATGTTACTGCAGTAACACAGAGGTGGAGTGGATACCAAAATAAGAGTCAGCATAGAAAGTTGACGCTGGAGAAGACAATTCTGCCGCTGCTTCTGCTGGGACTCAAGCCCTAGACCTTTCAATCACAAATCTGTTGCTGTAACCACTGAGCTATCCCTGAGCACCACTGTGAATGTGTGACCCCACTGATGTGAGGCAACAGTGTAGGATTTTGTTACAGCTCCACAGAGCAATTCATGCTTCTACTGTGCAGAGCATTTGTATTTTCTGTCTTCGCAATTTTTGACATCACTGCTGCTGCACTGCTGATATAGAATCATACCTTAAGTTTGTTTGACCTCTCTTTTTCCTGCTTAGCTTTCCTAATGTCGTTGGTTTTTGTTATTTTTATGAATTTATGGCCTGGGGGTAAAACACCAAGTTAATTGCTTACTATGAATTCCTAATGATTAGAGCTGTATTCAACTTAGAGGTGTGAGCACTATCATAATATTACTGTAAACTGCATAAAAACTGGAATAAAACATGAAACCATGAGGAAGATTTTTTTTTAAAGAGTTGGTTTGATGCTGCTGGTGTTCAGAGTGTGAATTCACATTCACATTTCTTCTGGTGGTTTTTATTTTCACTTTTTCATCCCTTTTCTTAACTGGACGTTGTTTTCCACATGAACAGGTGGCCATCACAGGGCTGCTGCAAGTACCAGGATTCGCTGAGCTACGAACGGCAGGTGGGGAAGAAGCTGGCCAATCAGGGCTTGCTGACCAAGCATGTGCCGCCCCCGGCCTGCAGTCTCCTGGACATCTTCGGTGGGGACTACAAACCCCTCATGAGTGGACACCGCCCCAGCTGTGCCACTGTGCTGCTCTTCTGGACACCCTGGTCAGTGCCGGACTTGTTTGCTTGCTGAGTCTTTCATGTCTCTGGGGCAGTGTCCTCTCTGACCTGAGTGGTCTCACACTTGGCTCAGCTTTGAGTGGGCCCATGGTGCTGTAGTTACATCTGCGGCCCAGACCAGACTTTTGAATCAGAAATATTACATCACCATCACCCCAAACGCGTCTTCTTCTTTTTCTGGCCATGATTCTTACCAATCTAGCACCTGTGGGGTTCTTGAACTTTCAGAATGATGTCACATGGTGTACAAATAAATCTGCCAAGGGTAGATGGAACATTCCACATCCAGCTCAACTCCGGAGCAAGCCAGATCACAGCTTACCTGTGTCCCAGACAGCCAAGTATAAATGCAGTTTCCCATGCCCAGCACTACTCTGGAGCAAGCTGGAGCGCATCTTACATGTGTCCCAGGATGGCCACGGGAAAATGCTGCAGCATCCCATGCCCAGCCTAACTCTGTAGCTGAGTGGAGCACAACTTACTTGTGTCCCTGGGTGGCCACGGGTAAATGCAGCAGCATCCCATGCCCAGCCCTACTCTGGAGCAAGGTGGAGCACAGCTTACGTATGTCCCAGGATGGCCACGGGTAAATGCAGTACACCACACCCAGCCCAAGCTCTGCCTTAAGATTTTTGCTGGTGTAAATGGTCCCACTGTTGTTGGCTCGAAGATTACTGGGTAGATTAACAGACCTTGGCAAAACAGACCTTGTAGGTGAAGCTCATGTGAAGACTGATGGTGGCAGGAATGCATTGGATTAGATGTAGTGTGGCCCACTTGTGCATAGCGATTTCAGCATATTGTGATACAATGGAGTGTTGTAGTTCAGTGCACAGCTTTCTATTTCCCAGAGTTAAGCAAGTACAGTATGTGGTGTGTGTGATGTAAACAGGCCATGTAATGTACTGTGATGCCATTTATTCAGTGACAAAGCTTTTGGCTGTGCAGGTGTCTGTCGTCGCAGAAAGTGATGGACCACTACGTCCGTTTTGCCCGCGAAGCTTCCAAAGAGGTCAGTTTTGGTGGCAGCGCCATTTCTCCTCAGCTGTTGAAAATAATACTTTGGGGAAAATGATTTAGAAGTTTTGGCTTAGCATGGATATAATGAGGAGGAAGAAAGGAGGAGGAGGTTATCTGTCTTGTTATTTGTACACATGGACGCATGAGGGAGAGCCGGCTCATTATACAGCCTTATTGTAAAGTGGAAGTTACACTGTTAAGAGAACTTGAGTTTAAACACCAAGTGACCATGGCTGGGGGGGGGGGGGGGGCGGAGTGAGTGGGGGGGGGGGGCATAAGATCACTGAGGTGCCAGGGTGTCCAGAGGACAGGAAGTGGGATGGAGGGAGGGCAGGGAGAGGTGTAGTGGCGAGTAGGGGATGGGAGAGCCAATAAGGGCCAGTTGTTTAGGTGAATAGGCAGACAAAACGGTAAAGGGACAGGGGCAGGGAGAGAACCTGGCACTCTGCGCAGTGCCAGCGATTTAGTATGCAGCCTCATTGTAAAGCATGTAACACCTCCTTTTGGTGGGAGTCCAGAGATATTACAGGTCCCTTCCTTTAGGCCTGCAGTAGGTAGCTTCCCATGCTTCCCCAACTGCCAGGAATCTTGCTTTTCAAAGTCTTGCTTTTCCCATTCATTCAGCTTAAAAACAAATTTCCGCCAGTGCTCACCAAAGGTACCGTTTGCTATAAACAGTGACTCAAGACTTCCGCATGTGTTTTTGTTCTGCTTTGATATGACCTTCATGGCTTACTGAGCTTTAAAATTCAAGTAACTTCTCATATCACTCAACTCAGCGTTGTGCTGTTTGGACCAAGATGGTTTTGTGAATGGGTTAAAAAAAATCCTCTTCAACATGTTATAATTAATTACGGTGTGAATTTTGTCTGTCCACAGTTCAACTTTTTGGCGGTGGCTTGCGGTGTGTCGGGTGTTGCTGCTGATGACCGTCAGGAACTGGTGCACCAGCTGACGTCCGGGGGTTGGCGAGAGGATGGTGTGATGTGGCACTGCACCAGCGAGTGTGCCTCCAATGTCTACCGCACACTCAGCACCATCAACCAGACCACCTCCAGTGAGTGTTCAGCTGACTGTCTTTATATATTTGACTTTTCATCTGTCTGTGTTTTATATATAAGTATACATGTGTGTGTTGTGTTTGAGTGTTCATCTGTATATTTGTGTTGTGTTTGAGTGTTCATCCGTATATCTGTGTTGTGCGTGAGTGTTCATTTGTATATGTGTGTTGTGTTTGAGTGTTCATCTGTATGTGTGTGTTGTGTTTGAGTGTTCGTGTGTGTGTGTGTGTGTTGTGATCAAGTGTTGTTTCACATGCTTGGTGAGTACATGGACCCAAAAGAACTACATTGTGTTGTGTTTTTGCATATAAAGTGTTGGTAAAACAGAAACACATGGACCTAATACATTGCCTTAAGCATTGTGCAGCTCTACGGGCAGAACTAGACCTGCCCAATGAGAAGTACATGGACCTGACAGAATTGCACTGTGTTGTGTTATGCAGGTTTCCAGCTAGAATTTGACATGCTCAGCGAGAAATGCATGGACCTGACAGAAGTACATTGTTGTATTGTGCGAGTGCATGGACCTGACAGAAGTACATTGGTGTATTGTGCGAGTGCATGGACCTGACAGAAGTACATTGTTGTATTGTGCGAGTGCATGGACCTGACAGAAGTACATTGTTGTATTGTGCGAGTGCATGGACCTGACAGAAGTACATTGTTGTATTGTGCGAGTGCATGGACCTGACAGAAGTACATTGTTGTATTGTGCGAGTGCATGGACCTGACAGAAGTACATTGTTGTATTGTGCGAGTGCATGGACCTGACAGAAGTACATTGTTGTATTGTGCGAGTGCATGGACCTGACAGAAGTACATTGTTGTATTGTGCGAGTGCATGGACCTGACAGAAGTACATTGTTGTATTGTGCGAGTGCATGGACCTGACAGAAGTACATTGTTGTATTGTGCGAGTGCATGGACCTGACAGAAGTACATTGTTGTATTGTGCGAGTGCATGGACCTGACAGAAGTTCATTGTGACTCGTTGTGTCGTGCAGGTTTGCGAGTGGAACCGGACGTGCTCAGTGAGAAATACATGGACCTGACAGAACTGCTGGGTATTGCGGGTGTCCCGACCTTCCTCTTCATCCACCCGGAAGGTCAGTCATCTGCATTGAACACAGGTTTTCACTGGGGTTTGATACTTGAATTGCTCTGTTCGCATGCTTTTGAACCCTGCTATTTGTTGCTGTTGCATTAACTGTCGCTTTTCATAGCTTGTTTTTGAATATCCACTGAAGTGGTATACTTACAGCGCTGTTTGGTTGTTACATGGCTGGTGCCACATGAAACTGCTGCCGTCTCAAGTCTCAGCTTATTATCTGTGCACCATGCAACCTTGCACCATCACATGTCGCTTCATGCAAAACCACATATGTAGGGTGCATTTGTTGAATAATGATGCCCATCTTTGTGAAATGGGGATACAGTGAACAGTCAGTATTGAAGAGTTGGTAGCGCAGAGAGAGAGAGCACTCACTCTCAACAGTTAAGCACGATCAAGCGTGGTCACAACATGAAAGAGTAACCGTTCGACCCTGTGCTTTGTGCCTGCTCCAAGATTTCACCAGAGTCAAAAATTCTGTGCAGATTCAACAAAAATCCTCTGCATGAGACTCTAAACTGAGGTCCCCCACAACTAGGATTGTGGCACTGTCTTAATCTGTTTGTTTCTGTTTTGTTTTTAGAACTGCATCTTCAGAGTAATGGTGGAAAATGCAATGTAGAATCAAAAATAATAATCCTCTAACTTCACATACTTCTCAAGAACTGAAGGCAGTGGAAACTGACCAAGAGATAGATATTATGTCCAGCCAGTTGCTTTCAAAATATCCCAGCCAACTGTTTCTTCTCTTTGAGTAAATGGTCAGCAGTGTGACCTTGGGATCTGTGCCATGGACAAGGTAAGGCAGTGGTCCTGAAAAATGGTCAAATTGGTTGTGATCTGAAGAAAAAAGAAGAAAAAAAGGTGGGTGGGGGGTGTGGGTGTCTGTGGGTAGATATTCAATCCGAAAAAGATCTGTCCCCCCAAAAAACAAACCAAAAAAAAACCCACAACACAAAGCTGATTTGAAGCGGGAATCCGAAAAATGTCTGTCCAAAAAACACTCCACAACACAAAGCTGATTTGAAGCAGGAATCTGAGCACAGTTTGTTTGTTTTTCAGGTTACATTGCTTGGCATGGACGTTACAGTGCCTACGACTACCCTGCGTTCTCTGCCTTCATGCGGCACACAAGCAGTGAAGTGCTGCGTCATCCGTGTCCCGTCTTTAGCTGTGACTGCTGCAAGAATGACATGTCCATCGATCAGGAGGCTTTAGGTTGGTGAAGTGGTTGTTGTTGTTTTTTGGTGTATGTGTGTGTGTGTTGAGGGGTAGAAGGGGGGTACTGGGTGTGCAGGTATGAATGCATATGTACTGTTGATGATGGTGAATTGCCTGTTTGCAAAGTGTGGTTTTTGCCATCAAGTGCAAGCCAGTGCTGGGTGTATTTGAAAGCAGTTGATATGCTAGCCAGTTTAGAGTGCACTTTGAGGCAGCCCACCAAATATCAACTGAGAGTGTATTTTGGGGGTAATCCATGTATATTCATGGGGGGGGGGGGGGATCAAGCAAAAACGTTTTCTTTTTTAAAACCCCCAAAACTAGCGTTGTGGAGTGAAGCCATGTGCTTGTGCCACAAAGACTGTCATTCTGTGGAGTTTCGCATTGCTTCTCTTTCATGGTCGCTCTTTTTCTCTCCTGTCTCCATTTTCAGAAAGCTCTGTGTGTGTGTGTGTGTGTGTGTGAGTGTGTGTGTGTGTGTGTGTGTGTGTGTGTGTGTGTGTGTGTGTGTGTGTGTGTGTGTGTGTGTGTGTGTGTGAGAGTGTGTGTGAGTGTGTGTTTCAGTTGTTGTTTTTCCACTGCCTCTTGTCTTTAGTTTTGGGTTTCTGCAGTCTGTCCAGTTGCAAAGAACTGGTGTGTTGTGCAAGTACTGTCCACTGCTGTGCCCTGTCTTTGGTGATTTAGGTAACCCTTGGTCTCCTTTGCATCTTTAGGTAACCCTTGGTCTCCTTTGCATCTTTGTTGCAACTGACAACTGTTGCTGCATGTTGCTTGCAGGCGCTTTGCTGCCAGAGAAGATCCGCAGCACTGGCCAGGCCGTCGCCATCAAGACGGCATCATCGCCTAACAACAGTGAGACCAACCTGTCCAGCGCAGCAGCCTCGCGAACTGACCTGAAATATGCTGCCATCAACGGCTTCACGGAGAGCGCCAGCGGGACCGACCGGCTGTTCATGGCACGCAAACCCAGCCCCAAGCGCCGGCCCAAGCTATCCATCAACCGCCGGCCCTACTCAGCGTCGGCCACCTCGCAACAGCTCCAGGGCAGTCCGTATCTGGCCAAGGTGGTTCCTGCCGCCTCCACACCCACACGCTCACGCAACCGACCCGTCAGTGCCAAGCTCGTCCACTACATGTGAGGCATGTCGCCTGCACCCTCTGGATTGGCAGCAAAACCCCGCTGGGTACAAGGGAATGGTTTGTGTAGCCTGTCAAACTGGCCCCTGCACAACAGCCAGTTTTTGCCTTATCCCTCCACAGCTGCCGTTGGTTGAAAGAGCTGTGCCGTCTGCAAAGGACTTCATGGTCCAACCTACCTTCTTTCTTCTTTTTTTTTGACTCTGCATTTCCTTTACCACAAATACTGGGCCCCAGGTGTCCGAGTATGAGGGGCCAGTTTGACAAGCTAGCAGTTTTTGTGATGAACCTGGAAGGATGAAGTCGATGTGGATGAACATTAAAAAGATTGATGGACTGGGCATCAGATTTAGATCTCTCATTGGATGAAATGAAGAGTGGACCTGGCTTTGGATAATGACCAAGTACTGCTATTTTATGGATTTTAGTGTGTTTTTTCTCTGTCCTTGTCATCAGCCAGGAGGCAAAGTTCACATTGCTATGTAATGTATGCCTTTCAACTTCACTCTTGTACTGTAAGGTAAAAAGAGATTACATCTGTCATGATGTCTTCAGCGTTAAAGAATATGTTTAGAGATCTGGAGATTTATATGGGAAATCGTATTTGGCCTCTGTTGCTTTGATAAACAAATTGTTTTTAATATAAAGCTTGTTAACTAATGATGACCATGAAACCTATGCAGAACTTGTTTTTGACTCATTTCTGCATGAATTGTTGTCATGGACTATTGCATTCAGGTTTGCTTTGGTAAAAACTGTTGCCTGTTCCCGACTGCATCTTTTGTGTGCATATGACGACATCGAGACATTTTTGACAGCACTGTCAGTATTTTGCCGTCCATCTTCCGTTGTTTTGTTTTTTCACACAGGCTGTTAAACCTATTTAGTGTATGTATTATTTTTTCTGTTATCACCAAGGTGATAGTATACGCCTTCCAGTTGGGTAAATTGCCACACAAGACTTGTCTGCATCCCACTTCATGCTCCTGTGTTACACCACCCTCTTCTCCCTTCAATTCTCTAATACTGCCCCCCCCCCCCCCCCGATATTTAACAGTCGCTCATGCACTCCAACAATAAGCATTGAAGATTTCAAGTGTAAAGCATTAAACATAAGAGCAGGTTGATGAATTTCCTGTGTATTTTGGGGGTTGTTTTTCTTGACTGCCCATTTGGTTTTCATGTTTTGCTTAAAGTAAGTGTATGTAAATAAAATGTACAGCATTGTGTTGTACTCTGCTTAGTTCTGTCAAAGGAATTATTTGAACTTGGGTTGAAATGGAGCATGTGTTGAATATTGTTTCTGATGTTGTACTCTTGAAACCTGTGATCAATATTTTTATATGTGTAGATGCCATGTCCCACAAAAAAAGAAAATCAAAAATTTGTTGTGAACTGTGTTTTTTTATACTCTTTTAATTTTTGATGTTTGTTTTGTCCTTAATGTAGATTAGATAAGTGTACAATTATTTATGCTACTTACATGTTGCTCCCTGGGGATGGTTATTTCTGATTCCTGTTAACAGTGTTCATGTATTCTCTGACCTTACAAATGCTGGTAATGGGCCCTTAAGTGCATTTGTTCTCTCCAACTGTGCACACTATCTCAGATGGACTGAAATTACTGACAAGGCAGTGGATAATTTAGAAGCAGTTTCTCTTGCAGCGACTGACACTAATAAACAAACACATAAAATTAATGTCCAGCAGTAGAACCTTGAAGTGCACTTCACTTCAGCATCTTCCACAAAACAGTTTTGCTGACGAGTACTTTATGCCCTGCACAGCAACACCCATTTTATCTCAAGGTTAAGTTTGTCCTTGCTGCTTGGCTGACTACTGAATGTTTCAAGATTCTGGTGATTACTACTTGTTTGAAGAGTGATTATTCTCAGCATTTCAGAGATTCGTGCTGGGGACCTTTACTTGTTTTGAGCGAACATTCTCACCATTTCAGTGATGTAGGCTGGTGACTACTACTTGTTTCTCACCATTTCTTTCAAGCAGTTCTGATCCGCCACATCTTTCCTCTGCTGAATGCCAAGCAATGATTTAAGTTTCTTTTTCTGATAAGCAGGATGTATGTATAGCAAAACACAATCTTCTAATCTCAAAACCATGATTATGGCAACTTTGTGATAATTTTCTCATAATTATTCCACTATTGGTCTAATATGAACAAATAGTCAACTATTTTTTTTTCTGAATCATATACTCACGTTTCTGACACACATTTTCTCAACTTTTTTTAAATCTTTCATGTTACCAATATGTTAGTATCTGTAACAGATCAAATAAGATTTTATACTGACGTTATTTTATCTTGTACAAAACTATTTATTTCCAGCACATGTATCTGTGCAAAGTTTAACTGTTGCTGTATGTATAGCATTGATGCAGATTTCTTGCTTGTAACCAGTGTAAAAACGGAAGAGTTAAAGCCGTTGTTATATTCTGCCTGCATGACATTGAATTTGTGATAGGTGAAGACTGTGATATTTTTTCTTTAAAAATGTAATCAGATGAGCTTGCGACTTGTTTTTAAAACATTGTTCTTCCCCCATGCCCCACAAAACAGGGTGAGAGATTTGTGTGTGAAGCTATTTTACTGTATCGTGTCCTCTGTCATTTAGATAGCATCATAACATCGCTGGTACCCCCCCCCCCCCCCCCCCCAGAACACACACAAGAGCTAATTGACTGCATTGTCTCCTGTCATTTTGGCAGCTGCATTCCAACCTTAGGTTCCCCCCCCCCCCCCTTCCAAATGGTGACTTGAATTGCTGCTGCACGACAGTACTTGGGACCTGAAATCCAAAGTATTGCACTTTTATGAATCCCCAAACTAGATTATGAGCGGTTGATTTGTAGATTTCACATGAAAATACCAAACTTTCTCTAATTTCAATGACTGTTCTGACAGATTTGTTGTTGTTTTTGTTGTTTATTTATAATGATGTACATGTCATGGATATGAACTTAACCTTTTATTATGATCTTACTTTTTCAGTGATCCTTATTTTTATTGTTTACAAGTGAATATGTAGATAATGACATAGATATTAATGCTTATGATCTGTCAAAAATAATAAACCAATGAATCTAATCAAATTTGTTTCCATTCATTGTTTTTTTAATGATTTATAGCTTCTTCTCTGACTCATCTCCTGCCCGTCTCCCTGACCTTCTCGCTATGTACACCCCTTCCAGGCAGCTTTGTTCTTCTGCAGAAATACAGATGCTCCACATTCCCTATGTTAGAACTAAAACCTTTTGGCAAGTGCTCATTTACTGTGTTCCAAAGGAAAGAAATTTTCTCCCTTCTGACATCCACTACATTCAGTCATCCCAGGCCTTGAAAATTGCGTTAAAAAATTGCCTCTATAAACAACACAAGAAGTGACTTCAAGTTCTGTCTTCTACCTTTGCCCCCCCCCCCCCCCTTCCCCCCACATTCCTTCTGTGCACCAGCATGTGGTGTGTATTTGTGTGTATGCATGTGTGTGTGTGTGTGTGTGTGTGTGTGTGTGTGTGTGTGTGTGTGTGTGTGTGTGTGTGTGCACATGAGGAGGTGGTGTGCATGGAATACTTTGTTTACAAATTATTTTTGAGTTTTTTTTTTTGATACATTTTTGTTGATCTTGTAAAGAGCAATGTGTTCATCTGTGCTGGTGAAATACTGCAGTATAGAAATGACTGTTAATATTATTCCAGATATATATACGAACATCAGAGATGGCAGCCTTAAACAAGAAGACAAAACACTTTGGAGGACTCGTATTCAAAACCAGAGCAATCATGACAATCACAGTTTATACACCGATATACACATAGAGACACCAGAGTTTACTACTTGCAGCCTGCTAAAAAGGTAAATCAAACTGGCGCCACCAGCCAAATTTTCTTCACTGATAATGGCAGGAACAAGTGTCATCAGAAAGATGCATCATAATTATGCCATACATCTTTTCCTTCCTGCTGTGATTTTTTTTCACTGAAAGCAAAGACACTACAATACTTCACACAATCAGCCACAAGTTAGCAAAAAACAGTCAGTCCTTCAATTAGCCACCTGGCCAGTTACGACTGGCAAAAAGATTTCTGTTCCCATTCTGCGTATCTGGATTGAGCTATTTAAAATCAGTGGCAACACCCACAAACACATCACACACAAAAAACAATGACCATGTCTGCTGTACATTTTATTCTTTCTCTCTCTCTGTGCCCCTAATCACAGGATGATACCAGTAAGCAACTGCTACATACACCAGCACCTTTTTCTTCAACATGCTGATTAAAGGAGAACCAAACCAATGATGCAAGCTGGCCTGAAAATATAGAAAGTTTGGTTGTTTTATCAATGCTTATAAATACAAACAAACAAACAAAAATACTGTTTTGCTTTGAATGTGAGCTCTTTCGGGTGCAGCTATGTTGGTTGGCTCTTTACAAATAAATCTTAAAAGGAAAACAAATTGGCTCATGATGTATTTGCCACATATGCCAGCATTGTTTATAAAATGACATCATGGATACAGACTGCTGGTAATAAACTGGCAGCACTCATGGCCATGTCTTTGCAGCTTCTTTAAATGATAATTACTACACAGGACATGAAAATGCGGTAAAAGAACACACCCTAAAGCTATACATGTATCTTTTATTTCATTCCTGTTGACTGGGTCTGTGATGCTTCTTCAGTTTTGGTTCCCCTTTAAATACACAATCAGTGGAAGAGTCCTGCAAAACATGAGAGGCGTTTCAAGCCACGGATCAGGCCTGCAGAAGGTAACGCCATTTTCACCTGCCCGCCCCACGAGTTAACATGTAAATCCAGTACCAGCCTGAAGAAATCATTCCTAGTCTGAAAATATTCCTAAAAATGTAATTTATCTAGACAAATGATTTGTTTATTTCACATTCAATTAGCTTCATTTTCAGTTTTAGCCAAGTGAAACTGGTGACAGCATTGTGTTGCAGACAGCAGCACTCCGATTACTTCTCTGAGGATCAATAGGTTTTATAAGTTCAGACAAATCATCATCGCAGAAAGCAGAATAATGACTTGCTGGATAGGCAAGTGGTTCTTTGTCTTGGTGGGCTGAGTGCTGCTTTACGTCCACAGAAACCGTAGGCTTATTAGGAACGGGAGCCCAGGACGGCCACCTCGACTTCCACACAGCTTCTGAGCTCTGACTTTGTCTTGACTCATGTGCCTTTGTCAGTTTGTGCCCACCTCGGGCAACCAGTCAAGCATATTTCTTCAGCCCTGAAGGTCAAATTTCTGGTGCTAGCTGTACAGTTTTACAGCCGAACCGTTACATGACATACAAAGTTATAGACATGGATTACTCCCTAAATCTACCCTACCTTTTTACACATGTATGCATATTGCATCCGTTACATAGCTGTCACACCCACAGCTGCTTGCAACACAGACTGCAAACCCACATTCATTTGTTTGTTTCTCTCACAGTCTTGAATAGCATACAGAGCAATGACAATGTATACACTTGCATAAAATGATAAACGCTAAACTCAAAACTCACACGCATACCCTCCTGTTCCATTAGCAAAGAGTTATGAAGAGGTCCGAGTAACCTGTTCCCTTTTCAGCACACAATGTTCCTCTTTCCAATGTTGCTCGATGCTATACCACCCACTCTCTCCTCTCTCTCTCTCTCTCTCACACACATATATATGCATGCACACACACATATGCCCCCATCCACTCACACACACACCTTCCCACCCCCACCTACCCCACACAGACACACATCATGTGCTTTCACGCTGACAAATACAGACACAAATTGTTAATGTGTGCTGGCAATCCAGTTCAACATCGCTGTGCTCATATCACTTTTGTCACCCAACACAGAAAAATCGGATGAAGCCTGACTCAAGTTTGCTGGTCACTCGACATCATGGAAGTGTTTCTCCTTTTGTTATCTGCACAGACAGAGGACAAAGGTGTCAGTGATGTGTGCCTCAGTAGCACAGCATGCTTATAAGTTATATGCTTATAACTAGATATATTCAATCAAATAAGGTATTACATGATCAACAGTCATTATTTGCCTGAAATGCAAGCAAATGTAAACAAATAGTTGTAGTCAAAACTTGTATACAATATAAACTTATACAGATCTATCATCTAGTCATTGTACCCAGATACAAACATGGTGAATGCATGTGTGTGTGTGTATGTTTTATGAGTTTTAATTATTAAGACACAATTTAGAATTACATTTTTTTGGTTCTGGTTTAATGTATCAGGTTGAACAACAAGTAATTTCCCACTGGGATGAAAGCAGCATTATTGTTTTGCTACTGTTACCCCCATGCAAAGTTCCAAAAGTCATACCCCCCCCCCCCCCCCCATGACAAACATTAAGGATTTTTAAAACAACCAGCTAGCCAGCCAAACACTATGACTATGTAAACTCAAATTTTATGGAAAATCAGCTACTGTACTAATCTACTATGCAATAATGCACACTGTGATTCACAAGATGATAAATTCCACCCATTAAACAACTGTCCACACAACAGCATACAAAGAAACCAGTGTGGTAATGTGTGCGTACCCTGGCTTCAATGTACTCCACTCGTCTCTCTAGCTGCGTCAGCTTCTCATTGAGCTGTGCCAGGCGAGAACGACAGGATGTGTCTGCACACACAAATCTGAACAATTTCAGGCCAGAGCAAGAACAGATGCCCACAAAGGGGGTGGGAAATCAATTTTTCAAGGCACACAATTAAGGACATGTCACAGCTAGCAAGGACTCAGAACTATTAATATAAATTATATATTATATTAATTAAAATAAATATATATTATAACAACTCAAGTTTTTCACAGCACATTCACATTTCATTTTATTGCTCACATACATGTATATAAATTATAATTACATATACTGTTTCATGAACCAGTGCAGCACAAAGCACATCAGGCTGCAAAAGTATGATCTCTTACTTTTGTCTTCATGTAAAGCCACTAAAGAGTCATGTGCTCCAAAGTCCAATGCCGGGCAATGGAGAAATGACTGTGTAAAATAAAAAATATTACCATTAATACCAGGGACATTATCTGGGTACGGTCTACAAAACCAACAATGGCCTCGTACTTTGGAGACTTGACACCAGCTGTAAACCACCTGTACATAAGCCCAGTAAGTTTCTTCTGCCACTCTGACCCTAGAACAAGAGGCGCACAAATACTGCACCCAGAACAAACCCAACACCTTGTTCTCTTTCTCTGCTTTCCCCATTGGCCCATACACTGACAGACTATACAGTCTCTGGATTTGTGTATGTGGGAAGCAAGAATAAGGACAAGCGAGCTTCTTATATCCGAGTTCAATTGTAATAAGCACGGGACGTTAAAATCCAAAAACTTACAGACTGTAGTGTAATATAAATAAACGACCAAGGAAGACATTTACAGAACCCTGGAAGAGAACACAGGCGTCTGCTCGCAACGAACAGCTAAGAAAATCTACCTGTATGACAAGGAGAAATTAGACGCTCTTACCAAACGAATTCAAAAAGTCCGAAATCTTCTTTATGCTACATGTTATCACTTCAACATATTCTCTGTTGGCCCAGTCCTGTTGAATGGGTCTTTGGTGGGGTTGTTGCTGTTGTTGAGTAGCCATCTTCGATTGTGCTTCCTATTGCAGAGATGTTAAACGCATATTGATTGGTCATCCAAAAATAAATAACCAATCCACGCTCAGTTTTCAAAGACGACCCTAAATTGTTTTTCAAAATGGCTGCGTCTGTCAACTGAACAGAGAAGAGACCATAGTGTACACTGATTTAGGATGTGTCTCAAAAGACACAAACAAGTAACTGGGCGGGAGAAGACTTCTACTGTTACATTTTATTTCTCTGCTTTCTTCTCTGTAATATTTCACGAAAACAGAAGAGCAGTACTAGAGAAGAAAGCACAAATTGGACGAACTGCAAACCATCATCATCAGTCGGTGCGATGCTACATAGGACAACGAAAAGAGACTTCCTCAACCCTGTGAAAGTTTCCGCCTGAGCGTCAGTCAAAAAAACAACAAACATTGATTTGTTTTCAGAAACCTTTCTGTAAGTACGACGTAGTGATTTGTGTGTGTTGTGCTGAGGTGTGTGTGTGTGTGTGCGCGTGTGTGTGTTCAAAAATAATTACAGTCATCTGTTGTAACAGTACACCAAAACAAAAGCAGAGACAATGGGAACAACAATTTCAGACCCCTCAGCTCAGGGCCCATATATATAAATGTATGAAGAGCAAAGATCCTCTTTAATCATGTTTATCACATTATCATTATAACTCTAAAGGTGATGACATTAAGCAAAACTGGCAAATGTGGAGCACATCTATATTATTATTATGTATGTAGGACTATTTGGCCAGCCTAAACATGTTTGAAGTTCTAAAGACAACTTTAAAAAAAAATGTTTACCTTTAAGCAGCCTAAGCGCTACCAACAGAGGTTACCATCCATTAAAAAACACTTGCATGGACCAATGCCATCCCATCATTTACCATTAAACTTTAAAGACCACAAACTATTCAAGCAAGTTGAATTCATGGTCCAAAGCACTAAAAAGTATATTTGGGGGCAAAACATACAATAAAGAGAGGAAACGGACAACCTTGAATGGGGAGGGTCATTGGATCACTGACACCTCAGCTACAATCCAGCAATGCTGCACACATTTTGATAAAATAATAATAATAATAATGTACATTTATCATGCGCTCATCAATGCCCTGAGTGCTCACATGATACATATTAACCTAAATATGATATTCTATACACCTGTAAAGCATAGTCCTACCAAAACAATTTACATAAAGTATTATTTAAAAAAAAAAATAATAATAAAATAAATAAATAATAAAAACACACTACAATTACAAACACACACACACATACACTGACTGTAGCAGAAACTGGGTACTGATATTAGTTAGGATGGAAATACTGTGAGAAGAGGAAGGTTTTCAGTTTGGCTTTAAAAGATGACAGGGTTGTGCAGTGTCTAAGGTCTTGTGGGAGTGAATTCAAAATGTGGGGTCCAAAGCAAGAGAAAATGACACACTTGCTGTGATGCCCCCCCCCCCCACCCCCACCCACCCTCAGTTTATGCCACTCACACCTCACATACCCAATGATGCACTCATTGTTTGATGACAATGTTCTGTCAAGCCATGTATTGAGGTAATGATTTCTCAGATGACAGAAAGGCAATATTTCTCTGTTCTGTCAACAGTAAGTCTGCAACAAAATGGTTGCTGGACATAAGGTTGCAGAACTAATTTAGTAAAAATGCCAAAGGTTTGCCCATGTAAACAAAGTATAATTTTTCACTTTCTGTTTTACTGAAGTTCTAGCTTTTTGTATATTTTTTTTAATAGTAATTATGCCAAAGGTTTGCCCATGTAAACAAAGTTTTTCCACTTTCACTGGTTTTACTGAAGTTCTAGCTTTTCATATACTTTTGCATGGAACTAGAAGATGTCCATCTAGCTGAACCTTCAATTTGAGCAGTAGGTCAAACTAAACTTTGACTTTTGGCAGTTGACAGATTCTGTTGTCATCAGTGTCCAATCAGTTTAGTGTTATTTTTTTTAAATGTCATTTGCTCTGCATTAATGGTAAAAGTAAAACAGTGGACTGTCTTGATCTAAAAATAAACAAAGAAATGTATAGCTATTCTGGAGCCTCTTGTGATGATTTATACAAGTAGAACAAGACTCAAGAGCCAGATTTATGCTTTAAAATGTCCCATGGTAATACTGTTATACTGTTAATAAGTATTGTAGTATTAAAAATATCTCAAAGCATGTTTTGGGATGACAAGTTTCTTGACAATAACATCCAGAATTTCTTGTTTTTATTCTGATCTCATTGGCCTGTTGGACAAAGCATTTTGATTTGAGAAAGCTAGTTCTTTTACAGTTTTATTTTTAAAATCTGTTTGCGGTACACTTCCTATATTAAGCTAAGACCATAGTAATTTATGCTGAAGGTAAACATTATTTGATGAGTTACAAATTTATTTAAACCTAACCTAATTCAAACTGGTATAGTATTAGTAGCAAATTCTGATTCATGGAACTTTAAAGTGCTTGCATAGTATTAGTAATTAGTATATTATAATTATTAAACTATTTTGCATGCATTTAAAATGGTGATTGTGTGCCAAGGTATTACATTAATTATTTGTCAGGATTATTAGATTTGTGTACTTTTTAAGTGATTTAATAAGGAATTAGGCCGTGCTCCCAATAATGCACAACTGCAGGTCTGTGACACACAGATTTTGAATTTTGACGCACAGATTAGAGATCTGTGCGTCATCTTGACACATACATATTTTCCAAGCGATCAAGAGAGTCAACGGTCATTTAGCGCATCAACAAAACAAGATCAGCAAAGTTCAGAATGAAAAAAAAAAAACTCACTTGTTGAACCACATTCCTGTCTGCAATACTGATTGGTTTAAATGTCATTTCTGGCAGTTGTATTTCAAAGCTGATTGATCAGAAGTTCATTTTCTTTCTCAGCTGTCACTTCTGTTCTACACCTTTGTTTTCACTGCGGCTGAACACATGTCGTTTTTACCTGGCTTACATGTGCAAAGAAGCACTCAGCAACAAAGTCAGATGAAAATATTATTGTTAGTGTTCTGAAAATATTATCATTGAGGGAGAGAGAAGTATTAAAGCATCTGAAACAGATCCTAGTGCAACCGTAGTCACTAGCATACATTTGACTGGTGCAACTGTAGTACATATAGCTAATAGCAGGTGGTGTAAATGCGACTGAATTTTGGCAAAGGTGAACAGAGCTTCCCTCATTTTTACTATTGCTTGGTCGCAAAATGGATCTTGCAGTTCCACAGTGATCCACTGTTTGCCCTGGCAGCCAAATGAATTTATTATAATTACCATTTTTGCAGCAGTTACTTTTGTACTTGCTTTCTTCACTGATGTGGTGTATTCCATTGCAACAGACTAAACTGAGGCTGTTCCATGGCTGTTGCAATAAATAAATAAATAAAATAAAAACACTGGTGAAGGAAGCAAAATAAAGAAACAATTGTCCCAAAAATGATAATTACAATTGATTTGGCTACCTGATGGAAGCGAAAATCACTGTGGAACTGTGAGAATCTGAGATTCAGGCAAGGCCATTTTGTGACTGACAGTAGCAGTAGGCCAAATCAACAGTTAAAAAAAAAAAAAAAAAAAGAGGGCGGGGGGGGGGGGGGGGGGTCATGATCTCCCACCTTTGCCAGATTTGTTTCCTGTTACGCATTTGAAAGATTAAGAATGAACACTTCTAAAATGATTCAAATTGAAAGGACTGGATTGGGGGGGGGGGGGGGGGATTTAAAAAAAAAATGTATTGTGTACTAAATGACTGTAAATGTGAAGCTAGTAATGATGGGGCATTTGTGGTCTGATTTTCTTGTTGTTTTTTAATGCAAAAACGTTTGCTGCTGAATGTTAAAATAGGCTGCTGTGACCCCAGTTTAGGCTGTTTGACCCTTAGATTTTTTGACAGAGGGTCATTTTGACCCTCACTTAAAATTTCCATCAGGAGCACTGATTAGGGTTTGTTTTGTTCTTACAGTATTAAAGCATTGCATTGGATGGGGCGGTTTTGTAGGAAATGTTTCAAAACTTTAAAACTAGGGTGAGTACGAGCATGAACTTTTGTCCACATGCATTTGACACTGGTTAAATAGGTTTTGCTGTTAAAGTTAAAATGGTGAAGATCACTTGGTGCTTTTCTTTAAATACTGCTAGACAAAGTACATGATTATACTCGTAAATATACAAGGTGCCTCCGCATTGTAATGATTATAACCTGGCTGACTGCAAATGCACTTGCCCTGATATAACTGCACTGGTTGCCTGGGCGTAAAACACCAATTTACTTACTTACTGCAAATGCAGACAAAATGGAAGTGATGTTTTTGTAACTTATTTTCTGCTTCACTTAATTTACTTAAGTCGAGGATACACTTTGTACTCAGCTGCAGCCAATAGCTCAGTTGATTAGAGCTGGTACGTTCTGACCACATGGTCTCAACACTGGAGCAGGAGGGCGAGGGTTTGATTCTCATTAGGAGCAGTCAGTTTATACCTCTAATACAGTAATAGTGAAAGTCATAAATATGCGATTCCAGTATTCAGGCTGGCTATTGGGAGCGGGCTCTTCTGTCTTGTAGGTGTAGGTCCATTCACCTGTACTTTTAACAGTTTTGAAAGTCTCAGTAATATGATTACAGAAAGATAAACATACTTCTGTGAGTAATGAATAGCAGTATGAAGTAGCAGGACAGCAATTTCAGTTACACATTGTTATTTATTAGCATCAGGTGTCCGTCAGCTACAGCGTTTTGGACTTTTTTGTTTTGTTGATGCTCCATTAATCCCTAGCAGGAAATTGGGGCTGCCTTACCTGGGTAACCAGGCAGCACAAATGAGACTGGGATACAATAGGCCTAGTAGTAGTAGTACTAGTTTTAGTCCACATGAATAAGACTGGGACACAGTAGGCCTGCTATACATTAATGAGACTGGCACACTGGGTTTGGTACACATAAATGATGATGGGCCTGGTAGGCATAAATGAAGCTGGGACACTGTGGGCCTGGCATGTACATGAATGAGACTGGCATCCAGGGCTTAATACAAATGAATGAGAATGGGACACAGTGGGCTTCGTATACATGAATCATTGAATGAGACTGGGACACAGGGCCTGATACAAATGAATGAGGATGGACACAGTGGGTTTCGTATACATGAATCATTGAATGAGACTGGGACACAGGGCCTGATACAAATGAATGAGAATGGGACACAGTGGGCTTTGTATACATGAATCATTGAATGAGACTGGGACACAGGGCCTGATACAAATGAATGAGAATGGGACACAGTGGGCTTCATATACGTGAATCATTGAATGAGACTGGGACACAGGGCCTGATACCGTAATGAATGAGAATGGGACACAGCGGGCTTGGAACACATGAATGAGAATGGGACATAGTCTTGATAGTGCAGTGGGTTTGGTACACATGAATGAGAATGGGACACAGTGGGCTTCATATACGTGAATCATTGAATGAGACTGGGACACAGGGCCTGATACCGTAATGAATGAGAATGGGACACAGCGGGCTTGGAACACAGAAATGAGAATGGGACATAGTCTTGATAGTGCAGTGGGTTTGGTACACATGAATGAGACTGTGACACAACAGGGTGGAAGAAAAAGAGGCTGAAAATTAAATACATGTGGTCCCCTGACCCCAAGGCTGACTGGAATAAGATGTTCTGCACCTGGTGGGAACTAGGAAGAACAGCCCATTCAGACAAGCAAAGAAAACAACGTAATGTGTTTTTAAACTGCACAGACCAAAGGGCTTGACGATTGTTTTTGAAAACGGCACAGGTGTGTGCTTTGTTTACAGTGGTGCTTGCAGGCTTGTCTAAGGAGGTGTGTTTGTATGCAGGTGCTGATTGGTGCTCATCTGTCAGCCACAGGGTGTCAAGAGGTCAATTGTTGATGGCTTAAGTGTTTCTGGGGGAGCAGGGTTTTGTTTTTTTGTTGCTGTTTTTTAGTCAGTGGGAAAATGGGACAGTGTACATGCAGCAGAGGGAAAGACAGACAACCTGTGTCAGATGCCTGTTGTTTTGTTCCTGCATGCTGGCAACATGAAAACAGTTTGTTTCTTGTGCATGATGACAGATTATTAGATGATAGCTCTTTTTACTCAACATTTTGAGTGTTTTATTACCATTAACTTTCGTGATTCTTTTTATGTTGTTACATTGCAAATGATATTTCTTATTTCTGCCTCCCTGCTTGATTTTTTTTTTTTTTTTTTTTCTTTCTTTCTTCAATATCGTCAATACTGTGTTCAAGTTTGGACCATTCACAGGTTAAGAACATTAAACTTTGGACCATTCACAAGTTAAGCATCATCTCAGTGAAAATAAAGCAAAACCTTGCAAATGGTTACATTTCTGGGGATGGTTATCCAGTAGGACAAATCAGTACATACTGAAGCAGATTCAACCCAGAACCTTGGTGTCCGCTGCTGTGTCCAACAAACACTCTCAGTGCAGCATGAGATCAGAGCAACGAGATTTGACACTGTGCAGGCAGTTTGAGCTGAGGGTGGTGTGTCCGTACAGGTCATGGAAAAAACGTAATGCATGTGGATTGCAGCATTTTTGGTCACTGATAGTTTTGATGTGTTATCTCTGTGGAGTGAATTTTTGATGACATATTGCACTTACAGCATTCTATAAATAAAAAGTAAATCCATGAAAAAGGTGTGGTCTAAAGGGTTTACCCCAATCTGATTTTAACTCATGATTGGTAATATTTTGGTAAAATTAGCTGACAGGTCAAAAACATAATGTAACAGACAAATGATGACAAAAATAACACAAATTCATACCAATTTTTTGTTTGTTTGTTACCAAATCTGAGAAGGCTAGTTCCTTTCAGGGGACTGTACTGTAAGTGCACAAAAAGTACATAGAGGCTGTGCTTTAGTCTGACATGGGTGTTTTTCTTTTCTGTGCATGCAGTTCATTGATGGATGGTCTGCGTTCAGTGTGGCGACGAGGGGGAGAGCTTGTGTTTGGAGACTCCAATAGACTTCCTGAGCGAGATGAGCACATGGCAGTGGCAGACTCTTTGATGTCAGAGCTGGACTTTCATATCAGGGAGCTCAGCCGGATTTTTCAGCAACGTGAACGGGAAGAGCGACGCTCAAGGACCGGAGTAGACTACACCTGGCTCATTGCTGCACCTCCCAGAACATACGAGATTCCACAGCTGGAGAGGCTGGAATTGGAAGAACTATGCTTAAAGGTATCGTTGGATCAGTCCTTTTTGATTCGTTGGACTATGCCTAATCCGTCCACACCCCCTCCACCCACAAAACTTCTAACATGATAAAGTGAAACCTATTATAAATAGGGAATCAGAGGTGTGAATCTGTAAACCAAGGCCTCTCCATGTGTATTATACATATATATATATACTATGCTACTGTACACAAGCAAAAAGATCACATGTCTACATTCTGGGAATTATGGAAATACTAACTAAAACGTATGACAGCAATGGTCAAGATATATTTGACAGAAAGAAAGGAGTTGACTAGTGGTTGAGTAGTGTTTGTTTTTCCTGACGTGACCTTTGCAGTTGACTGGGCAACCCAGTTATAGTAAGAATAAGAAATATATTTATAAGTACATTTCTAGTATGCTAAATTTCTCTGTGATCTGCAGGTATGAGGCTCAAAGCATTGCACATGTGGAAGGAAAACTGCAATAGCATTAGGAACAGATGAGCATAGGCTGGGTGTTTGGGGGTTACATAGCCTAAACATTGGTAGGCCTTGCAAAAATACATGGTCTAATTGCATAACTCTTTTTCCATCCCCTCCCCTATCTCCCCTACCCCCTGGGTGTTTGGGGGTTACATAGCCTAAACATTGGTAGGCCTTGCAAAAATACATGGTCTAATTGCATAACTCTTTTTCCATCCCCTCCCCTATCTCCCTTACCCCCTGGGTGTATGGGGGTTATAGAGCCTAAACATTGGTAGACCTTGCAAAAATACATGGTCTGATTGCATAACCCCCCCCCCCCCCCCCTCCCCCCGCCCCCATTCTTTCTCTGACAATTCTGTTATTATTATTACATGTTTTTCTGCTGACCACTGTTACAGCTGGGCGTCAGTGAGTGTTCCAGGGTCATATCACTGTTTAGAGATGCCATCAGTAATGAGCCACGTCCTGAAGACCTTGTTCGTATCATGCGTTCCTGCATCATTCAGGTAACACCTGTCTGTTCTATTTTCTCACCCGCTCCCTTTTTTTGTTTCCTTTTTTTTTTTTTTTTGCCTGCTGCATTAAAGAAACTGGCCTTTTTCAGATTTGAACCTGTGGTTGGACATGGTGGAAAGAACATGATCTGCAGTAAAGAGTTTGCTTTTGAAAGCACCAGTGATTTAATATAAGTTTTATGGAGAACTTGGGTGTATATCAAAATAAAGATTACTGTCAATTTAACAGGCAGCAAACAAATAATGTACACCTCAACACAAGTAGATAACTTTGTTGAAACATGAATGGCTATATGCAACACACACACACACACGCATGCATACACACACATACACACACAGACACATGCACGCACACACACACAGACACATGCACGCACACACACACACACACGCACGCGCGCACGCGCATATTTGCATGCACACTCACATGCTTGCACACACACATTTGCACTCACACACACACACACACACACACACACATTGTACAAGACTAACAGGGATGAAGGGCAATGTTGGTTAGTTGGACTGTTTGGAGAAGAGGAATGTCTTTAGTTTGTTAGAGAAGGAAGACCAAGTAGCATAGGGCCTTAAGTGATGGGGGAGGTTGCTGCAAATGTGAAGACTGAAGTGTGGAAAAGAACGAAAAGCATGGATTTTGCAGCTGAAGCATTGGAGTTTGAGCATCATGCATGTGTCTGATGAAGAGTGGAGAGAGTGAAAAGGAATTTGCAGATGCAATAGTTCAGAAAATGACAGAGAGCAGAACCATTACCAGTGATTAAATTGTAACACATGCAATCACTTTTGTACTTGATGCATTCAGATATTGGGATCCAGCGAAGTTGCTGTAGGAGAGGTATGTGGCATTGATTACATGGTTCTCAGCGGAGTTCTGGACTTTGATATAAATAATTGTGTTTTCAGACTCTGGAGCAGCGACCTCAGGTACGGTCAACAAGCATCCTTTTTGCTGACTGGGTGACACGGCGTGCCAGCAGTTTAGCAAACCTCAAGCTGAAGACACCCGCTCGGGTGGAACCCACACGTCACAGTTTGGATGATATTGAGATGCAGGCTGGGGGTGAAAGTCGCACAACCCGTGCCTTCAGCATGCCCAGCTTTTCCGTCACTTCCGCAGAGAGAGAGGTTAAAATCTGTAGGGGGAACAATGACGCCAGCACTTCTTACCCTGACACTGGAACTGCTTACCCTGTGTAGGGGTGGTGGTGTAAGTGGGTGTGGTGGGGGGGGGGCACAGAAAGAAAAACTAGTTAGAGCTGTCCTGCACGGAACTAGCAAAGGATGATGCAAGCAACTGTAGGATCAGGGAGAGGGAGAGAGAGAAGCGTGGGGCTGATCCTGCCGAGTCAGGGTGGTGCCAATGTCTGTGGGGTGGCTGATCAATCCCACTCACAGATCAGTTCCACACACCCTAGTGAAACAGGAGGAGGAGGAGCCGACATCTCTGTCATCAATCAGAGCAGTGAGCTAGGTACTACCATGGACGTTTGGTCTGTGCTGGTGGTTGGCACTGGAGCGAAAGAAGGGTTGCAAGTTCAACATGATGAAGACAGAGTACTGGAATTCCATCGCTTTCTTGTGTGTAGTGGACAGCAAAATGTTTGTGTGAGATGGGAGGGAGCAGCAGGTCCTAGTCCTATTAATGTTTGACTGTTGCTTGGACAAATGAGAGTGTGGAGAATATATGATTATGTGAAGTCAAAGTTAGAAACATTTTGGTTTTGGAAGTAAATGCCATTGCCATGCATAGGGGTGTGATAAAGTTAGGAGCTGAATGTTGGCATATATGTAGACAGTTACATGTGTATGTGAATACACATATAGGCCTAATTTGACAATATTAACAAGCAGCATTGTCAACAGTGTGCATCTACATCAAGATGACTGTTGTGTTTGTGGACGTTATGTCAGTTTGTTGTTGTTTTAAAGTGAGATAATGTGTCAGTACATAATATCACTCTGAGCACTGAGGTTAACATATCATCTTGAATGTACATGTCCATATTGAATTGCAACTAATTAAATTGATGTACTGTAAACATGTTGTAATCAGATGGAAAAAATGATCAGTTGAATGACGAGAGATAACAGTAGTGCATGATGGATAGAGCACAGGACTGAAGATTAGGAAAAACACAATGTATTAGTACTATACTTCATGAACACCCCAGAAATGTTGGAAAAGAAGTAGGAAAATGTACTCGCCAGAACAGAAGAAAACAAGATGCAGACCATATGCACAATTGTTTCAACAACTTTGAAAAAATTGTCTTCATCAAGAGTACATGCATGCACAAAGAAGATAGGCAAAAAAAGTGAAGAAGAAAAAAGACGGACATTTAATCAAGAGCCCTTTTGGTGAACTGTATATTATCTTCTTGCCTCTTCGCTTTTTTGTTGTTGTTGTTGCCTATCCGTCTTCTTTTTCAGTGTGCGTATATTTCTGATGACTGTTTTGTCAGTGCTGTTCAAATTGTTGTACATGCAGACCATGTCCTGTCTTCTTTTGGCAAGTACAAATTACTAGTTTTTTCTGCTTTGTCATTTTCACCAGCAGTCGTTCACTTTTGTCTACAAATGGTTGAATATCAGAAGCAAACTTGAAGCAGTGTGTTTTTACCATGCAATTTTAGATTAGATTTCTGCCTGATGATGCAAAGATTTGTTTGAAAATGACAGACCGTTTAGATGTTAATTGTGATGTTCATGAGCTAATGGTTCCTAAATTTGGCCCTAAAAAGGTGGTTTGTCGTTAGAGTAGGTTCAGTGTCTGGTGTTCGGAGCAAGGTGCACAACAACAAAAACCACAACACTCCCTTGAAAGTCTTGTTCAGTTTCCCTGTCCAGCGAGTTGATGAAATATGATTCTGCTGAATCAGAAAAGAAAATGACCTGGGAACTTTTTACGCTAGGGAAATGTTGAATTGAAAACAAAAACACACTGAACATTCGGGGCTAGCATGGTAGAACTAGAAGAAAATGTTAGTATGTGGTTATTATGTAGGAATGTGATGTATGATTGGATCAGAAATAAGAACACATTTTGCACATGTATGTTAGCAAATAATGCATGACAGAATGAGAAGTAAAGAGATAGAATTGTGATTAGCGGTTTAAATGAGAAAACATTTATGACAGTGACATGTTACTGTTAGCAATGAACAGGATGAAGGTGAAGGATGTCAAATTAAAATGATAAAGATGTGGATGTGATTGTGAATATATCATGCCAAATTAAATCCAAATGCTCATTTTAAAAATATATTTCAGTCATGGATGTCTGATTTGGGGGGGGGGGGGGGGGGGGAAGACACTGTACTAGGTATACATGTGTATGTGTGATGTCAGATTTGTTTTTACCACATTAGTCAACATTGCTAAAAGATTGAATCATTGAAGAGAACACATTGTGAGCTTGCGGGTATGAGCTTAAATCAGAAAAAAAGAGAACGGTGAGCATTAACTGATTAAGTATACAAGTTTGAATGAAAACAGAGAACATGTTTACAGTACTTACAGTGTCATGAATGTAATATTGAATCAGTACACAGGCACAGGCCAAGATACATACCAGTCATCTTCCCCATGCAGGTGACACAACTGATACAATCTTGCGCCCAGATGCATTAGGTGGCAGTGTTTCCGAGTCTCCCTGCATTGGTAACCCACGCTGGTGAAAAGAACATTCTCTGTTTCAGTCAGTGCAACACACACCGTAGACAGTCAGAGTCTGAGTTTATTTTTTATATTTTATAATGCCATTATCTCATGATTTACTAAATGTTACCTTTATGAGATGCAGCAGTAAAGAAGAAAGAAAAAAAAGATCCAGTGCTAAGTTTCTTTGGTGCACAAGTTTTGAACTTTGTTGTGCTTTCTGTCTGAGAGAAGAAGAAAACTGGATTGGCATTGAGTGAGGGGACCTTGTGCAGCCTGTAGTAATAATAATAAAGGGGATTTCTAGAGTGACCATCTACGACACAAAGTGAGAGCACAGGGTGCTTTACAGTAACACTAACAACACACACATACGCACATGCACACGTGTTGGACGAGGCGATGGGCAAAACAGATTGACTCGAAACATGTGGTGCATTCCAACCCAGTTGACTGATATGACATAATCAGCTCAGACTTTAAGGGAAGATGGCTGGTAACTCTTGGCCTTAAAGTTGGGAGATCTATACCAGTTAGTCTTATTTCACTGTTTTTATTGGTGCACAGGATGTTTGGAAAACTCCTGTTTCATGTCAAGTTCACTGCCAGTAGGGTTTTATCATATGATGTTCTGTTTTGAACAGTTTTGTTACACAAAGTCTTTTATTCCATGATTAGTTGTTTCACTTTTTTTTTTTGAAAATTATACATTACGCTTGTCCAACTTCCTTTTCATTATTCCCTAACTGTTACTTACTTAGTGCTGTGAAGATGTGTTACCTTTATTTTGTTGGTGTTTCAGTTTTTTTAAATTTTATTTTTTGAACAAAACTGTTTCTATTGTAATGGCATTCTGCGACACTGTCAGATTGTTATTTTACAATTTTAAAACACCATTCTTTGTTCAGTTCATTGGAGTCAGTCACCCACATTCCGTGTTCATATTTTTTTGACAGTTTGTTTATTTGGCACCATTTAATGACATTCTGTGCGCTTGGCTTTAACTTTTGTGAGGTTTTGTGATAGTGTGTTGGACAGATTGTGTCTGTTATTCTCAGACGTCTTTGCCTTAAACTTTTACAAGTGTGAATGAAAATGAAATAAAGTGCTTGAAATTACATGTACATTTTGCATGCATGTCATTTACAATTCATTCGTACCCATGGGTCAGGACTGTTTTTGACATGTTAATAAATGTTTCTAAGACATTGTTGTTGGGATTAGAAAGGGTATGGATGTACATTCTTTGGATGTGGCACTGTGACAATTTGGCATAAGTAATGATACTATGCATGTCAGCTCTAGCTCCAGTGGGATTACTCATGATCAGTTGTTTCCCTTCGGGTAACTAGGAACAGGTCTGCCCTGCCTTTCTTCACACAAATGAGGCATTAGCTCAGGACTGTGTGATCACTCATGATCAGTTGTTTCTCTTTGGGTGACTAGGAACAGGTCTGCTCTGCCTTTCTTCACACAAAGGAGGCATTAGCTCAGGACGGTGTGATCACTCATGATCAGTTGTTTCCCTTTGGGTAACTAGGAACAGGTCTGCCCTGCCTTTCTTCACACAAAGGAGGCATTATCTCAGGACGGTGTGATCACTCATGATCAGTTGTTTCCCTTTGGGTAACTAGGAACATGTCTGCCCTGCCTTTCTTCACACAAAGGAGGCATTAGCTCAGGACTGTGTGATCACTCATGATCAGTTGTTTCTCTTTGGGTGACTAGGAACAGGTCTGCCCTGCCTTTCTTCACACAAAGGAGGCATTAGCTCAGGACTGTGTGATCACTCATGATCAGTTGTTTCTCTTTGGGTGACTAGGAACAGGTCTGCTCTGCCTTTCTTCACACAAAGGAGGCATTAGCTCAGGACTGTGTGATCACTCATGATCAGTTGTTTCTCTTTGGGTGACTAGGAACAGGTCTGCTCTGCCTTTCTTCACACAAAGGAGGCATTAGCTCAGGACTGTGTGATCACGCATGAGTCATGGTCAGTTGTGTTCTTTGGGTTATTAGGTCTGCTCTGCAGTTCTTCTCACAAAGAATGTCATCGACTGATGCATGTGCTGCCTTCAGGGTTTGTGTAGTCTATCAAATTAAAAGATAAATAAATAAATAAATGAAAAAAGCTGGAATGTTTGGTGGCAATTGTACCTCGGCCCTGGGCTTGGAAAGTGGGAATTTCATGATAAAGGTCAACAGATAATAGGTAATCAGCAGAAGGGGAATTCAGGAAAGAAAAAAACAGGGGTTGGGGGGTGGATGACAAAAGACTAAATTTACAAGCCCCTCCGGGACCTTCTTTGTATCGGTGTGTTGCTTTGCTGGATATATAGCCTCTTTCCCAGGCTGTGTAAAACATGGGCTGCTTACAGCCTGCCTATGGCTCCGGTTTAAAGGGGTCGTCCATTTTGGTGTCTGTTTGTTTGGAGGAATAAATAACCAACACAACTTTCTAGTCATATATTCTACATCACATTTAATTATGTAATGTTTTATCCTGTTTTGGGTCCAAGAGTCGGCTGCAGCCACAACTGTGTGGACATGGATCATCATGCTCAGTCCAGTTTTCTGTATGTTCACGACAGGTTCCTCCGTGGTACATTGTCCATGGGTTCACCACAACAGCTTTTGGTTTTCTCGCTTTGATTCTAGATATGTTTGCTTCTGTGATTTAAACCCAAGATGGTGTTATTCTTGTAACGCAAGCACTAAGCATTGCTCAGAACGAATTTCCACAGAGCCATAAAATTTAGGGGACAGTACCTATGCCGGAACGAAGTGGAGACCATTATTTACTGGCCCTTTGTATATCAGTATTATTCACGGGCCATACAAGCTCGTTCAGAGTTGCCGTCCTTCACATCGTGCATGCGCCGTTAACGTTTTTCGTAAGCCGGTACCTAATCCTTTGACCTTTGAAGCCCTGCTGATGTTTGTCCATGATATATCAGCCCGACGACTGAGGACATTTAACGCCACATCATCATCTTCCTCTACTTCCAGAACTCAGGAGCTGTGTGAATGTCGAGGTAGCCGTCCTGTGCTCCCCGTCCTTAATAGTCTTTATGGTCACTGTGGACGTAAAGCGACATTGAACTAGAAGCCCCAATTTTGCTCACCCTTAGAAGAGAGAGAACGTTTTACACCAGTTTTTACAGAGCGCAGAGATGTGGCTGCTTACAGCCATCCCGAAGGTCAGGTACAGGCTAGTGTTCCATCAAAAATGGGCTGTACCTGGGTCTGGGGAAAAAATGGTGTTTGCTGGGTGGTAGGGGGGGGGGGGTAATTTTAAGGTAAAGCTCTTGCACACACCTAGGTTACTGAGTAAAAAAGGGTTTGTCACCATGGTGATGTGTCAATGGAGTTATGGGAATCAGCCTTGGAGACTGTGCTGAGTCCCTGAGTGATTGCTTTGCTGTCCATGACTATATCCGCCGCGTTTCATTCCGATCATACTTCCTACCGTGGGAGCCATTCTCTCTGGCAATACGCACAAAGTGTGTTTTATGATGCAGTTTTCCTTTTACGATGTGTTGTGTGGGTACACCGGTAATGGAAGTATCGCAAAACTTGCAAATTCAATGCATCTAGTAGTATCTTTACAAGGTTTTGTGGAGATGTATTGAGAACCCCCAAATTGTTGAAAGTTCTGCATAATTGTTGTAGCATATGATTTTAGGACCGGAAAAAGCGTGTTTGATGCTTCTGCCGGGCGGGGGGTGGGGGGTGGGGCTGGTCCGGGGGGACTGTCCAAAATGTGCTACATGCATTTTGCCATCAATTTCAGAGGGAACCAAAGCAAGGACACCAGCTGGCTTGAAAATGTAGTAAAACTTGAAACTATTTCCATCTCTAGGCTTCATTTGCTTGTTCGATCAATATTTATACCAACAAAAAAAGGAGTGTGGCCATTTGTTGTTTTCCTTCAAATGTGAGCTTCTCGTTCGATCAGTATTTATACCAGCAAAAAAATGGGGTGGGGCTTTTTGTTGTTGTTTGTTGTTTTTCTTTGTTCGTTCTGTTTTTGCATAATAATGTCCTCAGATGCTAAAAGCATATTAGGGACAATTATGTGAGCTCCTCGTTCTATTGGTATCTATACCTGCAAAAAAAATGGGGTGTGGCTTTTTGTTGTTGTTTTTCTTCAAATGTGAGCTCCTCGTTCTATTGGTATTTATACCTGCAAAGAAATGGGGTGTGGCTTTTTGTTATTGTTTGTTGTTTTTCTTCGAATGTGAGCTCCTCGTTCTATGGGTATTTATACCTGCAAAGAAATGGGGTGTGGCTTTTTGTTATTGTTTGTTGTTTTTCTTCGAATGTGAGCTCCTCGTTCTATGGGTATTTATACCTGCAAAGAAATGGGGTGTGGCTTTTTGTTATTGTTTGTTGTTTTTCTTCGAATGTGAGCTCCTCGTTCGATTAGTATTTATACCAGCAAAAAATGGGATTGGGCCTTTTGTTGTAATTTTTCTTCAAATGGAGTTCCTCCAGTGTGTTGGTTCGCGCCAAACTCCAAGCACTGGTTTACGACATCCTTCCTGTCGATAGGGCAAGAGATCTGTTTTCGCTTTGGTTCCCCTGTAACAGTCAGAGTCGGTAAGAGCATTATGATGGGCTCTTCAGTATCTAGTCTCCCGGACGGTGCAATCTGGCAGACGTAGACACGCACTGAGATCTCTTCTTGAAGTACAGTTTGTGCTAAGATGTGTAAAGTGGAAAAGTCACGAGATCTACTTCTTCTTTTTTTTTCTTTTCTTTTTTCTCTCTCTCTCCCTGATATAACCATACCGGTTGACTGGGCGTAAAACACCAGCTTACGTACTTTTCTGCCCCCCCCCCTTCTTTTCTGCGGTACTGTATTTGTTTACAGGTACAATTATGTGAAAAGCAATTATTGTGATATGGCTGGGAACATGTTCACATTATGGTGTCTAGTCATTGCTCAAGCTTTTCGTGTGGTTTATGTTTTACTTCTTCCGTGTTTTCGTTTTATTTGCAAAAATAATGTCGAAGATAACTCGTACATTACGAAAGATTGCAAGTTCCCCAGAACGATTGTAGATTTGAATGTGAGATGCTTAGTTGCAGCCACACCGTTTTGACGTCTGTCCACATCGCTCAGACGTCAGGCTACATCATCCGTTATGAAGCCTGACCACAGGCAGGCCCTGATACAGAGCTCCTGATATACGTGGTTACATTGTTAACCGGCAGAGTGTGAGCCGGTTTGGCGTAGCGGTAAAGCGTTAGGTTGGTAAGCAGAGGGACCTCGGTTCGAATCTGCTTCGGCTCTCCTTTCACTTCATTTTTTGACTTTGTCCCTCACAAATTTTTATGAAACATTAAAATGGCTGTCATCGCTGCCCACCTTAATGCAGAAGTCATTTTGGTGGTAATAGTGCAGCGATAGGTATATAATCTCCCTCTCCCCCACCTCCATACCCCCCCCCTTCTCCCCGTCCCTGATAAGCCTTATGGCTTCTGTGGACGTTAAGCACAATGTTTGCTAACCGGCAGAGTGTTGAGAACTGAGAACGTGCCGAAAACACCAGACAGAGCCACGAACGGCCTTGTCGATGTCGACTTCGCAAGATTCGTGCGTTATCAGCAGTTCACGGCCTCTGGCTGGCTGAAGCGGCCTGTCGCTCAAGCTTGCCACAACTGCTAAGAGCCCAGATCCAAACCCGTAAAACGTTCAAAAGTACTGTTTATTATGACAAGACAAAACCAGCCAATTTTCAGGGTAATCCCCATAGTGAAGCTGCAAAACGACACTTAAACAACAGCTAAACGGTCAGAAACGATGAAAAATGAAGTGAAGAGCTAAACCACTTATCCTTTTTTGGGTTGAGCTATGTTGTTTTTCTGTCCAGTGTTGGGAAGAACGTTGGCATGACCTTGTTTCGGATTTTTGAAAACAAAAATACCTGAAACAGAATGACTGCTAGCGTTCTAAAACAAGATCCAAACACAAAAAACAAAATAAGTCTTTTTCTTTCATTTTTCGTAGTTTTTGACCGTTTATCTGTTGTTTAAGTGTCGTTTTGTGGCTTCATAAAGGGGATTTCCCCAAAAATGTGCATACTGTGTGCCCGTGTTAAAATAAATAAGCGTTCGTTTGAACCTTTTTGTATTGAGATTTTTGGTTAGAGCCCATAAACTGCAGGTCAGGGGGTCACAAAGACCCACTCAAATCCTCCCGCTACTCCGGAACCTACACCTACTGTCACCCGTACCTCTCACCGGCAGTTCCACTCTGGAACTCTGTTCCCACAGACGCAGTGGTGACATTAGGCCTAGCTGCCTTCACGTCTGTGCAGCAGGGGTTGATGGAAGAACAGGAGGCCTTGGTGATCCCGATCGGATCATTGATCTCTTTAAGCCTGTTTGTGTGCTGTACCACCGCTTGAACTTTTGTTAATATAGACGTAGCCAGCTCTTAAATTAGTAGTTAAATTGTCTCATTTTTTTCCGCACGCAGTCTCGGTGTAGAGTCAGTTCCGCGATGATCGGGCTATCTGCATTATCACGAAGAAAGTATTTTGTGAGAACACTGTTTATTAGGGCAACGATAGTTTTATTCTGCGAGAAGAGTTTTGAAATGTGTATTGCCTATGGCAGTTTGGTCGTCCTGATCGAGTTTAACCCTGTGCGGTTGAAAGGCGTTCCAATACAGTTACTGACAATGTCAAAGGAGTCTACTGACCTACTTGTTTCATATCAGTGGTATGTTGTGTGTTCATTCCATGGCCAAAATAGTGATTTTGTTGTTGTGCCAAACTTGCTGCTACAGCGTATGCAGGATGTTCAATATTTGTGTCAAATTTTTAGACCACATGTTCTGTCAGTGTACAAAATTGTCCATTAAAGAAAGAGGAGGAAAGAAAAAAGGTGTAAACGTGTGCTCATAATATGTGTGTGTGTGTGTGTGTGTGTGCGCGCACGTGCGCGCGCGAATACAATCTGTGTACAGTTAAAACTTTGACAGTCTTTGCTCAGATTTGATCATTATTCAACCGTGATCTTTACCGATCTTTTCAGGTTCACCTTTACATTAAAAAGAAGTTCCGCTCCAGTGGATTTTAATTGACGGTGATGGATGTTCGATAATGAAGGCTTACGTAATTTAGAGAGCTAACAATAGCAATATACTTTATTCATCCCTGCGGGAAATTAAAGCTGTCGTTCAATCGCACAATGGAGAACATATTTTTAGTCATTACGCACACGCACATACACACTCTTAGACATATGCCCCCTTTCTCGCAATCTGCATACACTAATAGCAAACCCAAAATTTCCTGGAATAATGCTTTCTCTGTCAAACCAAAACATAAAAACAAAGCTATTATAGGTCAAACTTTCTCTCTGTCTCTCTCTGTATCTCTGTCTGTCTGTCTGTATCTTTCTTTCTTTCTTCTTCTCTCTTCTTGAAAGCGCTTAGCTCTCCCAAAACAACAACAACAACACACACACACACACACACACACACACACACACACACACACACACACACACACACCTCAAAAACAACAACAAAGCCCCCAAAAGGCAATCTTCATAGTGTTGACGTTGGACACTGAAAAAAGAATAGGGTAGGTTGGCAGGGTTGACAGAATAGAACAGATCTGGGGAAATGTACTCACCAATACGACAAAAAAAGAAGAAGGAAACAATAATACAGTGTTTATTTATTTATTTATTGTTTCCTTTATTGGTATTTATTGTTTCCTTGTTTTTCATCGTGTTGGTGAGTACATTCCCCTAGATATGTTCTCTAACACACAAGGGAGTTAATTAGCGCTCGAAATATGTAACAGAAGTGCAACAACAAAGACCCGAGTCGCCTACGGTAACTCTCACCTGGGATGCGTGTAAATACAAGGTACATGAAACTACACCGTAGGTGCATCCTCTGTGGACCTCTTTATGTACCATGTCTATATGCATGAGAGGTGAAAGTTACCGTAAGCGACGCAGGTTGTACTTGTGTTACGTATTTCGAGCGCTAATTAACTCCCTTGTGTGCTGATTCTGCACGAGCGCTCTGGGCCTCGTTCTGTTTCAGATTTGCGGTCATAAATTCATAGTCTTTGCCAACCAAGAATAAATGTTAATAATGAACATGACGTCAACAGTCTAATATATTACGTCACAACGACAAACCTGGCATCAGTTTCTAAAGTAGCGAAGCCAAAACATGTAATGTTGCTACTCCTGAGAGGTAAATATTTCGAGTGCATGAAAATATATAGGGATATGATTCCGACAGCGAGATGTGAATTCTTGTTGGCAGATTACATGATTTGATCGCCCTTGATTATAGTACATTACGGTGAGCCATTACAGCATTAGGATAGATCTACTACCAGACACATCAGATGCACTACCACCCCAACCTCCAACTGTCTCGCTATGTTTGTCTGTCTGTCTCCGGGATTTTGATCTTCGTCTAATCAGGAGCAGGGCCAAATTTCTGGGACATTGGGCTACAGAAGGTTTCAGTGTGAGTATAGTCTTTCTACGTATCATGACAAGTGTCACCAGTCGTCGTCCGTTGTAAAGCCGGCCCACCAGACTGTGTAGATTGTTTTAAACCATTTTGAAGGACATTTTAACGAAAAGGTCCAAACCTGTGCATGTGCGCAGAAGTTTCATTGGGCCACCAGTGCTCCACTATTTGAGCCCGGCCCAGCGTTAGTCTGAAGAATAGCGGTTATTTCTATAGTGCTGCATTTCACCGACAATGGTAAACACACCGCGCTTTACGAGATCAACAATAATGTATATAGAAGAAGAAAGAAGAAGCCTATTGGATAAACCACGGGCTCCTCGGCCACTTTTACTTCTTCTTCTTTCTTCTTGTTTCATTTAAGGGCCCACAATTAACATGTCGTTTATTCTGGCGCCTATGCCTTCCATTTCCCACTTTTGTTCCATTGCTGTGAGCCGGTTTGGCCTAGCGGTAAGGCTGGTAAGCGGAAGGACCTCGGTTCGATACCGCTTCGGCTCTCCTTTCTCTTCAAAAAGGTTGTGCTTTGTGGACGCTGTCTTGTGACTTTGTCGCTCACTTCCTGCTGAAACATTAAAATGGCTCTCATCGCTGCCCATCTTAATGCAGGAATCATTCTGGTGGTGACAGTGTAGCGATAGGTATATAATCTCCCTCACCCCCCACATCCATACCTCTTCCTCCCCCTTCTCCCCGTCCCTAATAATCCTTATGGTTTCTGTGGACGTTAAGCACCATGTTTACTTACTTACTTGTTCCATTGCCACGTCACATAGTTCAGGAGCTGTGTGAGAGTCGAGGTGGCCGTCCGGAGCTGTCCGTCCTAACGAGCCTTCTGGTTTTCGTGGACGTAAAGAATTACTGAACCGTGCTTCGGCATTGGTCACAACTTTTTCCTAATATGTCAACTGACATTGTTCCATTGAACATGGTCTTCATGACGATTACCTCCCTTCCACCTTCCTCGTCGCTTTGAAAATGGTTTTAATTCCACAGTCAAACCTCAGAGTTTTCTCGAGTCATGCCTCGAACTTGAAGCTTTGTTGTCAAAGTAGGAAAGTAGTTTCATTTTCGATTGCTTCCAGGATGAGACGTTTTATGATGGGCCGATTCCAAAAGCAACCTGTGATGTGACCGAAAAAGGTACTCTCTCTAGACATAAGCACAAAATAAATATGAAAGACAAACACCCAGTTAGCTAGCCTATGCAACAGGTAAGAAGAAGAAGAAGGGGAGAGAGAGAGAGAGAGAGAGAGAGAGAGAGAGAGAGAGAGAGAGAGAGAGAGAAATCATCATAATAATCATTTACGCCACAAGCACAACAACACCAATAACGACAATGTACAGAAAGTGAAGAAGGAATGGGACAATATCAACAGCGGGGTGGGAAAAGAGAGAGAGATGGTGGGAGTGAGGGGTGGTTACCTAGCATTTGTGGTGCTTAATGTAGGAGCACAAAAATATTACATATTATTGTGTCAGTTGCTATCGATAAATATCTGTGCAGACATGATACAAGAATGTAAATATGAAGCATACAGAAAAATTCAGCCATCCTGCTGAACAAAGTACATATAACAGAACCATTTGGACGGGAATGAGATATGCTCAATGTTAATATACGATATATATTCTTCCGTTTTATACCTTGCTCAAGTTTTGTTAGTTGTTTTATTAAATACGTGAAAAAGAAGGCATTTTTCTATTTCTATTTTTCATTATACATGAAAAACTTGGCAGATATAACGAAGTCTGAAGGTTTTCTCAGGTTCAAAATTCTTTGAGTTACCAAACATTAGCCTTCTTTCAGTTCACATTTATGAAATAAATAAAATGCTCTTCTGCTAAAACAAACATGAAAGACTAATAAATATGTACACCGCATAGAAATGACATTTTACAATAATGTAGTAGTAAGTGGTTATTGTATCAAATATTAGTTAAATAAACCAAAAGGATATGCATTTACTCGGCTGTATTTTCATTGCAATGTAATAGAATATTTTCGTCACCGGATCTACAGTTATACTACTTGACAGGAGGTAAAAATCATACCTTGTATTCCCGCGTTTTTAACGTTGCACTGTATAATAATTTAATGCCAATAACGTTTAAGTAGCATAAGTGTACTGATGGTGCTTATTTCCCAGGATGCATTGTATTTTTGTGAATGTAAATATAAAACCTGAATGAAAATGTGTTAAAAAAACAAAAACAAAAAACGGTCTTCTGTTCCAGGCTTTACAACCAAAGTCACCCGAGGCCGGGCGTCTGCAGCAGAAACTGCACTTTGCACAGCAGGTTCTCTTAATTGACCCTATTTGTAAAATATACAGATAAAATTAGCCATCATTCTGAACAAAGTTCCATTTGGACAGGAACGAGGCATACTCTATGTTAATATACAGGACGCATAATAATATAGCAATAATGGAAATTTATAAAGCGCCTACCCTGCGGCTCAAAGCGCTGAACAAGCATACACACATAATGTACATCGAGATGGAAAATGTTATCCCCCCCGAAAAAGAAAAAGAAATCGACAAGGGTTGAAGCATAACTATACAAAAGACACACACACACACACACACACACACACACACACACACACACACGCACACGCACACGCACACAGACTGATAGGTGTGAAGGACAGTGTGGCTTAACTGAAATATTCTGAGAAGAGAAATGTCTTGAGTTGGCTTTTGAAGGAAGAGAGAGCATCAGAGTGCCTGATGTCTTGGGGGAGATTGTTCCAGATGTGGGGGACTAAGTATGAGAAAATGCGAAAGCCATGGGTTTTGCGGTTGAAGCTGGTTTGGTTAGTCTGTTTTAACTGAGTGTAGTTTTGGCAGGCATCCTACTGACAGAGACCTATGAAAAGGGACTTCCTTTATTCAAAAAAAAAAAAAAAAAAGAAGAAGAAGAGGTGATCTGGGGAAATGTACTCACCAGTGTGACGAAACTCAAGGAAACAATAGTACACAAGCGCTTTCGACAAAAATTGTCTTCTTCGGGTGTATTGTCTTTTTCTAGTGTAAGAAGATAAACTCTGTCTCTCTTCCTGCACCCGAAGAAGACAATTTCTCTGTCTCTCTTCTTGCACCTGAAGAAGACAATTTCTCTCTCTTCTTGCACCCGAATTTTTGTCGAAAGCGCTTGTGCACTATTGCGTTTCGTCGCATTGGTGAGTACATTTTCCCAGATCTGAATCTCTCTCTCTCTTCTTGCACCGGGAGACAATTTTTGTCGAAAGCGCTCGTCGTTTGGTGAGTACATTTCCCCAGATCTGTTCAGTTTTGTCAACCTCATCAGCAGTTGTTCACTCACTCCTAAAAAGAGGTGGTTGAGTATTGAAGGAGGCCACTATTTGTGAGGAGGGGCCGGCTTTTTGCATCTGTGCTCAGTGTTAAAAGATTTCTAGACATTTATGAGTTAAGTCATCTTAGATCGAAAGGCATAGAAGGTTAAAAAGAGCGCTTATTTAATGACAGTACACAATGTGCGAATTTGAGGCTTACCTGCCATATTAAAATAAGCGTTCTTTTTAACCCTTTAAATGTGTGGATCTTGTTTTAGAGTGCTAGCAATCATCCTTGTTTCATCCCCCTCCTCCCCCCCCCCCCCTCCACCTCACAGTAAAGTCCCCCGTAAAGTCATCTTAGTTTTTATGAACAGTTAGGATTAAATGAGATACCACTTACCTTGCAAAACAAAATCGTGCATGAGAAAAGTATGAGCATCGAATACTGTTTTTAATAACAAAAATCATTGTATGCTAAAAACAGAGACTATTTCAAAAACCGAAAATTTGTGTTTCATGTTTGTGTGTGTGTGTGTGTGGCTTGAGTTTGTCAAACTGCTGACGACTGCTGATTTTGACGACTGTTCAGACTGCTTTCAGGCGGGAATGGGGGTCTACAAATGGGAACTCCGCTATCCGCTTTTGCTGCTGTGCATCACTGCCATCACCAACACAGCCGGTAAGATCTTATTCGATGTGCAGGTAGATTAAGCCATGTCTTAGCGCATCTGTTGTTTTGGAAAACACGCATAAACTGAAACCGGTTTCAGAACGAACTTCCGGCCGATGTGACGTTCAACTCGGCGAAAAATATAAGGGCATTTAAACACACAAACACACACACACACGCACGCACGCACGCACACACATACACGCACGCACTCACGCACACACACACACACTGACACGCACGCGCGCGCACGCACGCACACACACTGACACACACGCACGCACGCACACACACAAACACACACACACAAACACACACACACACACACAAACACACACAAACGTGTTCACACACACACACACACACACACACACACACACACACACACACACACACACACACACACACACACACAAGGGAATACGGGGATGAAAAGATGACATGGTGCAGTTAATAATTATATACTAGCTGTTTTACCTGTTTTGCTTTGCCAGAGGCCGCGGTAACGTGCAATAATTTCAAGACACTATGCAAGGAAGCAGGAGGGGCGGAATTAGCAGTAGACAAGACTTTCAACTGCACCTCAGTCAGATGTTGGACTAGAGGTCTGTATCCTCAAGATTTGCTCAATAACTATCATAATTGTTTTTTAAATGAACACTTGTTGAGCATCTCACTTCGATATGATCAAAACTGTACATTCATATGAAGTAAATACAACACCATCGCGCGTGCGCAGGGCGTTTAGTAATTTATCCTCCCGACACACAGACGGACAGACAGATGCACGCGCGCGCGCGCGCACGCACGCACGCACGCACGCACGCACGCACGCACGCACGCACGCACGCACACACACACACACACACACACACACACATGCACGCACGGGATACACAAACAAATACCTGGAAGTGGTCCACAAACACATACCCGGTACATGTATAAACATGCACACACACACACTAGAGTCCACTGGTCTGTGCGCGCGCACGCGTACACACACACACAAACACACACACACACACACACACACACACACACACACACACACACACACACACACACACGCACACGCAAGCACATTTGATTAGAAATGTTAACGCCCACAATCCCCACTCCTTGAATGAAAAATAACATAATTTGTGGATGGAAAAGTTCTGTTATTAGAGCAGTTTTAAAAGAATTGACAGAAGAATCATACCTCGTGTTGTGTGGGAGTCAGTTGCAGACTGCAGGATGCTGGTATGCAAAAGAAATTTGGTTAGATCACTTTGTTTTAGGGGTGTTGTTTTTCCACCCAGTCGAAAAAAGGTTGTTGTAACATTTCTCAGCTAACACGGTGGGGGGTCACCCAGCATATAAACGGGATAGCTCAGTGGTTAGAGCGCCTGACTCGTGATTGAAAGGTCGCGGGTTCGAATCCCTGCAGGAGCGGCGGGAGAATTTTCTTCTCCAGGGTCAACTTTCTGTGCTGACTCTTATTTCGGTATCCGTTCCACCACCGTGTTACAGCAGTAGCACGTAAAAGATCCCAGTCATTCTGCCAAAAGTGCAGGTGGGAGGTTACTGTTAAACACGCACACACCTATGATGATGATGATTGCTATGATGCAAGGAGCTTGTCATAGCTGAACCTAGTCCCCGCATAAATATGCAACGCATAACAACAATTAAAGGTAGCTTTGGTGTTCTTGCTGGTGTCAGTGTGCTGTGACACAGCCCAAGCCTGGGTGCTCTTGCTGGTGTCAGTGTGCTGTGACACAGCCCAAGCCTGGGTGCTCTTGCTGGTGTCAGTGTGCTGTGACACAGCCCAAGCCTGGGTGCTCTTGCTGGTGTCAGTGTGCTGTGACACAGCCCAAGCCTGGGTGCTCTTGCTGGTGTCAGTGTGCTGTGACACAGCCCAAGCCTGGGTGTTCTTGCTGGTGTCAGTGTGTTGCGACACAGCCCAAGCCTGGGTGTTCTTGCTGGTGTCAGTGTGTTGTGACACAGCCAAAGCCTCTCCGACGGACTCGCTATGCTTCACTTTTTTCTTCTTTCTTTATAATTATTTTTTATAGTGTTTCCATAATCCATCGAGCTCTGACATGGACACAGGATCTTTAACGTTCATTTCTGCATCTGGGCACCACTGGGACACGTTATCCAGTTGTTGTGACATCATGAACAAAGCCAAAATGTATGGGAAAAGAATTGTCTACGTCATGAGTCAGTCGTGTGTTTTTTTTTTGTGTTTTTTTTTTTTCGTTTTCTTTCTGCTCTTCGTTGGTGAAGAACAAACCAGGCTGACATGGCTGCGCCCCGAGGATTTCAAATTCGAAGTAAAAAGGATACTTTTGGGGGTACTGATAGAACAGCTGAACAAAGTCTGCAGATGGACATAATTTGCGGTTTCTACACTTTCTTGCCAGCTTGTGTCTTCTTTTCAGTGCCCCTTCAATCGTCATTATTATCTTCTTCTTTTTTCTTCTTTTTACGCATCTTATTCTTTTATTTGTATGTTTTTCTGTTGTTGTTTTTTCTTGTCTTTTTTTCTCTCTCTCTCTCTCTTTAGCCCCGGCCACCCTAGTGGATATATTTCAATTATACGGAGTGCAGCCACCGCCCAGAAAGATGCAGCCAGTGGTCCGAGCAGTCAGCGGTACCAGTTTTCCCGCCAGTGCGGGGGACACCTTCAATTTGACCTGCCTTGCTTGGGAAAAATTGAGCGCAATGGGCTTCAAAGACATCAACATCCAGGCATTGACTAATCCTGCCCTACCTAAAGCCATTAAACGATCGGCGATCACCGTCTTTGGTACCCAAGGATTTAGGGTGCGTGTGGTCAGCATCCCAGTTAAAATGACGGGAGACCGACACAAGCAACCTGTGTATTGCACTGCGACGTTCACCTCTGCTGGTTCCAATTCATCTACACAAAAATCGAGCAGACTTGGAACGAAGTTCATACTCTATGCATTCAGTGAGTCCCTTTGTTTAACCTCCTGTTTCTTCTTTGGTCTGTCTGTCTGTCTGTCTGTCTGTCTGTCTGTCTGTCTGTCTGTCTGTCTGTCTGTCTGTCCCAGCAAGGTCTTTCTGTATGCATTCAGTGAGTCCCTTTGTTTAACCTCCTGTTTCTTCTTTGGTCTGTCTGTCTGTCTTTCTGTCTGTCTCTCCCAGCAAGGTCTTTCTGTATGCATTCAGTGAGTCCCTTTGTTTAACCTCCTTGTTTCTTCGTGGTCTGTGTGTCTGTCAGTCTCTCCCTGCATGGTCCTTCTGTCTCCGCGTTATTGTTTCTCTCTGTCTCACGTTTTGCTCAGATATGACACGCGGGAGCGGGGATAGCTCAGTGGTTAGAGCGTCGGACTCGTGATTGAAAGGCCCCGGGTTCGAGTCCCGGCAGGAGCGGCGGGAGAATTTTCTTTTCCAGGGTCAATTTTCTGTGCTGACTTATTTCGGTATCCGCTCCACCCCCGTGTTACCGCAGTATAAAAGATCCCGGTCATTCTGCCAAAAGTGCAGGTGGCAGGTTACAGCTAAACACACATACACCCTACCTGTGTGGCTTTGAATGAAGTGACACTGTAAACTGGTGCATGGCTGAATGGTGTACACAGAACTTGCGCCGAGATGTAGCACCAGCCATGCAACACCAAAGAGCGCTATCAGTACACCACTTCCGTGGATATTAAAAATGCGCGCTATAGAAGGATACAGTCACTCGTTCGGAATCACACGCAACATGTGCGTAGTGAGTCTGCCCGAGGGCAGAGAACAGCGCTGTATAAAAGCGATGAATAATAATCTGTCTTCCTCCTTCTCTCTGTCTCCGTCTGCTTTTCGACTTCTCTCTCTGTTCCGGCGTCTCGTGTTTGTTTGTTTTTGTTGTTGTTGTTGTCTGTCTGTCTCTCATACTTGCAAGCGACGGGCACGCATGTGTACATGCCTTGAAAGCGCTTTTCAAGTGTTGTGATGTGAGGACAACAGGCCGAAAACTTGTATCGACTGACTGGCCGAAACATGAAGATACCCAGACCATTGCCACTGGTATGGGATGACCGTGGACCGTCACTGCACTGCATTTTAAAGGAATTTTCCAGTTATTTAGTTCGAAACCTCCAAAACTTGCGTCAACACCATTGCGCAAGTCTTCCAAACTACTAATGGCGACTTACACAAAGAGTGAAAACACTGGTTTCCACTACTGACTGTGAACAAAACGAACACAATTTTGGGGGGTCCTTCGGAGACTTTTAGCGTAAAACTGCAACAACTACAGGGCTACTCACAAAATGGAGCGACATTGCTTGAGTAGCCTGTGTACATAGAGCCTGTGCACAGAGCGTTCCTGCACCAAACGACGACAGCTGGGTTGGAGGAAAACTTGAAGACGAAACTGCGATAGGTGTTTTCTTGCCGGTACATTCTCTTGGGAACCGTGTAGTCGCTCGCGGCTGAAAGCCCATTGAGGACAAACGACCACCTGCCCAGGTGGACAGCCAAACCCTTCAGTGGTCGTGGTCGTTACTAAATCCCAAACATCCATTCACCACACCGGAAAGCCAGTGTGTGTCCCTGCAGGCTCCTCGGTCTTCCCCTCAGCCATTAGACTGTGGAAGAGGATTCCCCACGAAGCGTTCTCTGCTGGCCACTCACTGCCTTCACGTAGATCTAAAGAATTCAACCTGGTGAAGATTGATCGATGAACCCGCGCCCTTCCACGTCACTTTTTTTTCAGATTAGGTGCAGCGTGCTTTTTTCTCGGCCAGCTTTCCTTTCATTGGCGAAATTGGACTGGATTAGTTTACATCTAAACGATTTTTGTTGCTGTTGTTGAGGGTACCATTTTTTTCCAGCTGAAACCTACTACTATAGTAGTTGATTAGAACACTCCCGCATCAAACAAATAGCGCAGTTAGTTTTCATGTTAGCTTGTGCGTCGAAAAGCCTCGGTGCGTACTGGTGGTCTTTCTTCTTCTTTTTTTCGTGGCTCGGCACAGTAAGACTAGAGTCCAGTTTTGCTGCGTTTTGGCGTTACAGCCCTCAAAAGAAATGATTTGACTAATAAAACATTATATGTCATTAGGGGAGATCACTGGATTAAAAAAAAAAAAGAAAAAAAAAAAAATTCTGTCGAAAATTGGTAGAATCTTTTTTTCACATGTACTTGTTTTTTGTTAGACATCTTTCTGTGCAGAACGAAATGGTCGTGACAAATGTCACAACTTGTGGCCTACAGTGGGGGTATCTGTGTTTGAGCGTGATGTATGTGTGGATTACAATTAAGATGACGCACAGCCAGCATCCATAAAAAGGGGGGCTAAACTTTTCGCATTCAAGCAACAAAGTACGCACTAAGCAGCATTTACTTGACATCAAAACAGTTTTTGATGTTGTTGTTGTTGTTGTTGTTGTTTAGAGTGAATTAATCTGTCTTTTGGCATTGAGCTACATCATTTTTAGCATTTTGATAAGCGACAAACACACTGGCTGGCATTTGTTTGCATCAAACTAATCTTTTTAAGCAAACCCGTTTATGGCTTTGGACGTTACCTGCCAAGTTGCTACTACCTACCATCATAGAAGCGTTGGAGTTCTCAGTTCTTAAAAAAAATAAAAATACTATACGTTTGCAGAACAAACCCGGCCAGTTGTCAAAGGCCCAACTGAGCTGGACTTGAATGAGGAGGGTACATGGGAATGTGTCACCGACGAAGTCACGGTCGACACCGAAGATCAATACGACGTTACTTTTGTAACAGCACCCGAAGTTCCAGTTACTATCAAAAGGGACAGAACTGCAACGGTTATAAACCCAGGTGGGACACCAAAAAGGTAAGTTCCAGATGACCTCAATATTCACGAGCGGGCCCGTTTAGTTGCTTGAGTTGCACCAAAGATTATAAATACAGTATTTATAATCTTTGGTTGCAGCCAGTTCCATTTGTCCTCCAAATAATAGTGACAATAATGGATATTTCTAAAGTGCCTATCCTGCGGCTCAAAGCGCTGAACAAACAGCACACACGTAATGTACATCGCAGACTGTAGTTGTTACAAATTTAACAAAAAGCTAACACATAATGTACACATCAACACAGGTTCAAACATAACTATATGCAAGATGTACACACGCGCGCGCGCACACGCACGCACGCACGCACGCACGCACGCACGCACGCACACACACACACACGCGTACGAGCGAAGGAGAGTGTTGCTTATCTGAAATATTTGGGGAAAAGAAATGTTTTGAGTTTGCCTTTGAAGGAAGAGAGAGTAAGCTGATGTCTTGGGAGAGATTGTTCCAGATGTGGAACCGAAATGCGAGGCAGTGCGAAAGCGATTGGTTTGCCGATCGCTGCAGCCAGTGTTTGTTCTCTCTTCTGGTCGCCGCAGGCAATGTTTGTTCTTTCCTCTGGTCGCCGCAGCCAGTGTTTGTTCTTTCCTCTGGTCGCCGCAGCCAGTGTTTGTTCCTCTGGTCACCGCAGCCAGTGTTTTTTCTTTCCTCTGGTCGCCACAGCCAGTGTTTGTTCTTTCCTCTGGTCGCCACAGCCAGTGTTTGTTCCTCTAGTCACCGCAGTAAGTGTTTTTTCTTTCCTCTGGTGGCCGCAGCCAGTGTTTGTTCTTTCCTCTGGTCGCCACCGCCAGTGTTTGTTCCTCTGGTCACCGCGGCCAGTGTTTGTTCTTTCCTCTGGTCGCCACAGCCAGTGTTTATTCTTTCCTCTGGTGGCCGCAGCCAGTGTTTGTTCTTTCCTCTGGTCGCCACAGCCAGCATTTGTTATTTCCTCTGGTCGCCACAGCCAGTGTTTGTTCTTTCCTATGGTCGCCACAGCCAATGTTTGTTCCTGTGGTCACCGCAGCCAGTGTTTCTTCTTTCCTCTGGTCGCCACAGCCAGTGTTCTTTCCTGTGGTCGCCGCAGCCAGTATTTGTTCTTTCCTGTGGTCACCGCAGCCAGATTTTGTTCTTTCCTCTGGTCGCCACAGCCAGTGTTTGTTCTTTCCTCTGGTCGCCACAGCCAGAGTTTGTTCTTTTCTCTGGTCGCCGCAGCCAGTGTTTGTTCTTTCCTGTGGTCGCCACATCCAGAGTTTGTTCTTTCGTGTGGTCGCCACAGCCAGCATTTGTTCTTTCCTCTGGTCTGCAGCTGCATTTCCTTTTTTGCATTTCCCCGGACTGAAACCCCTTGATCTGTAGCGAATGTTACCTTGCCTTCGATATCTCTGCTGAGATTCCTGACGATGATACATTCTATTAGATGTCTGATCGTGATCTGCATTCTACAGATACGCAGAATAGAATACAAGATTGCTACAATCTGCAACAGCGTGATCACTTGCACTGCTCCTCCTTACCTTTCTGACCCTCTTGAACTGTACATCCCATCACGCACTCTCCGCTCTGCTGCCGATAATCGCATATTTCGTATTCCAAACAGACGCAAGAAATGTCAAGGATAGCACCGCTTTTTCGTTCACTGGTCCCTCTGTCTGGAACGATCTCCCTTTTATTGTGCGACATGCTCACACTTTTGTCTTCCTTCAAGTCACAGCTCAAGACTCACCTTTTTTTTCTGTCTCTGACTCCTAGCACTTCCAGCTGTCTCCAGCCTGCCTCAAGTAAATGTGTGTGTGTGTGTGTGTGTGTGTGTGTGTGTGTGTGTGTGTGTGTGTGTGTGTGTGTGTGTGTGTGTGTGTGTGTGTGTGTGTTAATCAACATTCATGGAATGAGAGAGGCACCCTCAACAATATATATGTGATTTTTATGAATATATGCCTATAATAATAAAATCAGTGTTATACGAACACACACACACACACACACACACACACACACACACACACACACACACACACACACACACACACACACACACACACACACATACCCTCCACTCCCCCCCCCCTCCCTCCCCCCAACACACATCCCCGAACATCCACACAAACTAGCACAAAACGCTGGAGAAAAAACCCCACACACATGCTTACAAGCAAACACACTCATGCGCACGCACATGCACAAACACACACACATACACACACACACACACACACGCGCGCGCGCGCGCGCGCGCACGCGCACGCTCGCACGCACGCACGCTTACGGATCCGTCTCCCATCGCGCACTCAAAGCCTTGTCCGCGTTTCTCAAAGCTTTGTTCCAGTACAAAGATTTGCTTCTCGTTTTCGTCACAGGTACACGGTAACCATGAAGATGACTTTCAGCGTCCCTGCACGATTAATGCCTGCCTTTTTCGTCAAATGCTACGGCACTAACAGCGTCCTGGCCAAAGTATCTAATAGCGCACCAGTTGTGACTGCCGCTTCACTGAGGGTGAAGGTAACAAGTAAGTGTCTGGATGATGATGAGTTGATGCTTAATGTCCTCAGATGTCACTTGACATATTAGGGACAAGTTGTGACCAATGCCGAAGCACGGTTCAATAAAAGCCACATACGTAAGGTGTATGCGTGTTTAGCTGTAACCTGCCACCTGCACTTTTTGGCAGAATGACCGGGATTTTTTTACGTGCTACTGTGGTAACACGGGGGTGGAACGGATACCGAAATAAGAGTCAGCACGGAAAGTCGACCCTGGAGAAGAAAATTCTCCCGCCGTTCCAGCAGGGATTCGAACCCGCGACCTTTCAATCACGAGTCCGGCGCTCTAACCACTGAGCTATCCCCGCCCCTAGTGTCTGGATTTTTCGCACTCTCCTATTATGTTCCGCGTTAGTAAGTAAGTAAGCTGGTGTTTTACGCCCAGTCAACCGGTACGGTTATATCAAGGCGATGGTCCGCGTTAAAACGTGACAAATCACAGACTACCAATACCAACAAAAAGCATCGAGATGGTCACAAAAAAGTCGTACTTTCTTTTCTTTCTTTTTTCTGTCTGTCTTCTCCCTTTCTGTCTCTTTCTTGTGAGGAAAACACGCTCACCAAAAGAAGACGGGTCACGGATACAAAAACAAACAAAAAACAACGACGTTTCGACAGATGTCTTCATCAGGATTTATTGTTGTTGTTGTTTTTTGTTTGTTTTTGTTTTGTTTTGTTTTTGTTTTTATAACTGAAAGGCTACTAACGCAGAAGAACGATAGGAAAGAAAGAAAGAAAGAAAAAGAAAAGAAACAGACCAGAAGACCGACAGTTACTGAAAATGAAGGGGATTAATATTTGACCAAACACTGTCAGTGAAACAACACAACAGTAGCCTGTGCCGCACTACGTGTCTTGCACTCAGGAAAATCGCCTCTATCCGTCCGTTCCTCTCTAACAGTTCCACAGAAAAGCTTGTTGCGTCTATGATCACGTCAAGATTGGACTACTGCAATGCTACTTTCGCAGGTGTAGCCGATGAACAAATCGCGCGCATACAAAAGATCCAGAACAACGCCGCACCGCTCATCTTGAAAAAATGGAAGCGTCATCATGTCACACCGCTTTTGAAAGAACTCCACTGGCTCCCAGTAGAATACCGCATTCAGTACAAGCTCGCAACGCTCGCTTTCCGTCACTTCGACGGCACTCTTCCGCCATACCTGTCTTCTCTCTGCATACATCAACCATCGCGCTTCCTTCGTTCTTCGACAGAAAGACAGCTCAAAATTCCAAAACAAACTTGAAAACCTTCGGTGAATGTTTCTTTTGGTTACATTGCTCCGACTGTCTGGAACTCGCTGCCGGCAGACTTGAGAGCCTCTCCCTCTCTCCCAACTTTCAAAACTAACCGAAAAACGTATCTCTTCCGCCAAGCCTTCTGATTGATTTGTACAGGCCAGCCGCTACCTGTTTCATATTCATGTGTGTGTGTGTGTGTGTGTGTGTGTGTGTGTGTGTGTGTGTGTGTGTGTGTGTGTGTGTGTGTGTGTGTGTGTGTGTGTGTGTGTGCGTGGGTGCGTGCGTGCGTGCGTGGGTGCGTGCGTGCGTGCGTGTGTGTGTGTGTGTGTGTGTGTGTGTGTGCGCGCGCGCACGCGCGTGTGTGTCAGTTGGGAGCGGGGGTGGGGACTTGGAGGGATGGAATTAAGGATTGGTAGTAATATAATGATTCTTTTTCTTTGCATATTGCTGCTTCTCATATGGCACATGTACTTTGTGTGTGTGTGTGTGTGTGTGTGTGTGTGTGTGTGTGTGTGTGTGTGTGTGTGTGTGTGTGTGTGTGTGTGTGTGTGTGTGTGTGTGTGTGTGTGTGTGTGTGTTATACATTGTTAGTTGTCATAATTATGTCTATTATGTTTGTGAAACTTAGAAAATGTTGAAGAATGTTGTAAAGCGCAGTGAGTTTGCGTACACCAGAGAATAGCGCTATACAAAAGTTATCTATTGTTATTATTTCCCCCCCAGATGAAGACACATCTGTCGAAATGTAGCGTGTGTTGTTGTTTTCTGTATCCGTGATCTGTCTTCTTTTATTGAGTACATTTTCCTCGTTCTTTACCGTTTCTTCTCCTCACCAGCTGTTATATTTTTTTTCTTCTTTTTTTTCTTTCTTTCTTTCTTTCTTTCTTTTGTGTTTGTTTGTTAGCGGTGGTTTAGTTTGACTCACATGAAAAAGCAACACAATACCGCAAACCACCACCAAGTTCCACTACTGCTCTCAGCATCGGCAGATATGGCAGCAGAAAACTAGTGGACACATTTGTAATGTAAAAGAATAATTATTAAGTGTCTATGGTGGGCCCGACGCACATAACACGAAATAAATCGCGGTGTACATCATGCAGCAGTCTGCATCTTGAAGTGAAGACTCGGAGTCTGCGCTCACGTGCTGTTGAGCACCAGTCGTGTTTACTTTGACAGATGTCATATGTGCATAGATCATAGCAGAGCTGTGCTTGAAAGATGAAAAAGAAAGTTGTATTTTCTCAGCACTTTCCCAGAAAGCATGCCGGATTTGATTCGCATCCGGTCCAGAACGGCTCGGAAGCGATGGCCAGAAGTGGGCTTAATGGTTCTTCCACACCGGACCGGATCCGTTTGGCCAAACCTGACACAGTCAGCCAGAACCAAATCGGATCCGGGATGGTTTTCCACAGTATGATCCGGGCTGTCTGTGGAAGAACGCAACCGAGTTTGAAAGTGGGAAACTCGTAGCGGACCGGTTGCGTTCTGCCAGAACCGGGCCAGACAATTCTTGTACACCAGCTTTCTTCCGGACCGGATACATTTGGCCCAGAACCGATCTAGATGGCCTGGCCAGGTTTGGGCCAAATGTATCCGGTCCGGAAGAAAGCTGGTGTACAAGAATTGTCTGGCCCGGTTCTGCACGATATGGTCTGGGCCTTCTTTGGAAGAATGGAATCGAATTGATGCAGGAAGTCGGATCAGGCATATACGATCCGGCCTAATTCTGGTCGTATGCTGGCCGTAATGGCCATAACTGACCGTAACCAAAACGCTTCCGGATCGGACTCGGCAGGTTTACTGGGTTCTTGTCACGTCGCGTTGGAACCTGACGTGAATCGTACGTAAATAATAGCTGCAGTCATGCGCGCATGTGTAGAAGATTATTCAACATTAACTTGCATAAAGAAAAAAAAGAAAGAAAAAAAAAAATAGAAAAAAAAAAAAAGAAGAAGAAGAAGAAAAAGAAAGAAAGAAGGAGAGAAAAAAGAAAAGAAAAGAAAAAAAGGCGTGGGGAGAGAGAGAGAGAAAGATACGTGGATTGATTAGTGATGCCGTGGGGCTGGCTGTGGCTGGCCCGAAAATAATACGAAAATCTTAACATCGCTTGTTTCTATGACAGTGTGAGTGTGATAAACGCCAGACTTCTCACAGTGGTGCATGCTGTACCTACATAGAGACCTAGTACTTCATTGTGACCAATACAGTCAATATGTCGTGGGTGGGTGTTATGTAATGATTAATGTAACATATCGCTTATCGACTGAGTGGGTTTATTACCGCTAAATACGAACTTGGTTGGTTGAGTGTTGCTTTACGTCCACAGAAACCGTAGGCTTGTTAGGGACGGAAGCCCAGGACGGCCACCTCGACTTTTCCACACCGCTCCTGAACTCATCTTAGACAGCCTGTAACATGGACCTATATATATATATACAAGTCCAAGGTGGTGGTGGCAGTCAAAGTTGTGTATGCGTGTTGTTTGAACGTGTTGTTGTTGGTTTATATATTTTTCTGTTTTTAATGACCCGCAGTGGGGTACTGTATTAAGGTCCCTTCTGTTGAGAACCCAGAGCTGACAAATATTCTACCTTTAAAGCCTGGAGTGGGTCAGGATATAGCCACACATGTTTCGTCCACTGCCATCAGTTTCTTCTTTATCCTAATTTCGACCTTCCCGCTCCATTGACCTTTTTTCTTTTCTTTTCTTTTTTTAATTTTTTTTTTCCTTCTCTCTTTCCAAGTCTGCTCCCCAAATTTTAACTGCGTTGGTCCTGTGTGAGCCCATGGAACAACATAGTCACAGGTAATTTAAGCAGTGTCAATGGAATATAAATAGGCACCAAAACACGTGGTAGGGTATCTATAGTTGAGGAGCTGTGTGAGAGTCGAGGTGGCCGTCCTGGGCTGTCCGTCCTAAGGAGCCTTCTGGTTTCCATGGACGTAAAGCTATATTAAACCATGCTTCGGCACTGGTCTCAGCTTGTCCCTAATATGTCAACTGACATCTGAGGACATTAAGCATCACTTCTTCAGTTGTATGGTATCGTGCATTGTTAGATGGCCGGATGGCTGGTTTTTAACGTTGTAACTGTGAATAGATAAATTTGTAATTTAGTGACTGTATTTTGAACTGGTGTAAAAGAGTTTTGAATGCGGGATTCGCCCTGAGGTGACCCTGTGTGGTTGATGGGACGTTAAAATCCAAGAACTAATTTAACTGTTTTTAATGTGACATAAAACTCTGCGACAGACTGTGAACATATGCACCTGCTATTTAACCACTCTGCATGATGATACTGTCAGACTGGGCTTTACCTCTCCGCCTGTTCATGACGCTTTATGTTACTGATGGCCATACCTCTCCGCCTGTTCAAGACGCTTCATGTTATTGATGGCCATACCTCTTCGCCTGTTCATGACGCTTTATGTTATTGATGGCCATACCTCTTCGCCTGTTCATGACGCTTTATGTTATTGAAATACCTCTCCGCCTGTTCATGACGCTTTATGTTATTGATGGCCATACCTCTTCGCCTGTTCATGACGCTTTATTGGCCATACCTCTTCGCCTTTTCATGACGCTTTATGTTATTGATGGCCATACCTCTTCGCCTGTTCATGACGCTTTATGTTATTGATGGCCATACCTCTTCGCCTGTTCATGACGCTTTATGTTATTGATGGCCATACCTCTCCGCCTGTTCATGACGCTTTATGTTATTGATGGCCATACCTCTTCGCCTGTTCATGACACTTTATGTTATTGATGGCCATACCTCTTCGCCTGTTCATGACGCTTTATGTTATTGATGGCCATACCTCTTCGCCTGTTCATGACGCTTTATGTTATTGATGGCCATACCTCTCCTCCTTATTGATGGCCATACCTCTCCGCCTGTTCATGACGCTTTATATTATTGATGGTCATACTTTGAAGATGTCGCGAGAGAATCTTAAGCTGTAATGGAAAGCTGTAGTCTTTAGTGCCGAGTACGAATAAAGTGGGCATGTTCCTTTGCTCTCATTTGAAACTGTAATGGAAATCTGTAGTCTTTAGTGCCGAATACGAATAAACTGGGCGTGTTCTTTTGCTCTCATTTGAAACTGTAATGGAAAGAGGTAGTCTTCAGTGCCGAATACGAATAAAGTGGGCGTGTTCTTTTGCTCTGTTTTGTCAGATTTTTCATACCGTTGATTTCATGACTTGCTTGACTGAAAGATCAGTGAAGTTACGTGGAGTTGTAAAGATATGAGACACGCTGTGAGGCGAATATCATTCCTGTACTTGAAGGCGATCTCAGTGATTCACCGTTGTGCTTCTCATCAACAGTCAGCACTGCGCTCTTGTACAGATCGTGAACATAAAAGAATGTGTTCATTATCGACAGACAAGCCGAACAGCTTGGATATGACCTTCAACATCATCGGAACTGCCTTTGGTTTGGCCGGTGTGGTGCTTGCAGGCATGCTCGTATACCTCTACTGCCGCAAGATGAAGCAAGAGGCTGCCGGAGGGAAAGGTACTGCTGGGTGTGAGCCCTTGTAGCTGGATCTCTGCTTCTGTAGGGTCATGGACAGTGGGGGTCTGTACAGCTGTAGGGTCATGGAGAGTGGGGTCTGTACAGCTGTGGGGGTCTGGACAGCTGTGGGGTCATGGAGAGTGGGGGTCTGTACAGCTGTAGGGTCATGGAGAGTGGGGGTCTGTACAGCTGTAGGGTCATGGTGAGTGGGGTCTGTACAGCTGTGGGGGTCTGTACAGCTGTATGGTCATGGTGAGTGGGGGTCTGTACAGCTGTGGGGGTCTGTACAGCTGTATGGTCATGGTGAGTGGGGGTCTGTACAGCTGTGGGGGTCTGTACAGCTGCGGGGGTCTGTACAGCTGTGGGGATCTGTACAGGTGTATGACCATGGTGAGTGGGTGTCTGTACAGCTATTATTCCATGGTGAGTGGAGTCTGTACAGTTACAGACCCATGGTGAGTGGGGGTCTGTACAGCTGTGGGGGTCTGTAAAGCTGTAGGGCCATGGTGAGTGGGGGTCTGTACAGCTGTAGGGCCATGGTGAGTGGGGGTCTGTACAGCTGTAGGGCCATGGTGAGTGGGGGTCTGTACAGCTGTAGGGCCATGGTGAGTGGGGTCTGTACAGCTGTAGGGCCATGGTGAGTGGGGTCTGTACAGCTACAGGGCCATGGTGAGTGGGGGTCTGTACAGCTGTAGGGCCATGGTGAGTGGGGGTCTGTACAGCTGCTATTCCATGGTTAGTGGGGTCTGTACACCTGTGTGGCCATGGTGAGTGGGGGTCTCTGTACAGCGGTAGGGCCATGTTGAGTGGGTGTCTGCATAGCTATTGGGACATGGTGGAGGGGGGGGGGGTCTGTACACCTGTGTGGCCATAGTGAGTGGGGGTCTCTGTACAGCTACAGGGCCATGGTGAATTGGGGTCTGTACAGCTGTAGGGCCATGGTGAGTGGGGCTCTGTACAGCTGTTGGGCCATGGTGAGTGGGGGTCTGTACAGCTACAGGGCCATGGTGAGTGGGGGTCTGTACAGCTACAGGGCCATGGTGAGTGGGGGTCTGTACAGCTGTAGGGCCATGGTGAGTGGGGATCTGTACAACTGTAGGGCCATGGTGAGTGGGGGTCTGTACAGCTACAGGGCCATGGTGAGTGGGGGTCTGTACAGCTGTAGGGCCATGGTGAGTGGGGATCTGTACAACTGTAGGGCCATGGTGAGTGGGGGTCTGTACAGCTACAGGGCCATGGTGAGTGGAGCCCAAATTCCGGTTTGGTGTAAACTTCGGAAAATAACCCCAGAATATACTTGGTCTTGTACAACTAGAATATTAAATTCTGGATCTCCAAACGGACCCGTCAGTGACTTTTCTGTTTTGTTTTGTTTTGTTTAGCAGGTACCAAGAAAGCCGACCATAAAGACCAGAAGAAGTAATGTTTCTTCGTTTCTGTTTGTTGATGGGTTCTGGTTGTGGTGTTGTCGTTGTTGTTGTTGGGGTTTTTGGGGGGGTGGGGGGAGCACATTTGTTTCATGTTCATTTGTTTGTACCTTGCTAGAACACTGGAGGGGGTGGGGGCTACCCTTTGAGAAGTGGAGAAATGCGGTTGCTTGTATCCATATTTAGCCCAAAGCCTCGAGCCTCTGTGAGGCATAGTCATGCATACGATACTGTGTGGTCAGGATCAGTTGCTATGGTAGAGATCACTGTCTGGTACCTACTACCATTATCCCATATTAGGCTCCCATCAGTGGCTGTTGACAATTTTATTATCGGCATCGTATTGTCTCTGGCCAAAATTTGGGGGACGAAGCAGAATGTTCGTGGTGTTAAAGGTTACATGTCCCCATTACCTTCAGCCATAGTAACCTTTGTGACATGAAAAAAGCCACTTCTGAAATCCCCGAAGCTGGAGTGCAGTTGCCAGAGTGGCGGGTAATACTGCATTTATATCATGTATGACAGTATGCATGCACAGGCGTAGGGAAACAGTTGCACACGCAACCTTCTCACCCAACATAACGTAAACCTCAGGTTTTTAGGCAGACGTGCATCTTGAATTCGATTCCACATATTAAGAATGGTCCGTTTTGATACTAATCAGTGATTTAGTGTAGGATATTAGTAAGTGATTTTATTATGGTTTGTTGACAGGTAAGAGGCCCTGGCACTTGAACTGCCCCGCACTGCTGACACAGGTACTTAAGCACACAAGGAAGCACAATGAAGAACACACACACACACACATACACTCACACACACACACACACACACACACACACACACACACACACACACACAGAGTGACACACTGCAGGCACAGGTAGTTTGGCACACAATGCAGCACAATGAAGAGCGCGCGCACACACACACACACACACACACACACACACACACACACACACACACACACACACACACACACACACACACACACACATGACTCACGCATGTTTGCACATAGGGAAAGGGAAACTTGTGAGAAGGAATCAAAGTTAGTATGGGAGGAGGGGAGGGGAGACAGATGAATGGAAAGATAGGCGGGGAGAAAGAGAGAGAGTAAGGAGGGAGGGAGAGAGAAAGGGGTTGGGGGGAGGGGGGGGGGGGTGGAGAGAGATTTTTAGATTGAGCTATGAATTTATTTTTTATCCATGCAACTGTCTTTTTGTCTGATCTTTTCTTTTCAGTTTGCATCTACAATCATCGCGACAGTTTTGGTGTTAACTCCACTTTATGATTCAGTTATTATATTATCTCGAGTGTGAAATGTGATGCGGTGCGTATTGAGAACAAAAATGACCCCAACAAAAACCCACATACCGAACTGCAGAATAAGGGGTCACTACCAGGCATATAAAGACTTGATATTTGAATACATGAAGCAGCTGTGACAATAAGAAGGGGCGGGGGTTTAACCGCTCAGTCTAGAAAAACAACAACAAAAACACAGCAGCAACAACAACAGCAACAACAACAACAGCAGCAGCAGCAGCAGCAACAACAACAACAGCAACAACAGACACACACACACACACACACACACACACACACACACACACACACACACACACACACACACACACACACACACACACAGGTGCAAAGGAATCAACAAAGAGAGTTAACAAACCTCTTAGAAGACTTCACATGAACACAACAAAGACTCAAATCGCCTTCAGTAACTCTCACCTGGCATGCAAGTAGATACAAGGTACATAAACTCCACCAAAGGTACACCCTCAAATGTACAGGTGCAAAGGGCTTGCGTGTGACATTTGTTGCCGCTTTCAACGGGGGGTGATTTCATTTGAACTTTTACACAGAAGTAAAAACCGGTTTTGAAGTCAGTCGACTTAAAGAAAATCGGCCCAAGCAAAAAAGCTTGATTCTTCTTCATCTTTGGCATTCTTTGTCCTCGGACGTCTCCAGCTTAATGGTACTGATGAATTTGGTTGTCTGCAGCAGGCGCTCTTTGGAGCATCAGAGCTTGTTCACACGCGGGGATCTTTAGGGCCAGTGTTGTGTCCCTGCTATCTTGTACAGGGGTTAGTCTGTTGATGCTTTGAGCCCAGTCAACCACATAGGGTTATATCAGTACTAACTGGGCAGGACTGGCTCTTGGGTTAAGCTTCACTGCCCCTTACAATAGAATATTTATAAATAAATTAAAAAAAAAAAAAAAAAAAAAAGTGGGGGAATAATTTTTTATTTTTTTTTAGTTAGCCCCCCCCCCCCCCAAAAAAAAACCTCAGCAGTTTTTCAGTCGATTATTGGCGTAGTTTGTTAAAAATGTATGTTTGAAAGTCGCAGAAACACTGCCAGTATGAGTGTATGACTATGAGTGCTGCCATTTTGTTAACCCGGTGGTATGTGTCTGACATGAGCAAGGGTGGCATATATATGCGGCACAAGTGGTGTCCATTACGTCACAAGCCAGCCTTTTCTGCTCTTTGGTGGCGAAGAGCAAACCAACATGGCTGCGCCACGAGCAGCTCCAAATCGAAGCAAAGAAATACTTTTGTTGCATGGGACAACCACGTGGAGCCTGCAAATGGAAATATTTGCACTCTCTGTTTTACGTGTTCAGTCATTCAATTCGTGGCTTTGCTTGGAGGCTCCTTTAAAATATTGTGGTCAGCATGCACAGTTCATACAGATAAACTGGTTAGAAATGCGCCAGTTGACGTGTAACTGTTTCTGCTGTGACTTGAATAACTGAGCTACTTGAATTCAAAATAAGAAAGTTGAACATGCTTGAAAGAGGAACTGCCCAAGTGTGTACCGGCCAGAGCTCTGGAAAAAAAAAAAATATATATAAAATGTGTTTTTTAATTTTTAAACTGAACAAACTAGATCTGGAGAATAAAAAAGAAAAAGAAGAAAAAGGCTCACATAAAGTCAACATTTTTTAATGGTTTCTTGGTCACAGCCTCAAAAACAATTACTTGCTCACTAGAAAGTTTTTTCCCCTCCAAAAGAAGACACCATTAAATGCTTCAAGTTTCTGGGGCTTGTGTGCCGCTTTCAACGGGGTGTTTACACGACACGTGTTTACATTTGCGGCATGTTTACACGACACTAAAGAGAAGAAAGTGCACACTCAAGTCTTTGCTGAACTGATTCCTGAGAGCATGTGAAGGCAATGTTAACAATATATGCAATACATGTTTATGTGAAGAAAGTCCTTAAGAACAATGTTTGCTTAGATCGATCTATTAAATGTTGATGTTCTGTTGAATAAACACAGGCCCCATATCAAATGTATAATCTTGAGTGGAAAACCTAATGTGAGTTAGCACGCGAAAACGCGATATAACTACTGTATGTATAAACCATCAGTTCTCTCTTTTTTGTGATTTGAATAGAGACCAACCTCGCTTAAAGAAGGTGGGTGTGGGAGGGGGTGGGGGGGGGGGGGGGGAGAGGTGGAGGAGGGTTAGGTAGTCTTGGAATGGGCTGTGAGGAAGACGATCGTTGTTCAAGAGCCTTTGTAGTGTTACTTTTTGTCTGTCACTCGCACATACACATCAAAGATCCAACAGTATCAATATTATAGTCAGATCAAACGATTCAAACAATTAAATGTACACTGCGTGCTTTTGTGTGTGCAAAAACAGGAAACATCGAACATCAGATTTTATGTTTCAAGCAAAATGCATGCATGATTTTTTTTTTTGATTTTTTTTTTTAAAGTCGTGTGGAAGAGAAAAAACATTTGCAGGTCCCAGGGACTTTCTTGTAACCGAGTTTAGCGCACTGAAGCAGTGTCAGTATACCATAGTTAAAAGGAATGCGGCATGTTTACACGACACCAAAGAGAAGAAAGTGCACACTCAAGTCTTTGCTGAACTGATTCCTGAGAGCATGTGAAGGCAATGTTAACAATATATGCAATACATGTTTATGTGAAGAAAGTCCTTAAGAACAATGTTTGCTTAGATCGATCTATTAAATGTTGATGTTCTGTTGAATAAACACATTTTGAAGCCTTAGACTATGTGTAGCGTGTATTATATGGAAGTGTGCGTTGATGTGTGAACGTGAACAGCGTGATTATATATAGCTACTAGACGGGTCTTTATTGGGGTAGCTTAGTGGTACCCTTTCGTTTTATTAAAAGCTGCGGCCTAAATCTTTACCAGTGAAGTTTGTTACATCTCTAACAAAATCACCACAGGCTTAAACTGTGTATGTATCCATTCGAGCGTTCATGTTTGTGTGTCGGTTGTCCGAGAATGTAAATGCCTGTCTGCATGTGTGTGCGTGGCACTGGTTGGGGGGGGGGGGAAGGGGGGGGGGGGGGGGATGCTGACAGCAAAGATCATACAGCTCTGCAAGGAGCAGCGGGAGAATTTTCTTCTCCAGGGTTAACTTTCTGTGCTGACTCTTACTTCGGTATCCGTTCCACCCCCGTGTTACCGCAGTAGCACGTAAAAGATCCCGGTCACTCTCCCAAAATCGCAGACGGCGGGTTACAGCTAAACACGCATACACCTTACGTATGTGGCTTTGCATGAAGTGACACGGTGCATGGCTGTGTGGTGTACAGAGAACTTGCGCCGAGACGGCTACAGTTTCATGTGGCACCAGCCATGCCAGCGCTGTAAGTACACCACTTCGGTGGATAAAAAAAACAAAAAAAAAACTCGCTATAAAAAGCTAGTCACTCGTGTTGAACCTCATGCGAGCGCAGAGTCTGCTCAAGAGAGCGGAGAATAGAGCTATATAAGCGATCATCATCAAAAATCTTTCATGACAGCTCGATCCCCATCACGCACACTCTCTCTCTCTAGCTCGCTCTATTTACCTCTGGCATTGTCCATCGCTCTTTCAGCCTGACGGAAAAAAATTGATTTGAAAGAAAAACAAGGCAACTGTACCTAAAATAACTGGGCCGCCATTAGACCACCTGGGTCACTACTAAGCTGAATACATTTGCTTCGTTCAAACGGCCAGCACTAGGCCGGTTCGGCTAATACAAATGATATGCAAATGGTCTTTAACCAATCAGAGACACCGTAACATTCAACAGGGAAACCAACGGCTAAATGTGGAAGATCGTCGGTCAGAGAGACCAGGGCCAGAAGATGCGCTGTGACTGAATAGGTCGCCTCCCACAGACATTGAATAACAGTCTGGGACTGAGGATGAGCTGTAACTGAACGGGTCGCCTCCCACACTGAAATAACAGTCGGGGACAGAGGATGCGCTGTGACTGAATAGGTCGCCTCCCACAGACATTGAATAACAGTCTGGGACTGAGGATGAGCTGTAACTGAACGGGTCGCCTCCCACACTGAAATAACAGTCGGGGACAGAGGATGCGCTGTGACTGAATAGGTCGCCTCCCACAGACATTGAATAACAGTCTGGGACTGAGGATGAGTTGTAACTGAACGGGTCGCCTCCCACACTGAAATAACAGTCGGGGACAGAGGATGCGCTGTGACAGAGTAGGTCGCCTCCCACACTGAAATAACAGTCGGGGACAGAGGATGTGCTGTGACTGAATAGGTCGCCTGCCATAGACACTGAACAACATTCGGAGCCAGAGGATGCGCTGTGACAGAGTAGGTCGCCTCCCACAGACACTGAGTAACAGTCGGGGCCAGAGGATGCGCTGTGACAGAGTAGGTCGCCTCCCACAGACATTGAGTAACAGTCGGGGCCAGAGGATGCGCTGTGATTGAGTAGGTCGCCTCCCACAGACATTGAGTAACAGTCGGGGCCAGAGGATGCGCTGTGACAGAGTAGGTCGCCTCCCACATACACTGAATAACAGTCGGGGCCAGAGGATGCGCTGTGATTGAGTAGGTCGCCTCCCACATTGAATAGCAGTCGGGGCCAGAGGATGCGCTGTGACAGGGTAGGTCGCCTCCCACATTGAGTAACAGTCGGGGCCAGAGGATGCGCTGTGACAGAGTAGGTCGCCTCCCACAGACATTGAGTAACAGTCGGGGCCAGAGGATGCGCTGTGACAGAGTAGGTCGCCTCCCACATTGAATAGCAGTCGGGGCCAGAGGGTGCGCTGTGACTGAGTAGGTCGCCTCCCACATACACTGAATAACAGCCGGGGCCAGAGGATGCGCTGTGACTGAACAGGTCGCCTCCTGCATTGAATAACAATCTATTATTCAATGTCTGTGGTTGCCTCCAGACCATACTACGCTATCAGTCTTGGGGCCAACTGCCGAGAATAGGGTGCAGGCGATACACAAAGGCTCACACAGGCACATGGCTTACTGCTCGAGTTGCATTTAAAGTTCTTTCATTTTGTTAATTGATCGTTTTGAGTGACGTTTTCTTGGAAAGATTTCGTCGTTTAAAAACAAAACAAATCAGAGGCAACGCAATGCTGTACACAAGATTATCAACTGTTTATTTTTTTTTCAAGAGTGGATCAAAATCATACAACTGCTTTTAGGTATACATGTACATATATATACACACACATGTCTATAATACAGTATTGTGGCTGGTACCAGTGGTGGTAGATGTACAAATCATGTGCATACTAACTACATTATGAGATATTCTCAAGATGCGAGTGAAATATACACTCTCCCTCCCCCCCTCTCTCTCCCTCTCAGACAGGAGACACACACACACGCTACATTCACACAATACGCCAAAGTTGTTTTTATGCTGCAAACCGCCAGGCATGTCGCCCAAGCACAGAGGGGAAGACGAGCTTGCTTAAGACTCGGATTTAAGGACTTTACAAACCAAGCAATTGCTCCAGAGTTGCACTCACTTCATTCCCGTCCCTCCTTCTCTCTTCCTTCCCTCCGATCTCCACACACCACCAGCTGCATCACATTCTTTCCAGCGCACGCCAAGACAGCATTTGCCCGGGCATTTCGGTTGAAAGGTGTTTGCTCTTGGGTGCTGTTTAAAAATTGTAACGGAATAATAGTATAATGGATGCATCTGACCACCAAGAAACTATACTACTTCAACTGGGGAGGGGCGGGTGTGTGTGTGGGGGGTAGATGAGGTGAATGCAACTCTAGAAAACTCTCCCAGTTTACAAAACTCAACATTTACACAAGTTGAAATAAATTAAAAAAGTAGCATTTATCACTGCAAGCATCATGTCTAGTGGGGGGGGGGGGGGGGGGCAGTGGCCTGGGCAGCACACCCCTACCAACAGTATTACCCTTAGGCGCAGATCTACAGAGGTGGTGAAAACATCCCCATCATCGCTTCAGCCACCCGTACTGCCAACTCTGCAGTAGGCAGCTCCACTGAAAGGTACAGATCAATCACAATGAGAACATCAACTCTTCGCCACACTTCCATTCTGTTGACTCTACCCCTGCAGCAGAGATCTTCAGATTCAGCGACATCGTCAACATCTTCATTCCACCCCTGTAGTGCCAGCTCTGCGGCAGGTAGCCCAGGTAACGAGGTATAGATCCACGATCACAATGAAAACAATCTTCATGACACTCTTCTTCTGCCAGCTGCACCCAGCTAGCCTCCATGGAAAGGTTTAATCACAATGAAAACGCCACCCTGAAAAGGTTTAGATCTATAGTTGTAATGAAAACGCCAACTTTCCCTGCATCCTTGTTCTGTAATATATCCGCTGCTGGTAGCCTCTGTGAAAAGGCTTAGATCTATAGTTGTAACGAAAACTCCCACCTTCCCTGCGTCTTTATTCCGTCACTTCTTATTGCGCCAGAACAGGTGCAGACGTATGGTCAAAATAACAGGCCATACCTTTATCTGAAGTATCCTTGTTGCTGGACAGCTAATTCTGCTGCAAACAGCTCAATAAAAACAAACAAACAAACAAACCTATACAATAAAAAACAAAAAAACAAATTACAGTCGCAATGAGCAGGTCATTTTCACGCCAAAACTATACTGGAATTTCCCCCAGTGAGAAAGTAGGGACTTGCAGTCGCACAGAAAACATCACCACCATACTGCACCCTTGTACTGCAATGGAGGCACCGGCAAAGAAAAGCTTCAGATCTACAATGACCGTAAAACATTCTGAACAATTACAATCACAGGTATTTGAATTTCAAACCGTCTGGATTGTTTTCAAAGAGGATATATATAATATTACTTCTGTAAACCTCTTCTATTCGCGAGTGTCATATTCATCATTATTTTCCAAATTGTCTAACAATACAAACACCTGTGATCACAACTGAACTTTCAATGTCATTACCTTCAACAAGCAATAATAAATAAATATGGGGTATAATCCAGTTACTGTTGGTATAAATCAAACTTGGCATTCTCTGGACATGGATGCATGTACAATGCCGACTCTGGTCCTAGAGATTTTCTCTTTTTCTTTCATTTTTTTTTTTTAATGACTATCTTTTATACCCCAGCCTGCGGATGTATTTGACACAATACCTTTTCTTCCAGATTCTGAAGTCCAGAACCCGATACATTTGTCAGAAATTATAGACTTCAGTACTCTGCATGCACCCATGAATATATCGGATCCGGCATACTCACACTTTCTCTCTCTCTCTCTCTCTCTCTCTCTCTCTCCAGACTGGATCATGAAATACACTTTTTACCTGTTGATAACAACAAAAATCACAACAATTCTATATCAGCAATGTTGAATTTATAATGTAATTGTTCTTTTGCTCCTTTTTTGTTTGCTACTTCTCTCTCTTTGCAGGGGGAGGGGGGGGTTCTTCTTGGGATTTGTACATTTATTTTCCAGTACAATATATATATATATATGCTCACTTGCAACAGCTAACAGTAATTTCTTGTGCCATCTTGTTTTTGCCCTTTTGTTGTCATGTCATAGAGCTTCGTTGGTCCCAGCCCATTTCATGCAGAGAGACACTCAACAAATCCTCTTTATTAGTTGACCGTCAGAGCTTCACAATGACTTTTGTTCAGCGACACTCATTAGTCAAATTCCTGTCCGTGTAAAATTCAGCTATTATAGTGGTGAACACTCTGAAGTAAAACAGAGCGAATAAATCAATAAGCAGTCGATCTGTAGAAAGCGCCAAAATCTACACATTCACAGAACATGCTCACAGCACTTGCCTTCAGCGAAAGTAAAAAGTCAAGCATGATTCTACTGCACCGTTTCCATTTCGTTTTTCTCATTCAGATTTCAATTCAGTTTTGAATTCCAGTGCTTGTAACAGTACAACAACAGTTCAGAGTCACTTCCAGTTCTGCCTTCTATTTAACCCAAACAACACAATCTCTAAAAACAGAGCAGTTGTCAACAAGCACGTGTCCTGTAAGTTACAGCTTTGAATTCAAACCTCAATTGAAATGCATGGATTCGAAACCGAAAGCAAAAAACGAAAACGAACTACGCTAAATCGAAACCGAAAGGGGAGTAAAATCAACTATGCCATCAAAGTGACATGCTAACTGGTGTCTGGCTGGGCAACTAAAGGATAAAACTGTTTTGTAACCAGTGACTCACTTTGAGTATATAATCTGCGCATGTTACACATAAATCTTCTGCTGATCCTGATAGCACAAGGAACAGCCTGAATCCAAGACGTCAACAAACATCTCGCCAATCACACCTACATGCAACAACTGTGTTTAATCACACACAGGCATGCACGCATTCACGCACGCACACACACACACACACACACACACACACACACACAAAGGAACATGCAGTCTTATAAAAACTGACTGTGAATGTTGGACATTTTGATTGCAATGCTGAATAACAATACAGGGATTTAAGGTTCTACATAAACTGACATACATCGGCCTATAATACATGGAGATGGAGAAAGACGGTGAATTGTGACCAATAATTAAATCACAGCACACACACACACACACACACACACACACACACACACACACACGCGCGTCATCAGATCCCTGGAGGATGGCTGCCTGGTTTTCTTGCCTGTAAATGAGACACTTTCCCATAAAACAGTGCTAACATCGTATTAGTATACACTTCTTGTGTTTGGCGGGAAGGGGGGGGGGGGGGGGGAACATCCTGTCTGCTGTAACCTATTCCAGCCAGGTAACAATCCTGGAGACTGTCCTGGCTATTGCAGAATCTTTTGCCCAAAGATGATCCTGCTGCATCATCCTGCGGGCTAGGAAATGATCCTGCAAAATCCTGCGTCCAGGAAAATCATTTTGCGAATCACAGCATCCTGTGCCTAGAATATGATCGTGGTGTCTTGTGTCTAGAGAGAGGTCCTGTCTATCCCAATGTCTGCCAACCAGGAAATGTTCCCACTCTTGCAGCCTTCGCACGCATTCTGTCAGGAAGACAAAGGCAAAAGGTGCACAAGTCCAGGCAGCAACTTGCACCAGAACTCTGCACCTCTCGCAATCGTCTGAAAATGCTCTGGAAAACATCCGTTGCTGGAATCTGAGAACACGAGCTGGAAAGACAGGACAAGGTTCAGGAAACAGAACACATCTCTCTACAAAGACCCAGGAGCACATCGAAAGCACTGCTTGCCACCATTGCAGAAGACATGCAATGTTTCAACCCACACCAACATGCCTTTTTTCTTTTTTTACTTTTTACTCTTTTTTTTTGTAACCCTATATGGAGAAGCCACGGACCATTCTCAATGAGCTAGGTCAGGGCAGGACAGGATACTGAAAGTGAGGCTGGGGTGCGCAAAAACGGCAAGAACGTGCGAAGGTTTTGTGCCACCCCTGCCACAGCCTGCGCTCCTAAGCCTCACGTCCAATCCCTCTCACCTCGTGAATACTCCTTGCTGAAGAGGGAAGGCCCAAACCTCATACTCTGCACATACATGTCATCAGAAACACAGCTACACCATACAAACCAAGCCCTCTCCTCCCAAGGCCGCTGGCACCGCTAAGAGTACATCCTACTTTTATGCATGCAGCCATAACGTTGATCACATCATCACCGCAAGGGGGGAGGGGCGAGGGGGAGGAGGGGGGAGAAGGAGGGAAGAGGGGCAAGGGCATAAACTGGTTCAAAAAGTTCCAGCGGCCCATGACGCAGCCAGTCAGGAGTGGACTTCCACGAAGCGAGGATGGTGCTTTTGTGCAGCAGCGAAAGCGTGCCTCCTGAGTTTCATCACATCGCTGCCGAGGTGTCTGGCCAAATGTCCACCCAGTTGCGATGCTGCTGCACCCACCGCCATGACCAAACTATGCACTATCCTCGGCAACCCTTAAACGCTGTCTATGATGACTGTACAGAATCCACACGGATGAGGAATACACAGTGTCTGTGGCTTGCAACACTATGAGGTGGTGGCGGTGATTTGTTCCAGAGTTGGGTAGAGAGCCAGGAGGATGGCGAACAGCAACATCAGCAGTGGGATGCTGGACATGAGGGACAGCTGCAAACACACACACAGACAAAAAACATCAGTGCAATGCAAACATAACAGCTAGAAACACAAACACAGCAAACACGGCAGTCTAACACACAAAGAACGGCTAGCTGCCTGTAAGCAAGAGTAAAAAAATTTTACATTCTGTCACACAGCTTTCTAACGGAATTGTCACACCACCACATGTATGGCTGCATCACTACATTTGCACCACACATACCTTCTTGCTGCGGTCAGCGAGTTGTCTGTAGTCGGTTTCCATGGTTTCCACTTGACTTCTGAGAGTGGACAGCTGTTGCGAATATTGCTGACATTGAGAGCGTAGCTCCACTATCTCATCCCCTGCACTCTGAAGCTGCAAAACAAATAATGCGCCACTGTCATTTGGGCCTGAGATCCAATGTCCACCGTGATGACCATTGTTTTTATTACCTGAGATCGGACAGCTGTCACGCATACTGGTGGCATTGAGAGCAAAGTTCTATTATTATACTCCATGCGTCTCAATGCTGCTGCAGGGGTAATACTCCACCACGACCATCCTCCTCTTCGACAGGGAGCACAACTGCATTAATTCATTGCCTGCATCTTCGAGCCGCAAGGTGAACAATGCACCCCCCTCATCACCCCTGACTGGAACATCAGTGACATCACCTGCATTAACATACATTGTCTAAAACATCTTCATTCACTGTGTGTAAAACATGTGTCATGACATTGTCGTCACTTCAGCATGTCAGCATAGGTGTCCTGATCCAGCAGGTGGACAGGATTCAATGGCCTTAATAACAACACAGTTAAAGCTGCAACAAAAAGGACTTACCCCAGTACTCCATGTTAAACAATCACAGAGCACTTACCCCAGTACTCCATGTTAATCACAGGGCGCTTACCCCAGTACTCCATGTTAATCACAGGGCGCTTACCCCAGTACTCCATGTTAATCACAGAGCACTTACCCCAGTACTCCATGTTAATCACAGGGTGCTTACCCCAGTACTCCATGTAAAACAATCACAAAGCACTTACCCCAGTACTCCATGTTAAACAATCAAAATCAGCCACCTGTGCAAAAACTGATGGGACATTTTGACACTGTTGAGTTTAACAAGCAAACAACATAATACTCTTTTTGCACCGGAAGTCGTGGCGGGTGGGGGGCAATTTTTGGGGGCACCTTTTTGTGTTATGCTGATTTTAAGAGTATTTCACCAAGCAGATAAAGCTAACTTTCTCATAGCTGAAATTTACGTCAATATCTGGGCACATTCACTTGTAGGTGAGTTATCTCTGCTATCACCAGCATGTTGTTTTACAAAACTAGGGAGGCAAAAGTAATGCTTGCTTTTGTCTTTAAGTTGCTGGACATGAGACTGGGTTTCCTGGATTTTCACACTCTTGGAAGTCTGATTTTGGAGTTGGCTAAAGATTCCCAAGCCAACAGTCACTGCAGTGCGACAGTGTTTAAATTACCACACAGGAAGGGACTGTAAAAACAAACTCACTACTTTAAATAATGTGGAAAAGAGGAAGAAAACAAAGAAGCCCATACTGTCTGTTACAACAACTAAACAACACAAGTATTGCACACAGTATGACAACCCAATAACTCTTATAAGTATATATATGTAGTATTTACAGTAAGTTATAAGTAGTGTCTACAAAGGACAGATGAGGACTGATCTTGCTATTAGTATTATATACTTCAATAATATTTAATCAAATAGGCTGAAATGTATATATATACACCAGAGGCAGACAAAAATCATATGTATCTTTCTCCCCAACCCCTGACACCCCCCTCTAAAACACACACAAACACAGGCATGCACGCATCACACACTCACAAAATAAAATCTCGCTGTTAGCTGCAAGACAAAACAAAGGCAAATTCTGAAACTCGAAGGAGCCCAAAACTGAGGAAAAGACAAAACAAGTGAAGCACAGACAACAAAATAAATGAAGAACAATCCATACTACAGCACTAGTGGCAAGACAAAAATGAGGCCAACAATTGGGGTTTCTACAAACCGTACACTCCAAACTTTTAAGACCACTGATTTCGAAACTAATAGATTAAATTTTGTAGATTACTCATTTAAAGACCTTTAAATTACTCCACCAAATGTGGTGCAAATACACCTTAGCTTCACATGTCAAAGTATTGCCATTTCATGATTACAATGTTCACGTACATAACACCAAGTTATTAACCCCTTTGCTGCCATGATGTCACTTGAAAATGACTAACAGAAGTGTGAAATCTGACACCCTGAAGCATTTTTTTCTTTTTTTGGACCGGCATATAAAACGATTTTCATCAAAATGCATATCACTGAAAAAAAATATGTTAAAGGACTGGAAAATATACTGTTTGCAAGCATGTCCGTGCATCTTTCAGCCTGGATATTTTACAGGCTGGGGCAGTGAAGGGGTTAACAGCCAAAGTATGAAGCAATCTAGCTATTTATGATTACAATGTACATGTACATATACATCACATTAAGTTATTAACAGCCAAAGTATGAAGCAATCTAGCTATTTATTTTCCAGGTCAGGGAATCACTGTCTTTTCAGTTTGACATGATAAGTCAACATTCACAAACTCTGAAAGACCTCAGTTGAATTATACATTTTCCAGAGATTCTAAAGACCCTGAAAATGGCAATTCATTTTCTTCAATCATTTCAAAGACTGTAGGAACCCTGAAACTGCAGCAAGCACTGAATAAGTATCAACATCAACATGCCATACACTGGACTGAGAAGTTGCACTAATTAAAGCACACCACACACATGACATGCACCCATCACCTGTGGGAACTGGCTCTCAAAACAAACTAGCTGAAACATCAGAAAAGTCTAGCTGAAACATCAGAAAAGCATGTGTGGGGTAAGGGGATTTTCATCATCAAAAAGCATGGGGAGCGGTGGTGGTGGGAGGTGTTGCTGAGCGGCAAAATCTCTCTTAATCAAGAAGGACGGTTCTCTCTCTTAACTGAATGAGGTGGGGGGCGATCTACACTTAACTTGTGCCATAATTTTAACAATTTCAGCTTGTGCCTATCTTACTGGTGTATGCACTAATGCATTTTAATTCCTTTTTTTTTTTCTTTTCTTTTTTTTAAAGCAAAACATTACCTTTTTTTCCTTCTTTAATCTTTTTAAAATATTTTTTAATGAAGCCAAATCGAAGCATAACTGCTGAATACTGGCACCTCTCTCAATGAATCCATCTAACCAGCAAACAATGTTCACACCTAGCACAAACCCTCATCAACCCTAAGAGTGTGTCAGTGTAAGGACTATGAGCTTTTCACTTAATTCTGTCACAAAAGACAAGATGTCCAGTCTGGCTGCTGTCCAGAGGCTCACCCACACCCTGGTCAGTTTCTGTGTCTGCAACCATTTCCCTGCATCTGCAATACTTTAATGTTACATGCAGCATCCCCTGCCATTGTGGGAACAGCATGTAGACTTCAGAGTGGAGGTTGTTACTCACAGGCATTTGACAGTGTGAACAAGTGAACACAAAGGAGGCAGCAAGAGTAACGGGAAAGGGTCTGCCCAAAGAAAGACAAGTGACGATGGCTTGAGGCCTGGAGGAGATAGAGACAAAGATGTTTTACACCAAGATAGTGCAGTCCACACCCAAATGCAAGGATGGGCATGTAGTTACTGCCCTTAATAACCAGCTTGGTGGCTCCCTGCAAAACGCCATGTAATAGTCTTTGCTAGCTTATGGCTGATTGTGTGAGAAGAACATCTTTGTAGCACTTTTGCTCTGAGTGAAAAATCAAAAGTGGCAAGAGAATGGTGTGTGACATAATTATGATGTGTCTTCTTTCTTTGATCAAAAATGCCTGCTCATTCCAAAGCAAGTAGTATGAAGTACTCAAATCTGTCCCGCTTTTTTTTTTTTTGGGGGGGGGGGGGGAGAAGGACTGCACCATCTTGGCAAAATCATGTTCCTGACCCAAGACACCTCTGGCGGAAAAAAAACTGGGGCGATGTGGAGGAGAGGGCTGAGAATCGTGCTCAATGGTGACATGCTGCTGAAAGCCCAATGCTCTGTCCTGAGCCAAAAAGGTTAAATGAACTAGCCCCTCTAAAAAAACAAGCTTTGTCCAAACAGGCTGATCAGAACAAAACTCAAAATCAACAGGTTTGCTTTACAGTGCTCCCTCCTTTGACTTTATATTGTTTCCAAGCTTAGTTTCACTAGTGATGAGTACCAGGACTGGCTGCATTCAGCAACAGAGATGAGTGTCCATGTTAACCCATGTTGCAAGCACCACCCTCTGATACTGAACAACTGCTGCATGCTTCAGTCTCCATAAGGAGAAAGACCAAAGTGGCCATGGGTAGCTGTTGGGCCAACTGAGACAACCGACAGTTTTCTACAGCCTTGCTGACTGTCACTGTTGAAAGTAACATTTTAAACTGAAAATAAATTATCAATGGGGCATTTTAAAACAAAATCCTCATTTTCATGTTTTTGTGTCAATTTTTTCTACCTGCTGGAGAAAGGCTGGCCTTTCTGGAAAAACGTGTTTTGAGAGGGCTAGTTCCTTTAACGCAAGCAAGTGCATAGATCCTACATGCTGACAGGGTGGAAAACCAGACCCCCACTTCCACACAGTGGGCAGAGGCGCAGATGGCTCAGAGGCTGTAACAAGGTAGTAACCAAAACAATACAGCAGCCTGCACAGCAATGAACAAGTCCTCCACACAGAAAAGCAGGAAATCAGGGGACTGCAAACAGTCAAACCTCATACCTCCACCAGGTCAACCTCTTCAGTCTGAGCCAAAGAACCAAGCTCCTCACCAAATCCCAGCCAAAAGGGAAAAAACAAAAACAAGACAAACACAATTTGTGTCCCAAATCTGAAACTGAGCATCCGGTCCATGTGGCCAGCAAACAGAAGAATGCACCTGAGCAAAGCCATTGGATGAGAGATGGGGAAAGAGGCGAGGGGGTGGCTGGAGAGAGGGAGGGAGACAGAGGGGTAGAGAGAGAGAGAGCGAGAGCAGGGGAACATACTCGCATGAAAAAAAGCCGACTAGGGTAAGACTAACAGGGAAAAAAGAGAAAACCTGCAAAGAAACAAAGCCAGTGTAAACACCCAAGCACAACGTCGATCCCATCTACCTGCTCCTGATTGGCTGCGGACTGCAGCTGGCGGCCCGGGGCCGGAGCGGCCAAGTGGGCCGATGAGGAAGAGGCGAATGGAGAAGAGGAGGAGGAGGCCAGGGCGGTATCTCTCACCTCCTGCTTGCTTTTCTGGGCATCCTTCTGGGCGTCAGTCAGATTCTGGCGCCAGGTCACCTCGCTGCTGGCAAGCTTCTCCTTCAGGGCCTCCAGGTGTTTGTACGACTCCTGCAGCTTATTGTACTCCGAGGACAGCTGCAGATTTTCCTTCCGTGACCTGCAACCACCATCATCATCTTCATCTCCTGCAGCTTATTGTACTCAGAGGACAGCTGCAAAATTTTCCATGACCCGCAATGATCATCACCACCACCATCATCATCATCATCACCGTCATTTCCCGCAGCTTGTTGTACCCAGAGGACAGCTGCAGATTTTCCTTCCGTGATCTGCAACCACCATCATCATCCTCATCCCCTGCAGCTTCTTGTACTGGCATAACAGCACCCAGCCTCCAGAAAGGGAGATCAATCCCCCAAAGGCAGTGTGTGGCTGTCCCAGTGGCAGGGTAATGAACTTTTCACACACACAATCCTCTCACCCTATGGACTGCACTCTTCAAGTGCAGCCGTATGTATACCCTGTAACCCCAGAGTGTTCAGCTGGGCAACTCTACAACAACAACAACAAACTGCTCGCACACAAAGGGGTGGAACAACACCAACAAGCTGGGCCAACAACTCAAAATGTTGTATTTCATCAGAAGTGACTGAAAGACGCAGACATCCGGACAGAGACGGACCAACAGTTAGTCCGTGGACCATTCTGAATGAGAACAGGTCACAGCAGGTCATGAGCCTGAAAGTGTGACGATGGGTTCTGTATCAACACAGGGTCATTGCTAATGAGCCAGCTTTAGACTGAAAGCTCAGTCTCGTGACCTATCATGACCTAGCTCATTGAGTCCATGTCAATTCAGACCCCAGCCTCACTTCTGATCTCAGTTATCTTGATGACCACCCTTGTGAATATTCATAGGAATGCTCCATTCTGCACATGGGGGAAGACCAGACACAATGCAGACTTACATTTTCATCTCGGCCTCAATGGCTTGAATCCTCTTGCGCAGGTTGCTGCACTCCTCTTTGAGGGCCAGGAATTCTGCTGAATAAAATAACACAGTATTCATTTATTAACAACTGAGGGCAGCCAACCTACTGAACAGTGCACTTCTTGTTGAGGACACAGAATTCTGCTGAATAAAATACACAGTGTTCATTTAGTAACGACTGAGGGCAGCCAACCTACTGAACAGTCAAACTGCACTTCTTGTTGAGGACACAGAATTCTGCTGAATAAAATGCAGTGTTCATTCAGCAACTGCCGAGGGCAGCCAACATACTGAACAAATGAAACTGCACTCCTCATTGTGGGAAGGAAATTCTATTGAACAAAAATCTGAAACAAGAATTACTGCTAGGGTTTTGTATAAATTATAACATAGCACTTTGTGGCCTGTCTAGGTCATAACAAGTAAGCATTCTTTTGAATCTTTTATGTGTTTGGATCCTATTGAACAAAATATGTATCATTCAGTTGGGAAAAACGGATGGCAGCCAGCCTACTGAACGAACAACCAGACTGCACTCCCTGTTGAGAGAATGTCGGAGACCAAATGCACACTGCTTATGCGGAAACAACTACAGGCAACCAACTACTGAACGAGGCCTACAAAGCACTGCCCTGTGCACCTGAAGGTCTAAACATGTTTATGAATACATGCTGTACGTCGAACATGAAGCACACAAACTAAAGATACCAACTCTATCTATTGAACAGAACCCCAAGAAGCAGATGAGTGTATAGCCACTATATAGCCACAAACAAACAAACAAAAACACCCCACCCCCAATGACAATCCCTTGAAATTCAAGGCGTGAGGTGAGGCTGAACTTGACTTCAACAGTACTTACTTATGGGCATAATGCAGAGCAACAAATCTGAGGAAGCCCTAAACTCAGGGAACACATCAATTACTTCCCCTTAATATAAGCAAGAGTATGAAGGGGAAAACTGCATCAGTTACATAAGCTAGTTGATGCATTTAACAATCGCATTAAGTTTAAGCTTGAGTTCTGCATCAATAATGATAATTAGAAAAATTTAAGTTTGATCAGATAAGACCTTAACAAGACACACAACTTTTAATCTGTAACTATTTGATGCCAATGTGACCTTGAAGTGCAAATGAAGGTCACTCAAGGTGGTAAAGCTCAGTAATTTGTGCCTTCAAGTGAGGCCTGACAGTGGTCAGATTGACAGTGTCTCAAAATCATAACATTACAGCTTCCACCACACCTGAATCACCAGCCAGCCTGACAGTGGTCAGATTGACAGTGTCTCAAAATCATAACATTACAGCTTCCACCACACCTGAATCACCAGCCAGCCTGACAGTGGTCAGATTGACAGTGTCTCAAAATCATAACATTACAGCTTCCACCACACCTGAATCACCAGCCAGCCTGACAGCTTAACAGTAATGCTGACTGTTTGATAGGCTCTTGTTCTATGCAACGCAAACACCGGGACTATAGTCATGTACATGGCCATTTGTACAAAGCTATGAAGAAAACTGTAACTGTAATCACACACATAATCATTTTCACAAAACTATGATTATATGAATAATGCTATGATCACTTGCACAAAGCTATGATAATTTGTACAGTGCTATGATCATCTGCACAAAGCTATGATCATTTGCACGAAGCTATGTACAATGTTGGGGAGGGGGCCATGAAACCATAAGCAAGAAATCCACAAAAACACCAAGAAAACTTCTCATGCATAATACTGTCAGCAGTTTGGAACACTTTCAATTTCTCATCTCAAAAGCAGCAGTGCCCAAATTCTTTTGAACTGCCAATGAAAGTACACATGTAACTGAAGCAAATGCCTGAACAGGCCCCATATCTGTACTCATGGGGTAATCATAATGGGTGACCCCCCAAAATTCAAAAAGAACCTGAGACACAGCATAGCCACCCAATCGCAATGCAAACTCTGTGCTTAAACTGGACTGTAACACTCCAAAAGTTGCTCCAAGTTGTGTGAGACTGAACTGCAACAGCTGTCACGTTTTATTAACTTTTAACAACTAACTTCGGCCAAAGTTCTGAAAGTTTGCTCCAAGTAATCTTTGACTGAACTGCAGCAGCTGTCCTGTTTTAACAACTAACCTCGGCCAAAGTTCTGAAAGTGTGCTCAAGGTTGTCTTAAACTGCACTGCAGCAGCTGTCCTGTTTTAACAACTAACCTCGGCCAAAGTTCTGAAAGTTTGCTCCAAGTTGTGTGAGACTGAACTGCAGCAGCTGTCACGTATTAACAACTAACCTCGGCCAAAGTTCTGAAAGTTTGCTTCAAGTAATCGTTGACCAAACTGCAGCAGCTGTCCTGTTTCAAAAACTAACCACAGCCAAAGTTCCAAAAGTGTGCTCAAGGTTGTCTTAAACTGCACTGCAGCAGCTGTCCTGTTTTAACAACTAACTTCAGCCAGAGTTCTGAAAGTTTGCTCCAAGTAATCTTTGACTGAACTGCAACAGCTGTCCTGTTTTAACAACTAACTTCAGCCAGAGTTCTGAAAGTTTGCTTCAAGTAATCTTTGACTGAACTGCAACAGCTGTCCTGTTTTAACAACTAACCTTGGCCAAAGTTCTCAAAGTTTGCTTCAAGTTGACTGAGACTGAACTGCAACAGCTGTCATAACAACCAACCTCAGCCAAAGTTATGAAAATGTGTTCAAGGTTGTCTTCAACCTTAAACTGGACTACAACAGCTGTCATACTTCAACAACCGACTTGAGCCAAAGTTCCACACATTTGCTCCAGGTTGTCAAGTTGAATTTACTTTTATACTTTTAAGCTATGAATATGGATCAATCAACACAGAATGAAAACAGAAAAAAGAAACAAAAACAAAAAACAAAACAAAACATATACACAATAACATATCAAAAATAATTAAAAAAAGAAAAACAAAAAACAAAAAGAAAAATCAAACATAGCAAACTGGTTTGGACACCAACACAAAGCTCCACTGATGTCAATCTTGATAATATGCATCACATTTTGTGCCAACAAAAAAGCAGCAAAGGATTGTGGGAGAGAAATGGGTTGGGGAGAAATCAGCCAAAGAATTCATAATAAAATCAGTAAAAATCACGAGGCAATGAACAGAAACTGCAGACGACAAGACAACGGAACCTGAATTGAGGGGTGGAACACCTTCCCCATACTGTGCCAGGCCTACAAGACACAAAGAAACTCTGCAGTGTGAGCATCCTTCCCATCCAAAACCACAAAACAAACCATGCAGGATACATTACAAGAACAGATGCAAAAGAAAAACAAACAAACAAACCCACACACAAAACCCCACAAAGGTAAAACAGCAGACCATCCCCAACTCAATCCCCATAATACACCACCAACAATAAAAACAAAAACAAAAATCTTTAATCAACAAAAACAAAAGTTATTCCTGAAAATGTTAGCCTTGCAAACTGGAAGCTGCCATGGACTAAGCCTCTGGACTCCAGATTATAGGCAATCAAATGGGTAGTACCTTGAACTAAGTACATCACAATGTACCAAAAGCACATACTTAGTCCACTGGACACTGCCAATGGACTAGCCTTTAGACTCAACAGCAGTGACAATACAATAAACATTGCCAATGAACTAAGCATTTACCCACGAGCATAATCAGTCAACTGGACACTGCCAATGAACTAAGCATTTACCCACGAGCATAATCAATCAACTGGACATTGCCAATGCCATTGGACTGAGCCGCTGGACTCAAGAGCACAGTCAATAAACTGGACGCTGCCTATGGCACAAGCAGTCAGATTCAAGAACAATCAACAAACTGGGATTGCTCATTTACCATCAAGTGGCAGGAACACTCAGTTAATTCCATTTACAGAAACCTGCAAAGAAACCACGCAAAGACCCTAAAAAGGAAAAGCCCCCTTTGAGATCCCCAAGATCCCCTGCAACGTCAAAGCTGATAAAGCTCACAAACCCAAGATGGGAAGAACCAACAAACCCTGAAAGAAAATCCAAGGAACACACAGACACAAAAACAACAGCCAGAAGTGCCACCAGGTCAAGGAAAGGTACGTGTATACATCAAAAAGGAAAACAAAAAGGGTGGGAGGGCATGGGTGGAGACACAAAAGGGTTTCCCAAGGAGTGAGGGGGTACGACGACGAGCACAAACAAACCACAGCCAGCCCAAGCCAGCCAGTTACCTTTGCTGCGGTTAGACGAACGGCCTAAGTAAGGGGAGTCTCCATGGGAGTGCCGCGGGGAGGAGTGCCGTTCTTTTCGCTCCGCCTCCACCTCTTCCTGCAGCACTTTGGTCTTGTCTACACAAAACACCGCCAACACCGCCCGTTACTCCATCTGCCCATCGGCTGGCCTTCGCAACACCGCACGACACCGGGCTTTGATCACACAAGACACCAGCGACAGGTACTGACCCATGCAAAAATACCAGCGACACGTCTAGAGAGGCAGCAGGAAGTGGTTACCACACAGGTGGGAGTGAGAGGAATGGGTATATACGACCAATTTTCTGCCGGCAGCTGCAGCCGAACGCAAAGCTTGACAACAGCAAAGAGGAGTTGGAGGAGGAATTGCCATGCAGGAAGTGAAAAACGCTGCTCCACGTCACTCCGACACGTGTGCCAGGAATCCACTCCAGTACTGTTAGGTTGTCTACTAGCGGTGCATGCTGGGAGTCAAGTCCACCATGCAGCTGTCCAGGAAGCAGCGAAGTTTCCTTACAACCAGGGCATGCTGAGAATCCACACCACTACGAACGTCACCAACTGCGCACGCCAGTGACCTACAACGCTTTAACACTCACAGAACATGCAAGGACTCCACAAGTTTATAATGCACCGCTAACAGTGCGCGCAGGATCTCTGAACTGCTGTACCGGTCGCAGAGCACTCAAACCAGGAGGGTGTTTATTTACAACAACGCATGCCAGGAATCCACAACCACTGTAAATCATAATCAACAATGCATGCAAGGAATCCACAACATGACTAGCAAGACTGTACACGACATGTACAAGCAGCAAGCCAGCATTCCAAGGAGCATGCCACTACAGTGGAGTGGAATCCCTAATGACAGGAGAGGCCGTTTTTCTTTCTAAACCTGCTCCCATCATATTTCCATGTAACCCTTGACCAAGACCCATACCCATCCCTCTTTTAACATGGCCACTTTTGTTTAATTTTGAAGCAGCCTTTCGTCTGGGATCCCAGTGTGCTCGTGGAGCATGCTGCGAGTCCGTGTCATGGCACTAATCGCAGTGACTGGCAAGACTCTACACTCTGGCAAGAATCTACGCCATCACTAATCTGAAACAGAACGAGGCCCAGGGCGCTCGTGCAGAATCAACACACGAGGGAGTTAATTTGCATGGCTGGAATCCACACCATTTACTAGTTTTGCATAGCATTACTGGATCTGCATGGCAACAATCCATGCCATTATGAGTTTTGCATGGCATTATTAGATCTGCATGGCAACAATCCATGCCATTACTAGTTTCACATGGCATTACTAGTTTTGCGTGGCAGGAATCCATACCATTACAGGTTTTACATGGCAGGAATCAACATTATTATGTCACAAGTTGTGTCCAACAAGATTACGCCATGGGCCATTCTTAGGAATATTTGTGAGGATCACGTCGGGTCATAAAATCAAAAGTGAGGTTGGGGTCCATACAATCTGGGGTCACAAGACTGACCCTGTTCCCTACTTATTTTGAACTGTGGGCCTTGCTCTGCCATGTCTTGATTAACCCTTGTTTTTCCTTTCACCCCAAAAAGGAAAATTGTGAAAGGCTATTTTGATGTCATGCATGGAATCTGACAAACAAGCGGTACACAGCAATGGCATGCATATGATGGTACACAGCAATGGCATGCATATGATGGTACACAGCAATGGCATGCATATGATGGTACACAGCAATGGCATGCATATGATTTACAGTGTTCATGACTACTTGGCCAGTTTGTCATCTGCACAGATCTACAATCAAGCCTCACTTTCAACATTGTGACCTACAACCCTATGTCAACACAGAAACCAACCTCAGTGTTAATCTCATGGTCCGCCATGACCTATCTCATTAAGAATGCCTGATTCCATTACTAACTTGGCATGGCAAAAGTCCACACCATTACATTACGAGTGCATGTCAAGATTCCATGCAGAACAATTAAAGCTGCACAAGAGAAGAATCCACAGCATCACACTGCCAGAAGTGCATTGCAAAAATCCATGGCATTACATTACCAGCAATGCATGGTAAAACCCCATGGCAATACATTACCAGCAATGCATGGCAAAACCCCATGACATAACATTACCAGCAATGCATGGCAAAAATCCTTATTACATTACCAGCAATGCATGGCAAAAATCCATGATATTAAATTATCAGTATGGCAAGAATCCACTGCATTTTACATAAACAGGTTTGCACGGCAAGGATCCATGCCATTAGTTTGCTAACACTGTAACAGCTGGCACCACAAACAAAAAAGGATTTTCAACAGGATTCTTCTGTTCAATGTAAGGTTAGTTCAGACAAAATATTTGGAGAAAAAGAAGAAGAAAAAACAGCCTGGGTGCCTGCAGGATGATGCATCAGCACCTTACCAGAAGAATGGTGAATGCACCTTTGTGTCAAACTCAGGGTTCATGCAGGTGTTTACTTCACAATGAGGTGAAACACACATTTGTATAGGCGGGTTACTTCACAATGAGGTGAAACTGGGGGTTTGTACAGGACATTTACTTCACAATGAGGTGAAACACAGGGTTTGTACGGGACATTTACTTCACAATGAGGTGAAACACAGGGTTTGTATGGGACATTTACTTCACAATGAGGTGAAACACGGTTTGTATGGGACATTTTCTTCACAACAAGGTGAAACACAGGGTTTGTACAGGACATTTACTTCACAGTGAGGTGAAACTCACGGTTTGTATGGGACGTTTACTTCACAGTGAGGTGGAACTCACGGTTTGTACAGGACATTTACTTCACAATGAGGTGAAACTGGGGGTTTGTATAGGATGTTTACTTCATGATGAGGTGAAATTCACATTTGTATAGGAGGGTTACTTCACAATGAGGTAAAACTCATGGTTTGTACAGGACATTTACTTCACAATGAGGTGAAACTCATGGTTTGTACAGGACAGTTACTTCACAATGAGGTGAAACTCTGGGTTGGTATAGGATGTTCACGATGAGGTGAAACTCAGTTTGTACAGGACCTTTACTTCACGATGAGGTGAAACTTATGGTTTGCACAGGACATTTACTTCACAATGAGGTGAAACTCATGGTTTGTACAGGACATTTACTTCACGTTGAGGTGAATCTCATGGTTCGCACAGGACATTTACTTCACAATGAGGTGAAACTCATGGTTTGTACGGGACATTTACTTCACAATGAGGTGAAACACAGGGTTTGTATGGGACATTTACTTTACAATGAGGTGAAACACAGGGTTTGTATGGGACATTTACTTCACAATGAAGTGAAACACAGGGTTTGTACGGGACATTTACTTCACATTGAGGTGAAACACAGGGTTTGTATGGGACATTTACTTCACAATGAGGTGAAACACGGTTTGTATGGGACATTTTCTTCACAACGAGGTGAAACACAGGGTTTGTACAGGACATTTACTTCACAGTGAGGTGAAACTCACGGTTTGTATGGGACGTTTACTTCACAGTGAGGTGAAACTCACGGTTTGTACAGGACATTTACTTCACAATGAGGTGAAACTGGGGGTTTGTATAGGATGTTTACTTCACGATGAGGTGAAATTCACATTTGTATAGGAGGGTTACTTCACAATGAGGTAAAACTCATGGTTTGTACAGGACATTTACTTCACAATAAGGTGAAACTCATGGTTTGTACAGGACATTTACTTCACAATGAGGTGAAACTCACGGTTTGTACAGGACATTTACTTCATGATGAGATGAAACTCACGGTTTGTACAGGGCATTTACTTCACAATGAGGTGAGACCATACAAACCCTGGAAACTGCAATGTATATGTCCATATTATATACATGCCTTGATTATGCAGCAGTGGCAATGGTGAGTCAGAAATTTACTTAAGATGGAATAGAAAGGGAAGACAAAATTAAAAAAGAGGAAGGAATAAGGAAAAGAAAGAAAACAAAAACAGTATGACACCAGGGGCCTTAACTATGAATCGGGCCTAAAGCGGTAGGCCGGCCTAAATCTCAAGGCTATTGACAATGGCCCCAAAATGGTAATCATGGACCGGGACTACACCAAAGTCCGGGCCGAACCTCGGGCCTAAACAGCCGATATTTAGGCTAGCAATTTTGCTGGACTAAAGGCCGTAGGCCTGGGACTATGACTGCTTTTGGCCTTGTTATGCTTGGAAAGTTGGTTTTTCTTTTTGTTTTTGTTTGTTTTTTGCTGTTGTTGCGTCTTTACGTCTGAATCCAGCATATTCTCTCTCATTTTAAATATTTTTATTTTCTTTCGTTTACTTCGTCAAATGAGTACTAGATGTTCGTCGGCCAAAGCTCTTTCATTTTGGAGGGAAGAAAGGTCGCACTCGCCGAGTGACACCGGCATAATGACTGATTAATGTGATCGTACGATTTAATGTTTGCAAATTACTATGACAGCAAGTTTGCTTGACGTCTTACATTATCACTTGATTTATTTTCATGTTATTTAAATTCATCTGCACAGCGTAGGCTACCTGATTTCACAGCGTCCACTCGCCTTTCTGACAAGTTCAAAATGGCCGACATAGCAGACGATGCTACGGTTACTCGATTCAGTAAATGAGAAGAAGAATACTCCATCGAAGATGTCGATACATTAGCGTTTTTACGAATAATGACCTCGTCGAGATCGCTTGGGTGTTGCAGAAGTAAAACATGGCGAATCACATGCAGAATCAGGGCCTGCTAGGCATGCCTTCACCTAATGTTTATGTTTACCGATGTTTGCGCGTGCGAAATACGTTGCAGGGAAGTGACCGAAGCGTGTCAGTGCGCATGCCCAGATGGGATTGCCCCGTCTAAAGTTAGCCCAAACGATGACACGTGTGATGACGACTTTCTTATCAGCGCGAAGTCAGAGACTCTGTTGTCTCGACCATTGTCCGCGTCCATGTATACGAACTTTGCCTAACTCAAAGTCTCGGACTCTAAAGTCAGGGACTTTGGTTTAGGACAGGCCTACCATAGTCCCGATTCATAGTTAAGGCCCCAGGAGCAGGAATGACTACACATGTAATTAAACAGAAGTCTGTGATCTGCTAATGTCTATATAGATAGACAGGGGATTATTACACTTTTCAAAAGCTCAAAGATATACAAGCTCCATGCAGCATGTACAGAAACAGTTACGAGCACACTTAGTTTTTCATAAAACAAACTTACAAAAATACACAACAACAACTGACAGTTTTGAAAGCATATTTGTGCGGTCAAAACTGCTGAAGCACCACTGAATATTGATGCATACATGAACTATAACCTTACATTTCTGGAAGAAAATTTTACCTACACAATGTATTATAAAACTTTATTGTGGCAGTGACTGTCCATGAATGGTATTCAACTCAATATCTATTACAAACACATTAAACATTAAGTGCACCATTTTTAATGTCCACAAACTTACAGCTGAAAAAACACTGAACCCAAAGATCATCAAGACACCAAAGCAATATAGCATACAACACCAGCATTATCATGCCTTAAATGATCCCAAACCTTCAAACAAATTCTCCGCACTGGAGAGAAAAACATTTCCTGATTTTCTCACAGACAACAGACATAAGCTATTAGGTCTTTTAATTGTTTATCTTTTGATCAACTTCTTTATGTATACACAACATACCCTAACCCTAACATACCCTAAGCCTAGCTCTGAGAATCGTGCTCTTCATCATAATCAAACATACTAGCATCTCTCAAACTAGTGAAAGATCTTATTTCTGAAAACTGTACTCCTTTTTTTCAAAGTCAGAAGAATACTGAAAATAATTATGCTTTGTCTTATGTCAACCATTCTACTTTAAAGCAACTGCAGTGTGCAGTGTAAGATATATACAAAATCTAAGACAGGTGACGCACTTTCATTTCTGTCACACTCTTGTTAAATTTTACACCGTCACTGTGTCTGTCTCTTTCACTAAGAACTACAACTCTCAACAATGCGTTCATCTCTGAATAACACACCACAAGTACAGAGAAAAATCAAAACTTGATGATACTTATGTTCAGATACTGCATTTTTCAAGGTAAACCACCCCACGGGGCAAGAAATGTGGAAAATCAACACTAAGACTGTTTGTATGTAAAGGCAGCTCCCCCTAGTGTCAGCAAAGGGGGAAAACAGAAAGCCAGCAAAGGGGGCTGAACAAGAGCAAGTCCTTACTTCGTAGCTGTTCTGCCTCATTGTGGCTTTGTTTGGCTGCTTGCTGCGCCACCTGCAGTTGGCCTGCAAACACAAAGGTCATTCCATGAAGAACGCTCCGCACATGTGCACACTCACAAATCCATCCTCATGATTGATCACGTGCATCTGCATGCAACGACAATCAGTGCAATGACAATGCGTTCAGAGAAGGTCCGTACTTAAATGTTAGTGAAAAAGATAATTTCTAGTGTGTAGTATTTCAAGTAGCCAGAGAACAGATCAAACACTCTGCAAGTTGAGTAATACAACTTACAGATGCAATGAACAATGCTACTAAAAAAGACAAAGCTGACCAAGAACCAACTCTCTTTTTAATTAAAGCCACTTTTTCTGAATCCATTCCTTTCATATTTAAGACATCAGATTCTGATGCACCAGTTTTGAAGAAAATTCACAAATCTGTTACCAAAAAACAAACAAAAACAAAACAAAACAAACCCAACAACAACAAAAACTGTGGCAGAAAATACTCAAATACAGTTTTATACACTTCTTTCTTCTCAACAATGACCCCTGTCACTTGACAGATTTCTGTCTCTTGATGATCAAAAATCTGGTGTCTGAGTTTTCCATGTAAATGACCCCTTTTTCAGACCATTTCTCTCTGTATTTTTGTGGTGGTTTTCACTGCAGTTGCATGTTGTGTGGCCAAACAAATGGTTGTGTTACGCTTCATGTTGTAAAATGACTGTGTCAAAGAAGACTAGGAGGCAGTGTTGCAGTGTTTAGCAGCACTGTGAATGAAAAGCAATGGCTTACTCCGGCACTCTTCCAAGTCTGCTGCAGTCCGACTGTGTTTTGCTCTCTCATTCTCCAGTTCTTCTGCACACACAAAAACCTGTCTAGTGAGGGGCAAGTTCGACATGATCAGCTTTCTTACAACCAACTTCAACACAATCAGCTCCATACAATCCACATGGTTACAAATCAGCCTTGTTACACTCAACCTGTTACAATCAGAATCAGCCCCATTACAATCAGCCATGTTACAATCAACTTTGGTACAATCAACATGGTTACAAATCAGCCTGATATGATCAGAATCAGCCTCATTACAATCAGCTTGTTACAATCGACATGGTTACAAATCTTGTTACATTCAACTTGTTACAACCAGAATCAGCCTCATTACAATCAGCCTTGTTAGAATCAACCCATCACAAAATCATTCTCATCATAATTAGCCTTGTCAGTTTCATTACAATCAAACTGTCACAATCAGAATCAGCCTAGTTACAATCATCCTCGGTCAAATCAGCCTGGCTACAATCAGCTTTGTTGCAGTTGTGAGCCTCGTCAGAACCAAGCTTGTTATAATCACCCTTGTTACCACTGAAGCATCTGAATCAGCAATGTCAGAATCAGCTTTGCGACAATCTGGATCCCTTCCCTCCATGTCTCCAGCTGACACTGAACTATCCCCACATCAGTGCTTCAGTCTGCCCTGATGCCCCCCCCTCCCCCCACCCCCCTAACTCAGCATCTGTGCTCAACATTGTAAATTGTGATGTGTTTAACACTGTAAACTGACCAGTACTATATCATGCATGCCAAAAACTGCATTACAACATGGACAGATAAGAGTAATTTCCATAAAAACAACAAGTTAAATTATAAACAGCTTAGCATCTGAGTCCATTCTACAGCATGTACACACACTCACAAACACACACACACACACACACACACACACACACACACACACACACACACACACACACACACACATAAACACACATGCATAGACACACACACACACTGCACACACACACACACACACACACACACACACACACACACACACACACACACACACACACACACACACACACACACAGAAAATCTGAAGTAGAAAAAAAGCTTCATGTTCTACGACTACGCTCTGTTACTTTGTGTGCTATTTCAGTAAGCCTGTGAGAGCAAGTTAGACAAGTTAGGAGCACATCTAAGCAAGTAACTTGGTGTTTTACACCCAGTCAACCGGTGCAGTTATATCAGGGTGAAGATCTAAGCAAACAAACAAACAATACAGGCTAACAAACAGATGAAAACCCTTGCCCTCCTGGTCTACAGTTAAGCCATTCTTCTGCACAGGTTAAAGAATCAGGCCTAACCCCAACTGCTTGATTAAAATACAACACAGTTACTGTGAAAAATAACACAAAAGCATCAAAAGATCTACTTTTTTCATGCATACTTTATACTACAGAAACTGTACCTAGGGTTAAATTTAGTCTGACAAGTAAACTGCAAGCCTTTTTTTTTTTTTTTAAACCTAATTCGCACAATGCAATTCTTAAAGGGAAATTTTTATTCATTTTTTAACATCCAATAGGTCCTACTTATAAAATAAAAAAACATAAAAAATTGAAAAGGGAGTGAGAGAAAAACATGAAAAGGATTTGTGATGTGCCAGTAGAAAGAAATCACTACCCCACAGTCTTCTCTCTCTTCATCCATGTAAACCACACAGACAAATTCAAAGTCCTGCGTAAACCATCAGTGATCACAGCCATAAGCACTGATTCACCCATGGCCACCTCATGAAGTTTATGGCATGTCTGCTGCCAGCATTGCTGATGTTAATCAAAAGCAAGATCTACACAGCATGTACTCCAGACTTTGAAAAGGAACAGATCTGGATCTAAGGCTGGGTGTATTAACTTTTGTCATTACTGGCTTTCTTGGGAAACAGACCCAAGTTTGGACAACAATTTACTTATATACAACCCCCCCCCCCCCCCAAGAAAGAAAGACAAAAAGTTACCCAACCCACTCTATACTTGGAAACAGTCAATTTTAGGGCAGAGCACATTGTACAATGGATCTAAAGCATTCGGCACCAAAGTGAGGACAGGGCTTATTACACAACAGATCCAAAGCATTCTGCACCAATGTGAGGGCTAGGAACATTTAACAATGGATCCAAAGCATTTTGCACCAACATCAGGGCAGGGCACATTTATGCATTTTACACCAACATCAGGGCAGGGCACATTTATGCATTTTGCACCAACATCAGGGCAGGGCACATTTATGCATTTTGCACCAACATCAGGGCAGGGCACATTTATACAACAGATCCAATGCATTCTGCACCAATGTCAGGGCAGGGAATGTGCTACAACTGATCTACAGCATTTTGCACTAAGACTAGGTCAGGGAATTTGTTACAATTGATCCAAGGAGGCAGTGTTGCAACTGATGTATATCATTTTGCACTGGCACTAGGGTGGGAAATGTGTTACAACTGATCCAAGCATTCTGCACCAACATCAGGGCAGGGAATGTGTTACAACTGATCCAAGCATTCTGCACCAAGACTAGGGCAGGGTATGTGTTACAACTGATCCAAGCATTCTGCACCAAGACTACGGCAGGGAATGTGTTACAACTGATCTATAGCATTTTGCACCAACACTAGGGTGGGGAATGTGTTACAACTGGTCCAAGCAGTCTTCACCAACATCAGGGCAGGGAATGTGTTACAACTGATCCAAGCAGTCTTCACCAACATCAGGGCAGGGAATATGTTACAACTGATCCAAACATTCTGCACCAAGACTTGGGTGGGGAATGTGTTACAACTGATCCAAGCATTCTGCACCAACGTCAGGGTATGGAATGTGTTACAACTGATCCAAGCATTCTGCACCAAGACTAGGGCAAGGAATGTGTTACAACTGATTTATAGCATTTTGCACCAACACTAGGGTGGGGAATGTGTTACAACTGATCCAAGCATTCTTCACCAACATCAGGGCAGGGATTATGTTACAACTGATCCAAGCATTCTGCACCAAGACTAGGGTGGGGAATGTGTTACAACTGATCCAAGCATTATGCACCAACGTCAGGGCAAGGAATGTGCTACAACTGATCCAAGCACTCTGCAATGTTAGATGACAGTGAAGCAGTTAGACACATGCACCTCAGCAAAGAGCGAGTGAAAGAGGTGGACGAGGGGGGCGGGGTGGGTGGAGGATGCAGGGGTCATAACTCACTTCCAAGACTCTCCAGAGCATCCTGGTTTAAGCGAGACTGTTCCTGCTCTTCCAGCAGGCCATCTGGGGAAAGGGGTGTGCAGGAAAGGGGAAATCAAAGAGGGAAAAGGTTAGAAGTGCCAGTGCAGCTCTCAAGCCAAACTCTCAGGAAAACCAACATGCAACTTCAAGTGGTTCAAGGGCATGCTGGAACGTACATGGCTTAAATATTTCTATAAAATAAAAATTTAAATAACAAGGCATAGGGGGCCTGTGGTAAGGAAAGCATACTTTGTTTTTTTAGTTACACTCCTCCAGAATGGCCCATTAAATAATGGACAAGAGCTTAACACAATCATGCTACTCTGCAATCAATGATCCATGCTGGGAAGGAAAAAAAAAAAAGAAGAAAAAAAGAAGGAAAAAAAAAAGGAAAAAAAAAGAGAATTACACACACACACTGAGGCTACATAAAATCAAACACATCCAGGTCATGCCCTATCATTACAGAATAAAAGACATTTTTCTCAAACATTTTTAAAACACTGACTGCCACATGGCTGAGGAAGGGAGGTGGAGGGGCAGAGGGGGATGGGGTGGGGGGAGGGGGGGGGATGACTCAGAAAGGTTGTGGGGATCACCAAAATAGAATCTGCAAGTTCAGTATCTTTCTGCACAGCTTTCTGACACACATCAAACACCTGGTTTTCCTAAATTGTGTTAGGTTATGGATTAAGCTGTGTGAATTGTGTTACCACTTACTGTACAAGCAAACACTGTAAGAACTAGGATGAAAACGATGCTGAGACTACCATATCCAGGATAGTGCACTGTGTTTTAAGGAAGACACCTTACTAAATAATTATATGATTATGAGGGTAACTCTGTATTATGAGGGTAACTCTGTATTATGCAACAGATCCTTATGGTGTTACATGGGCAACAGTTTATGATATATGACAGACATCATACTGCAGTAAATGACGGATACATTATTGCACCATTATGGTAATACTACAAATACCATACTGCATTTTATGGGAGTAACTGCATTGTGCTTTGCATACACAGTACTGGGTGGTTCAGGCAGGGCTGTTAACTCCCTTGACTTTTACCTGGCATCACTTAAGTCCCTTGGCTGTTTTTACTTCCAGTGTGTACTTTCTTGACAGTGGAAGGTGGTGAAGTAAATTCGCAAAGTTTACAGTGCCAACTTTAAAAGCATTTTTGAAGGCCCATCATCAAAATGTGTCTGGCAACAAGCAATAACTTTTTGCTTGTGCTATGGAATGCCAAAAAATGCATTTTTTCCATGAACTTGCAATCTTCTGGTCAGCCAAAAATCGATGTAAAGGCACTTTTTTTTTCATTCTCCATCACCTTTCCCCTGTAATTCTTGCAAACGCAAGAGTAGTGGCATTTTTACTGCTTCACAATTCTAGGTTCAACTTCTGTTGTTATACACAGCATGAACCAATGCCCACTCAGAAATCGGCCTGGAAGTGGCAGCTGTGACCTTTTGCGACTTCTTGCGTAAAAGATTATGAAGGGCATTCACTCTTTGCTGAACTGCCCAATGGGGTAATATGGGGGTTACCCTCAGCAGTGCAGGTTTCAAAGAGGACAAATACACAGGTGGATAGATGCCTGCAGTATAGTTTAAAAAGCAGCAAAACCATTTCCACTTTTCAGGGCAATTTGAAACTGCACTGACTTTCATCTGTATCTGTCCTTTCTGCCTCTGCCTGTATCTGGTGTCCCTTTTGCCTTAGAATCCTCACTGGACCTAGATCACTCATATACGGGATACAGCTCTGTGAAGGTTGGGGTAGGGGGAGGGGGTGGGGTGGGGGTGGGGTGGCAGAGAGAAACCATGGTGCTTTGCTCCAGTGAACAGAACCGCGTTGCTTACCTCGCAAGTCCAGTATCTGCTGCTTTACTTCCTTGGTCGCTGACTCAGCTTTTCGTAGTTGTTCTGAGGAAATAAAACAAAGCGGGACTGGATTAACAAAAATAAGAAAATCTCATACATCTGTGAAAGCCAGGAAACATAATTTAATGCTGTGTGAGTGAGTAAGAATTTGGGACCCACAAACTTAATTTAATACTGTGTCAGCAAGTCCAAATTTGAAACCCACGAACTTGATTTAAACCGTGCGAGTGAGTCAGAATTTAAACAATGACCTGCTTAGCTGGGCTGTTAATGTACACATCTTTCATTTCGCTTTGCAATTCTTGACTGCACTCTGACCACCAAGCAGAAACCTCTGACCCAGAATTGATATCAACCAATGTCCTGGCGCTAGATTATAAAGGTTTGGCTCTATTTAAGTTTTACTTACACACTGATACATCAAGAGGAAGTTATGAAATTTGTGACATCAGTCTGGACTTTTGTGGTGAATTCTGTGAGTTCAGCTACAGGCTCAGGAAAGCCCATATGTGCTGTACGAAGTCTCTTACAGGTTTACCCAGTGTTGCCTTGGAAACATGTAAGTCTGACACTTTCTTGCTCTTCTAAGGAAGACTGTCACACGCTTCTTTCTACGCCTCTCTCCACCTGGAGACTGATGGTGTGATGCCCTCGGCTTTGTGCCAACAGTAGTGTCTCAAGCTCCTGAACACTTGACATCTTCTGAGATGCGAGCCACTTGCGATACCTGCTTTGCCTGCCAGTCTCTCTGCTAGTCCTTCTTCTGGACCCTTACACTTCCCAGACAGTGCAGTGTGTGTTGAAGGTGGATGGTGACCATGCAGTGAAGTAAGCCACAAGGCAACACAAAGGAGGCAGACAGGCTGCAACCTGCAACCCTTGAGGACCGGGCTGACCTTACCTTGCAGGTCGCTGACCATGTCGCCCCTCTCTTTGGCCAACTGCTGGGCCTCGAAACACCGCCCCCTCAGCTCGTCTAATTCCACACTGGATTTCTGAAGTTGTAGACTGGACTCTTTTATTTCATCTGGAAGGCGCACAGTGAGAACAGTTTTAACTCAAAGCAACTAGAGATCCTTTTTAATCACACACACGCATGCACACATGCACACACAGACACACACATGAGCAAAAGGCAAACTGTCTTTAAGCAACCACTGCAATGTGTGTTGTGTCCAGCAAACTATTGGGGATGAAGGTTTCTAGTCATACATCTACCAACTCTATCATCATTCCCAGATTTCTTTCACGTTTTGAACCCTTTTCTCTGCATTTTATTATTCCTTTGCAGTATATCCAAATCACATCCCCTGCACATGGTTGTTGTCAGCCCCAACAGCGGTACTACCCAGTTCCCCTAATGCACTACCCAGTTCCCCCAATGCACTACCCAGTTTCCCCAATGTATGCTGTGTCAGCCCCAACAGCAGTACTACAGACATCCTCCGTTGCAAAATTTCCCCATTGACCATTATCATGAATCAGAAAGCTGTCGATCATCATCATGATCTGAGAAGGTGTTGATTACATCAATATATGGAAAGAGCATAGACTATTATCATGACTGTAAAAGGGTGATATGGGAAGGTGTTGATCATCATCATAACAATATGGAAAGAGTGTCGATTATTATCATGATTGTGAACCAGTGATTTGGGCAGGTGTTATCATTGTTATAATATGGAAAGGGTGTTGGTTATCATCATGACTGTGAAAGAGTGACTTGGGAAGGTGTTGATCATTGTCAAAATATGGAAAGGGTGTTAGTTATCATCATGACTGTGAAAGGGTGACTTGAGAAGGTGTTGATCATTGTCATAATATGGAAAGAGTTGGTTATCATCATGACTGTGAAAGGGTGACTTGACAAGGTGTTGATCATTGTCGTAATATGGAAAGAGTTGGTTATCATCATGACTGTGAAAGGGTGACTTGAGAAGGTGTTGATCAATGTCATAATATGGAAAGAGTTGGTTATCATCATGACTGTGAAAGGGTGACTTGAGAAGGTGTTGATCATTGTCATAATATGGAAAGAGTGTTGACTACCATCATGACCGTGACAGGGTGATATTTAGTTTATGGCCAGCTGCAGTGGCTCACCTTTGTACTTCTGCATGTCTGCCTCAGCTTTCCGCTGGGCCTCTCTCGCTTCATTCACCAGGTCTGAAACAGCCCAGCCCATGCCTCTTTACAACACTGTAACATGGCCAGGGCCTCTTTACAACACTGTTACATGGCCAGGGCCTCTTTACAACACTGTTGCAAAATCAGTGCCTCTCTACAACACTGTTACATGATCAGTGCCTCTTTCCAACATTGTAGTGTTACATGGCCAGTGCCTCTTTTACAACACTCAAGTGTTACATGGACGGTGCTTCTTTACACCACTGTTACATGGCCGGTGCTTCTTTACACCACTGTTACATGGCCGGTGCCTCTTTTACAACACTGTAGTGTTCCATGGCCGGTGCCTCTTTTACAACACTGTAGTGTTGCATGGCCGGTGCCTCTTTTACAACACTGTAGTGCTGCATGGCCAGTGCCTCTTTTACAACACTGTAGTGCTGCATGGCCAGTGCCTCTTTTACAACACTGTAGTGCTGCATGGCCAGTGCCTCTTTTACAACACTGTAGTGCTGCATGGCCAGTGCCTCTTTTACAACACTGTAGTGCTGCATGGCCAGTGCCTCTTTTACAACACTGTAGTGCTGCATGGCCAGTGCCTCTTTTACAACACTGTAGTGCTGCATGGCCAGTGCCTCTTTTACAACACTGTAGTGCTGCATGGCCAGTGCCTCTTTTACAACACTGTAGTGCTGCATGGCCAGTGCCTCTTTTACAACACTGTAGTGCTGCATGGCCAGTGCCTCTTTTACAACACTGTAGTGCTGCATGGCCAGTGCCTCTTTTACAACACTGTAGTGCTGCATGGCCAGTGCCTCTTTTACAACACTGTAGTGCTGCATGGCCAGTGCCTCTTTTACAACACTGTAGTGCTGCATGGCCAGTGCCTCTTTTACAACACTGTAGTGCTGCATGGCCAGTGCCTCTTTTACAACACTGTAGTGCTGCATGGCCAGTACCTCTTTTACAACACTGTAGTGCTGCATGGCCAGTACCTCTTTTACAACACTGTGCCAGTGCCTCTTCACAACACAAATCCCACGCGTAGAACAACAAAACAGAATGCTGTGAAACTTTGGATAACAGACCATCCCCAAAATAATCATGAATGATGGATGAAGAAACAAGAGACACAAACTCGTACTACTTGTGAGAACACACAGACTGTGCAGTAATACTGCTAGAAGAAAACAGACTTAACGTGATGGATCCAGCAGAAAGAGAGACAAACTCTTACTACTTGTGAGAACACACAGACTGTGCAGTAATACTGCTAGAAGAAAACAGACTTAACGTGATGGATCAAGCAGAAAGAGGGACAAACTCGTACTACTTGTGAGAACACAGAGACTGTGCAGTAATACTGCTAGAAGAAAACAGACTTAACGTGATGGATCAAGCAGAAAGAGAGACAAACTCTTACTACTTGTGAGAACACACAGACTGTGCAGTAATACTGCTAGAGGAAAACAGACTTAACGTGATGGATCAAGCAGAAAGAGAGACAAACTCTTACTACTTGTAAGAACACAGACTGTGCAGTAATACTGCTAGAGGAAAACAGACTAAAAATGATGGATCAAGCAGAAAGAGACACAAACTCTTACTATTCGTAAGAACACACAGACTATGCAGTAATACTGCTAGAAATGATGGATAGGGCAGAAAGAAAGAGACACTGACAATGACAATTATTGTTACTTATTAGTCAGATCAGAGATACTTGACGAGACAGATGACAGACTTGCAGAGAGATTCAACGAATACATAGGGCGGAAAGAGAGAGACACTGACCATTTTTGTTGGTGAGATCAGAGAGACTGGAAGAGACACATGACAGACTCGCAGATACAAAGGGCGGAAAGAGAGAGACGCTGACCATTACTGTTGCTGAGATCAGAGAGACTGGAAGAGACAGAAGACAGACTCGCAGATACATAGGGCAGAAAGAGAGAGACACTGACCATTATTGTTGGTGAGATCAGAGAGACTGGAAGAGACAGATAACAGACTCGCAGAGAGACTCAACGAATACATAGGGCAGAAAGAAAGAGACACTGACCATTATTGTTGGTGAGATCAGAGAGACTGGAAGAGACGGATGACCCAGACTCATAGAGGTTTGAATCCTGCACTGGCGTATCTGCACTGTGGCCATTGACAGCTGTGACCGTTGCCGTGGAGTCTGTGTCCGAGTCACAGAGGGTGTCGTTGAAGTCCAGGCTGAGGTCACTGGTGGTGGTCACTGCTGCCAGGCGGTCAGAAGCTGATTGCTGTGTTAGCTGGTTTTCTATCTGCTTGATTTGATCTGAAACAAGGCCATCATGTTTTGAAATCATGGGATAATCACAGTGCAGTTCAGGTCAAGATGGCGTCTCCACGCTCAAAACTATTAACATGTTGCCGCGTCTCCCACAGGTTTTCCTAGCATTGCATTTGAAGCAGTTCTCAAGATGGTCTGACTGAGGATATCTTTCCAGGAAGATCAATTCTGGAATAAAGACCAGACCAAAAATACCTGAACCTCTGAATATGAAATCACAGCAGGCTTTCAAAGTGAGAGATAATGTAGATTTACGAGGACATTTCAGTATTCTTCTGCGTTTCTCTTTTTATGGAAGTAGTACACCTATTACTGGGGGGAAACTGTATTTTTGTGCGTCCAAACAATGGTATGGCTGCCAGGACTGGGATTTTCAATGTGTGCAAAGAATTTAATCCACATGGCTGAGCGCAGGGGCTGTACAAACATGGGAGGCAAGTTCTGAGCCATGCCAGTGTCAAAACTGCATGCGCAGTGCATTGGACCTGACACTCTGCCAAAGGAGCCAAATTCTGAGCCACACCAGAGTGTCAAAACTGCATGCGCAGTGCACTGGTCCTGACACTCCACCATTGGAGCCAAATTCTGAGCCACACCAGAGTGTCTAAAGTGCACCAGACCCGACACCCCTTTCCACTATTTAACCTAACCACCTGCCAAATTTAAGCCAGCATTTGCATGCTGATCAAACCAAATGAACATGCTGTATAATCCCGATCATGCCTTACCTTCCAGTGACAGGATAAGGTCTTCACTGCTGTGGCTCTGCTTCTGAGATTCCTTCAATTGAACTGGACATGAAAAACGCACAGGTTACTGGCACTTCAGCTCTGGAAACTCATTTACAACTATACATATGACAACTTGATCAAAGCACCGTGAACACTGAAGTCAAGCAAGTAAAAGAAATAATGATGAGGAGCAGTGACCATTTCTGTTTTTGCATACCAGTATATTCTACAGTATGAAAAAGAGGAAGAGGAGGAAAAGCCGACAGTATGAGAGAGAAAGAAGAAAGAAAAAGAAGGAGAAGAGGAGGAAAAGCTGACAGTATGAAAGAGAAAGAAGAAAGAAAAAGAAGGAGAAGAGGAGGAAAAGCCGACAGTATGAAAGGGAAAGAAGAAAGAAAAAGAAGGAGAAGAGGAGGAAAAGCTGACAGTATGAAAGAGAAAGAAGAAAGAAAAAGAAGGAGAAGAGGAGGAAAAGCCGACAGTATGAAAGGGAAAGAAGAAAGAAAAAGAAGGAGAAGAGGAGGAAGCAGAGGAAGAAAAAGTAGTCTGAAAGTGAAAGTATGAGAGTGAAAGATGAAGAGGAGTGGTGAAATCTTTGATACACAGCAGGTGGGAATAGAACAAGCAAATCTTCAACAAACAACCAGCCAAATAAATAGTTACACCTAGCAGCAGGCTGTGAACCCTCCCACCCACCAACCCCCAATACTGCTTAGGGCTTACCCCAAGATGAGACACACTGAATTTCTATAATAATTATCATTATTATTACTACAGTGGAACCCACAGATCACCCTGATATAACCGTTGTGGTTGAACGGGGGCATAAAAAAACAAGTACATTCCTTTCTTAAGACACCCACCACCTGTTAAAAGAGGGGTGGTCACTGGAGACTTACATGAAAACATAAACAGAAAGTTTCAGAATTGGTGATTTACGTGAAAACAAAGTTACAGAAGAAAAAAGAAAAAATGTCTTAAAAGAGGGGTGGTCACTGGAGACTTCCATGAAAACATGAACAGAAAATTTCAGAAAGAAACGGTCTTAAAGAGGGGTGTCTCTCATCAGGGTGCTCCTTATCAGGGGTTCCACTGTATCAAGCCTTCCAGGACTGTAATATCTATGTGTGTTCTATACACTTGTACAGGACTGATGCATGTTTACAGCAGCAATTACACAGCCCACATTAATATGACCCAATGTATTGCCAGAGAGCTCTTGAGGGAAGGAACGCATGCAACAAGACACTTTAACCAAAGTTCACTTTAACAAACACACAAAGGCATGCTCCTAATGCTAACCCAAGTCTCCATCCCAAAAGTACAGCTTATGGTCAAGTCTACCTTCAAACTATGGCAGTTACCGTAACAGTTTCAGAAAAGAAAGCACCAAAAAAAAAAAAAAAAAAAAACCCAAGAAACCAAGTACTTACACAACTGCAACTCACATTCAAACTGGAAGGGGGGGGGGGGGGGGGGGGGGGGCGGGAGGTTTGATAACTTTTTTACAACTTTGAAAATAGTGCATGGTCATCCACACTGATATGAATGCATGAAGCCTGACAGAGGTCATCATAGCCCAGAGTTTTAAAGATCTACACTTCAGGAAAACATCAGCGTTAAGGTTTTTACAGAAGCAGGAAAGGGCTATTTTTTTCCTCTCAGAAATTTCACTTGAAGAACATACAGGAAAAAGTTAGCGTTACGGTTTCCGCTCCATCATGAAATGCACCAACTATCTCCCCTGAAAAAATGCCCAAGTCAAAAAGAGCATTACATGCATGATCACGTCTGTATAACTTAACCACCATACAAAGTTTGCGCTCAATCAAAATAACAGCACCGTAGCCACATGACTTCAGTTCACAGTCAATAAACATGGTGTAAACAGGAGAGGTTGAATAAATACCACCATTATGTGAAGTCTGACCTTTAATACATTTACAGTTAAAGAAAATCACAACACTAAGGTTTCTGACATGTTCTGCAATGTGGATGGCTGGTCTAACAGTAACAGTATCACTGATCATTTCACAAACTCAGATTTTTTACCGCCACACAAACTGCTTTTTTGAGGTACACGTCTTATATGTGACATGTCACATATCTAGATAACATCAGTAAATTGTAATGTTTTCATTTACCTAAGGTTGGCTTTTTCCTGCTCTGTGTGCAAATCTGTGTGTTGTTCTTAAATTATTACTTGCATACTTTTGTTCTTGACATTGCATCAATACATTATCTCTAGTATTCCTGGAGACAACAAATTTGATCTGAGTCAAAAATCAAGACACGTAAGTATGGCTCACACCTAATTAATATCCTCTATTACATGAACGAATACTGTCGCTCCATTTAAATAATCGATTTATATGCGTTTGGTCTTCACTGTTTCACAACTGTGACTGGGATGCTACAGCGAGCTGAATACAATCTAGCTAATGATGGGTACCATTATTAGTAAGAATGAGGTGCTTGTCTAAACCATGCCATCTTCAACACATGTACCAAGCTATTATACCTGTAGCAAGCACTTGTTAGTAACCATACCTTTTCTTCTTTGTTAAAAAAAAAGAAGAAAAAGAAAAAAAGAGGAAAAAGCAAAGAAACTATATGGTATTTATTATTCTTAACAATAATAACTTCTGCTTATCCAAGTCAAAGATCAAGACACGTTCAGTAAGGCTTGCGCAAAAATTGGTATGACAGATTAACTGTACAAACAACGACACTCTGCCATTGATATTTTTCTTATAGAAGAAACTATAACAATAATTAGTGTTACAGGCAATCTAACACAGGAGTGTCACAACGCTATTATTCAGATAAGCAAACAGAGTGTTTGAAATGGCTGCACAACATGCAGACTAGTGGTTAACAGTTCATATAACCATCTTCCGCTTTAGATATGTCTGAAAAAGAGTTATAGCTCAAGTGCTCTGAAAGGATGTAGGCTGCCTCTTCAGACTTGGCAGGAATGGGTCAGCACTTATGCTTTCACAAGGGGTAGACAGGTTTCATTGCAGACTTCCTCTTCACGAATGCTTGGAAAGGCGGAGCCTGGCTGCTCCTAAAAGGGTCAGCAGGGTTCATACACATTTTTGACAGCGAAGTTCCACAGCTTTTCAAGACCATTTCCATACCTTTCATCTTCACACTTCCATATCCAGGTCAGTGTGAAAGATGATGTTACCACAACATTTATGAGTAAGACTGATGCTTGAAATCTTGAGTATTTACACTGGAATACAAAGCCCATGTGTGTTCTCCCATTCTGATTGTCTAAATTGATGGACTGTGTGCTCTTTTTCAAATTGAAAGACCATAACAAGGTGCAATCACGGTAAAATTCCTTATTTTGTCAATCTTTTTAGTATTTACTGGTTATGAATATCAGTTGGTCCCTATTTCAGACTCATCTAAAAGTCAGCCCTTTCTCAGACTCACTTTCCTATTTTTTCCAGGTTTGCAAGAGACTTTTTCCAGATCTGGAAAGGCCTATTTCAAACTCTACACATTATAAACAAAATGTACTACCCCCCCAAAAATTAGTTTTCGACTTTTTCCATGTCTAAAATTAAAAAAGATGATCTCAAACTCCACACTTCTTCATGTCTGCAAAACACTTAAGTCAAGCTCCACACTTTTTTTGTTCTTCTTCCGACTTTCAAAACTGTGCATGAACCCTGGGCAAGAGAGAGGATGCTTGGGTTGGCAAACAACTCTACTGTACAGCTGAGGGTGAGGAAACTGGAGTAAAAACCTGTCGTCTCTTACAGTTCTACTTCACACCTGGACAGGCAGATTGGAGCAAAAAAACAGTTTCTCATAGTTCTACAGTACGCCTGTGTATAAGGAACTAGGGCAGAAAATCCATCGCATATGATCTGTACATTTTCATTTTTAACTGGTGTAACTGCACCAGTTAATTTCAGTTTTTTACCCACCCACCCCCAACTTAAGGGCAGCTGTGCTGGACTTACGTTTTAAGCTATCCAAGGCATTTTCCATCATTTGGTTCAAATGTAAATCAGACTGGCTAAGCTTCTCTGTAAAAACAAACATCAAATTCAAACAAAACCAATCAACACTACAATGCACCATGAAAATTAAGCAACAACTTGTAACACAACAAACACAACAGTTGCAATCAACTTCAAAGAAAGGGGATAGGTTAAAAAAAAAAAGCGTTCAGGATTTAAGTCGTAACACCTCAATGATAAAACTCAACAAAAGAGGGGGAAATGGCCATAATTAGTATAAATGTATCATCAAACATTAAAACTGGCAGTATTCAGTAACAATTAGGGGAAAAAATGCAGCGCCTTATTTAGTAAAAAGACCTCAAATTGTAAGATTGATTGCATGACATTAATTTAACAACTAAAATAATGCTATAAAAGAAGCATTTTTTAAACAAAACAAAACAAAAAAGAATTTTTTTCATGGTGACCAGAAGACACGTAAATCACATCACACTGAAAAAATATACATGCCTTTGCTCATACTTAATCTACCTTTCTCAATCTCTCTCAAAAATAAAAATCAACTTCATTTATCTACAAATTAAGCTTTTTACTATACGGTAATACACTAAACCTTCAATATGAAAACTATACAAAGTGAGAAACTATAACCTTCAGTATGAAAACTATACAAAGTGAGAAACTATAACCTTCAATATGAAAACTATACAAAGTGAGAAACTATAACCTTCAATATGAAAACTATACAAAGTGAGAAACTATAACCTTCAATATGAAAACTATACAAAGTAAGAAACTATAACCTTCAATATGAAAACTATACAAAGTGAGAAGCTATAAACACAGTATCAGCTACAGCAATGTGTAACTATCAGACACATGTACTAAGCAGCCTACAATGAGACTGATCCACACTTTTGAGTTAAAATCAGTAAATCTGCTGATTTGTTTAAAACCAAACCAATCAGTGAATCGGTCAGCCGATCAAGCCATAAGAAAAGCAAGACGACAAGTGACGGCTATCAAAATGAAACACAAGGTGAAAACTTGTAGTGAGAACTCAACTGCACCACAAAACTTGGAACATCCTGCTCAAAAAGAAACAGAACTGACCTTCCAGGGAGTTTATTTTCACCAGGTACTGTTTCGAATCCAACTGAGCCATTTCAAGCTCTTCTGCAAACACAGCAGTCACATAATCAACATCATCAAACTCACGATCATCATTTCCAATGGTTTTACTGTTGCTTCAGCGCACAGTCATTTGGAACACGGCTGTGTTTCCTTCTGCTTCTTTTTTATTTATTTTTATTATTATTAATAATAATGTCAAACAAAAGCCTTGAAATGCTTCACATCTGTGATTAACCAGGGAATTGAGAACTGAATGCTGATGCACGCACTCGTGCGTGTGTGAGTGTGTGGGTGTGTGCGTGCATGTGTGTATGCACTGAATTTTGACAGTATGCATTTGTAAAGAACGTGTAAGCGCTTAGGGCCTGTGCGGGTTAGGCGCTCTAAGTATGCATTATTATTTCTAGTTTGTTTTTACTTCCCTCTTTCTCTGTGCCCCCCTTTATTTCCCTCTTTCTTTGTGCCCCCCTCCCCCCCCCCCCCCCCCCCACCCCACCAACAGTGTTTTCCTCTTGTTTTCCCTTTTTTCCTGGCCACATGAACACATCTGCCTCATCTAAGAGTTCTCCTCCCCGATCTGACAGTAATGTTCTGAATGGTCCTTTTGGTAAAAGAAAGAGCAAGTTCAACTTACTCTGAAGCTGCTCAATTTTGTCACTGCTTTCCTTCAGCTTTGTGTCCGATTCCTCCAACTTGACTGAAGGTGAAAGAAAACAACAGTGATGATTATCAAACTGAACAGCTGCACGCGGGCCCATGAAGATGACAAGACACAAATAATGAAAGAAGCAGTGAACCCTTGGCACCTTAAGGTGTCATCCCCCTCCCAGTAAACCCCGATTTTTTTTTTTTTTTTTTCCCTCTTTCATTTCTTCTTCTTTCTGCCTGTATCACTATCAATGCTGTGCAGTACCCTAAAATGACAGTGATGGCCAGCTTTGTGGCCGGTGGTCATTAACGGAAGAAGAAGTTCCACAGCACAAACGCTCAGGTTTGTTGAAGAGAAAGAGGCAGGCAGAGGCAGGCAGGCAGAACTAGAAGAGAGGCACAGACATAAAACACAGTGACACCCGGTCAGGCAACCAACCCACTGTCACCACATTTGGCCCACTCCCACAGCTGGTCACATAAGCAGGTTTCAACTGCTGTAACAACACCCCTGTGCTCTGAAGTTACCAGTATGATGATGGAAAGAGTAAGTTCTGACATTACCGATACCATGATGGAAACAATAAGTTCTGAAGTTCCCAATACCATGATGGCAACAGTAAAAGAAGGAAATTAAGACAGAAAGAAATCAAGCTGGGGTGGGGGAACAGTACAGAACAGCTCACCTTTATAAACTTCAATTTGTGTTTGTAGTTCTTTCAATTTTTCTGAAACACACAAACATCACTGATTAGCATTCATACATGCACATCTTTTAGCACAATGCAAAAAGGAATTCAAACTGTGCAAGTTGTAGAGAAGCACCATGAGATCAAAGTGACTTCTGAGGTGGATGAGCCCAGTGATGCAAGGAGATGGAAAAAAGTGACCCCCCCTCCCCCCAAATCTGTAACAGCAACATAACAAAGTACACACACACACACACTCACATAAATACATACAGACAGAGAAAAACTAAATACTGAAACAAATGACGGCAAAAGAAACAGAATACCAAAGCCATTTGGCAGACACAGGTTGACAGGACACAGGTACACACCTTCCAGGTTTTCTGGCACACTGTCTTTATCCCCCAGTGGTATAATATCCTCTGGAGACAAACCTGCAATGACAAACCATAGGCGTGACTTCACCAGCATCACATATTCAGTATCACAACAGCAACACGCAGGGCAAAAGTGCCTGTTACATCATGAGCCATCTTTTCACTGGTCAAGAAGAAACTGACACAACTGTGTATCAGGGAGCTCAGAATGAAAGTGAAAGGTCCTGCATCAGTATTGACAGAATCACTGTACAAAGCCTGCAAACAGAAATGTTTGCACAGTTTTGATGTTTTTAGGCAAACGGCTGTGTTTGTTTGGGGTCCCCTTTGACATTAACTTGTAGCCACACACAGCGTGCATGTGCAACAGTCACAAACACACATACGCAAAAACCTAGCAGTAACGCTTGGTGCTTCACCTTCCAAGCCCAAGTCCAAAGCCTTGTCCTCTTCATGGTTTGTCTCCTTGATGGACTCCAGTTTCAGTTTAGCTGTCAACAAAACAAGCAGGGAGGTCATCTTCACAATAGCAACTGGGTGTCAGTTCACTGATGATATTATCACGAAGAAAGAATGAACCGCAAGAAAGACAGAACAGGTGCAGCAACCATTCAGAAATGTATTTTAAGCTTTGCATCCAAATATTTACCTTAGTTTTCTACTCTTTTGTTTTCTTCTCCACTCTACCACACCTTTTGGAAACTGTGGGTTGCCGTAGCAAGTTTCCAAAGCTTCCATAACGAGAGTGGCAAGAAAAAGGGCAGCTGAGATATCCATAAAGAAAAAAACAGGGAAACTAAAACGTTCATTAGAGACTGAAAACGCAAAATGAAAGGAGGCAGAAAAATGACGTACCTTTCATGGCTGCCAGTTGTTCTTTAGCGAAATCGTTGTCTGCCTGAAGAGATTCAATCTGCAACACACGCTGCTGTTGGTAAGCAGGGCATTAACAGCAAGCACAGTGGAAGCACAGTGGCAGTACAGTAACAATACTGTACAGCAGCTATGAAAGCAACCCCTGCATAACCTAACCAAACCTAACCGACGTAACCAGCACTTACTCTGGCTGACTGCATCTTGCAATCAAAGGACTATCACCAGCCTTAGTGTGAAACAGCTGCGTAAAGTCAAAGCATACCCACAAACGGTTGCCACTGCAGTTTGCAACACAAAATACCACATTAAACCTTCTTCTGCACTGTCACCATGAAACTGACTTCCCTACACCGTACCAAAACGCAAGTAACTTTGTTTTGTTTTTACGCCCATTAAACCAGGATGATTAAAATACAAAGGCACTGTCTACAAAGAACGAAGCAAGAAAGGTCACCCTCTTTTCTTCCCTCATAATACAGTCGATCAATACAACTAAATGATGACTGGGTGATAGAAGATGACAGTCTATACGCTAATACTGATATTATAACACAGCCATGGCTGTGCAGTCCACACAGTTCATTCAAAATCCACAGGAAAACAGACTGTACTTGTCAGCAGCACAAAGCCGGCAAATCTTCTACAAAATATGTTGTGCATTAAACAAAATGAGAAGACAAATAAAAAGAGAAAAAGAAAATCCCCAAAGAGCCCTAGGCTCCCAAGTTGGCGGGGGGGGGGGGGGGGGGGGGGGGGGGGATAAGTGGCCGACCTTTGCGGACAGAGTGCTCTCCTGTTGTATCATATCTTCCAGTTTTTCTGTCAGTTCCTGCTTCTCCTTCTCTGTCCGCTCTGTCTCCTCCTGATGATTCTTCTCTGCCTCCTGAGACACAAACAACACGCACACAAGGTGTCACAACAATATGGCATACAAACTGATAGTGACACTCTCGCACAGTCACAATAATACTGAATATATGTCTCTGTGCTCCCCTGCACCCCCTCCTGTCTCTCTGTCTCACACACACACACACACACACACACACACACACACACACACACACACACACACACACAGAGTTATAACAATACTGAATACAAACTGATAGTGACAGTACTGACACACTCACACAGTGTCACAATAATACTGAATATATTTGTCTGCACCCCCCCCCCCCCCCATGACAGACACTGAATACAAACTGATAGTGACACATTTGCACAATGTCACAGTAATATTGAATATATTTCTCTGTGCTCCCCTGCACCCCTTCTCACACACACACACACACACACACACACACACACACACACACACACACACACACACACACACACACACACACACACACTGTCATGACAATACTGAATACAAACTCATGGTGACATACTCTCACAATGTCACAATAATACTGAATGTATTTCTGTGCTCCCCACCCCCCTTTTCCTGTGCCACACACACACACACACAGTGTCATAACAATGTCAAATAGATTTCTCTGTAAGAAAGTATTTCTCGCACACACTTCATCCCTCTTAAATACAACGGCTTACAGTGCATTTCATAACATCATCACCCCTACCCTCACACCCCCTCCAAACACTGGCATAAAGTCACATCCCCACCCTCATCCACCCAGCTTCACCCCATCTGGAACACTACAGCCACTTACCTAAAAATAACACACATTTTACAAAATGCACTTGAACGAACTGCATGCACACACTGGGACACAGACATACCCCCCCCCCTCCGCACACACACACACAAGGCTGACCTGAAGTTTCTCCTGCAGTTCCTGTATTTCCTTCAGCTGGTCCTGGTAGCGTGTGGCCAGCAGTCTGAGTTCTTCCTGACTGGACTCACACATTTCCTTGAGGTGGCTGCACTCGTCTTCTGCTGACGTCAGTGATCGCTGAAGCATGGGAAAACCAGAACAATAATCACACCGTGGAGGCAATCCATGAACGCACTCGCACATTTTCTTGAGGTGGCTTCATTCATCTTCTGCTGACCTCAGTGATCGCTGAAGCATGGGAAAACCAAAACAATAATCACACCATGAAGGCAATCCATAAATGCACTTGCACATTTCCTTGTGGTAGCTGCACTTGTTTATGCTGATGTTAATAATCGCTAAAGAATGGGAAAACCAGAACAATAATCACACCATGGAGGCAACCCATGAACGTACTTGCACATTTTCTTGAGGTGGTATGATTACTGAAGCCTGGGAAAACCAACAACAATAACTCCACCATGAAGGTTCTACCTGACTGGACTGGCCTGTGTTCATCCTCCACTGACTAAAATGTACTGTTTTATGTGCTATTTCTCCAAACTGGAGAACACAGCCCATTACACAGCAAAGAACCAAAACACAGTCAAAACAAACTTTCTGCCAGCACACACACACACGCACAGCTCTTAAGCTCTAGCACTACAACACACCATGGACTTCAGTCATGCAAATATTTCTGCTACTACCATGTACACAGAATGCTAATCTTAATATTTACAACCAATAGTATACAGCACACATCTAAAACTAATTGTAGAACACAAATGGCCCAGTTTTACCTCCAGGTCTGACAACTTGGTGACAGCATCAAGCTTCTCCTGAAGTACCCGTCGCAAGGACTCCTGAAGAAAAACATTTAACAATCAGTGATCAAGCCAAAACATTTTCCACAATACAAACACTGGCACACTCCGATGATTCATCTGGCTAAACAAAAGCAATAAATTATCACTACTGAAGTTTCATTTCCACAAATAACAGAGTATCCAGCTAAGTCACCCACCCACATTTTGGTTTGTTTGAAATACCGTCATTAGTATTGGAGTTGCCACAGCAGCATACAAAAGATCCCGGTCATTCTGTCAAAAATGCATAGTTCAGGAGCTGTGTGAGAGTTGAGGTGGCCGTCCTGGGCTGTCCGTCCTAACGAGCCTTCAGGTTTCCATGGACATGAAGCTATACTGAACCATGCTTTGGTACTGGTCACAGCTTGTCCCTAATATGTCAGCTGACATCTGAGGACATTAAGCATCACCTCATCATCATCATGTCAAATGTGCAGGTGGAAGGTTACACTTAAGCACACATGCACGCTATTTATGTGGCTCTGAAACTACCTTGTAAACCGGTGCAGGGTTGTATAATGCGCACGTGATGGCAGCAGTTTTACGTGGCACCAGCCATGTAACAACCAAACAGCACTGTAGGTACACCACTTCAGTGGATAATTAAAGTATGCTGTGTAAAGCTACAGTCACTCACTCAAAGTCGCATGTGACCAGAGTGCAGTGAGTCTGCCCAGAAGCAGAGAACAACGCTATGTAAGAACAATCAATGTATCCAACAGTCCCACTTTTCACTCTTGGTTATGCCAGCTTTCTCTCTCGAATAAACACTAGCTTCACCACAACTCACTTTGTTGGATGCAGCTGCACTCTCACCTACACAGTAATCTTTGCTGCACGCAGCTGTGGTTCTCAACAGACAGAAGGCAATATTTTCTATGCGCAGCTGTGCTCTTACCAACAACAGGGCAGTATTTCCTGGATGTAGCTGTGGTATGCAGGAACAACAGGGCGATACCTCTATACCCACCTGCGTTCTCACCAACAGCACAGCAAACGTCCCTGTACAGTGTATGCAGCTGTAATTCTAGCCCGCCACAGGGCAATATTTTCTACACGCAGCTCTCACCCACAACAGGGCAGTATTTTCTGCACATAGCTGTGGTCTGCAGCAGCAACAGGGGGGTATTTTTAAATGCCGCTGTGTTCTCAGCAACAACACAGCAAACTTTGCTGCACAGCATATGCCGCTGTAATTCTTGCTAGCCTAGCCACAGGGCAATATTTCTGCAGGCAGCTGCATTCTCACCAACAACAGGGCAGTACCTTCTGCATGTAGCTGAGGTTGTTTCAGGGTGATACTTCTGAACACAACACTGTTCTCACCAATATCAGGGTGATATTTTCCGGACATGACTGTGCTCTCCAATATCAGAGCAACATTTTCTCAACACACCTGCAGTCTTTCAGCAATACAGAGATTTTTTGTATTGTTATGCTAAAACACTGTGGCTCACCTTTGCAGTTGTCTCATAATTAATCTTGTCTTCTTGTAAGGCCACTAACTCCTGCCGTAGTGTGTCCTCACTGTGGTTCTGGTAAGGGAAACAAACACACAAATCAGTCACTCAACCACTGAAGAAACAAACACAGAAGTTTGTATTTTACTATATTTCTAGTACTGTCAGGCAGAAACAACCATGGTTGTGCAGTTGACACATTTAAAAAACACAAAGATACATAACAATAATGGTCCGCCATCATCAACCCCCCTCCCCCCCCCCCCACAAACTCATACAACTTGTAACTCAGTCTGCCAGTCAACCATTGAAAAAAAAAAGGTTGGTGGGTCATCCAGCACCCCCCCCCCCCCAAAACAACAACAACCCCAACACAACAACAGAAAAGTCTGTCAGTCAACCACCGAAACGTACAGAGATACTAGTAAGTGAGTCAACCACTCAAAAAACATATACTCATGTCAGTGAGTCAATCCCCGAAGAAACCAAACACAGAAGTCAGCAAGTCAACTTGTGACAAAACAAGCACACACAACCCTGAGGGCAACAGACCTTGGAATAAATGTGAAGCTGGTTCTCCAACATCTCCAGGCGAGACAACAGCTTGTCCTCATCAATCAGAGCCTGAAACAAGCATCTCCTCATTACTTGCAACAGAACAGCCCTCCCTACACACGCTTAACATGTCCTCTTAAGGATGCTCCACATGGGAAACGCAGGCTGCGGGAATGCAAGCTGTGACTGAGCTCAGCTAGACAGCCTATAAAGTCATTCTTAACACCAGACAGTTGCTCACGTGTGTGTGTGTGTGTGTGTGAGGGAGAGAGAAAGAGAGAGAGAGAGTGAGAGAGAGAGGGAGAGAGAGAGTGACATAAGTATACATACTGATACAGAGTTGAACAGATCAGTGCCAATTACAATATTTGTATGCATACTGTTTCTGAAAGTTTTGAGATGGAATAAAAGGTTTATGAAACAAAAAGAATTTATCTTCAACAACAGAGGAATTTATATAGAATTATGGCAGGGCAATGTGTGTGTGTGTGTGTGTGTGTGTGTGTGTGTGTGTGTGTGTGTGTGTGTGTGTGTGTGTGTGTGTGTGTGTTTTGAAGTGGAATAAAAGGTTTATGAAACAAAAAGAAGTTATTTTCAACACCACAAGAATTTACACATAATTATGCCAGGGTAATGTGTGTGGGAAGGGGGGTGGGGTGGGGCGTGCACGCATGTGTGTGGTGGTGTACGTGTGCACACATGTGGTGGGGAAAAGGGGAGGGGGCATGGGCAGGGGGAATGGGTGGTGTGTGTATGTGCCTGTGTGTGTGTGTGAGTGTGTGTGTGTGTGCATGCCTGTGGTCAGTATAGCTGAGTGTGTACAGTGATCACACAGCTCACCTGCCAGCCTCCCTCCGCTGCCTCCTGAGTGGTGTGGACCAACTGCTGCAGGCTTCCCAACTTCTGCTGCAGCATCTTTTCCCTGTGCAAGGCCTCCTGAAAAACACCACGAATTCAAAACATGGGCCAAGCTTTAAATGTTCAAAATACTTAAAACAGACCCACACGCACAAGCAACTGAGCGTCAAGGTTAGTCTGACCAAAAACAACTGCATGTGTTGTTTTAAAATGATTTATCAACTCCACCAGAATCTACCTCTGGTGGAGTTTATGTACCTTGCATTTACTCGCATGCCAGGTGAGAGTTACCATAGGCAACCCAGGTCTTTGTTGTGTTTCTGTGACAGCTTTCGAGCACTAATTAACTCCTTTGCTTGTTGATTTTAAAATGGTTTAATTTTATAGCATGTTCCTGAATGCCCCAAGTGTACGCACAGTGTATGTATTAAATTTAAAGCTGGAGAAAAAGAGGAAAACAATCGGTGACCGACAGACAGGCAGACCTGTAAATAGTGTGCCAGTTGGTAGAGATCCTGTGACTGGATGGTGATGCCAGGCTGGTTGGCAGCATTCAAGAAAGGTCTGAAAGTAAAACATACCAGCTGAATAATAAAAAAATAATACTTTACAACAGAAAGGTGTTTCAGAAAAGATTGAAGTCTCTCAAACAGCCTTTTTTTGTGTGTTTTGTTTTTTGTTACACAGGTAGTATATTTCTTCCACAGATCATCAGACTCTAATGCGAGCCTAAAAGTACATATAAAAACCTCATTAGCCCCCCCTTTTTTTGCTTCAAAATTTTGCTCCTCAGAGAGCAGCCACGCTGGTTTGCTCCTTACCTATGCAAAGCAGAGCAAGGCTGGCTCATGATTTGTGTGATACCTTTGCCACATATTCTGGTCTTGTTTATAACATCACTGATACACACTGCTTTAAAGGAGAACTGAACCAAGAAAGTGTCAAGGACCCATATCAATATTAACAAAATAAAAACAAACTTCTGCTTTTCATTGGTAATGAACAAACTGACATGGCTGCTCCTTGAGGAGCTATAAGTGAAACACTGCTACATTTGTACAGATACTGAAAAAAAATAACCTGATGAAGCACGCACTGACGCAGATGAAAATATCTACACTGCACTGATGCAGATGAAAATATCTGCATTTCTCTGCATTTTCACTTTCAGGTCATCTTGCATCTTTGGTCCAGTTTCCCTTTAAAACATGCAGTACTTCAGTCATAAACCAGTATGTCCAGGCAAAAATGGAATACAAATACCAAAGCCTAAGCTGTACTTGCATTAACTTACTATAATAAAACCAACCTTTGTTCAGGCACACTGCCTGCTGCCTCTTTGACCCAAAAACTCAGCAAACAGCCCATGATGTTCTGTTCCCAAGTCTTCACATTTCCATACTACATGTAAAAACTAAGGAAGCATCTTTTCTTCTTCTTTTTTTGTCCAGAACCTGTGAGAGCCAGCCAGTGCTACATTATCCAAGATGTTTTCATATTTACAAATGGCACTGTTATTCCTTTGAGACAAAAGCTTGAAACAGTATGTGATGCTTCCACACATAAAACTAGTCTGCCAAACAGACTGATGACTTGCTGATACAGAAATAAACAAAACAATAATTAGCCCATTCTAGCATCCACTGCGTAAACTCATTTCACTGAAGAAAAAACACTCTGTTGACAAATCAAAATATTTCTTCTGGCCAGCAGATCACATTCCACTGGTACTAAAACAAAGAAGTTCCCCTCTTCTAACAAAAGTTTAATGATCAAATCTGACATTTTCATTTGAATATGATCCCAAACTCAAAGCTGGATTGATTTATTTGTTTTTTGTTTTAATTCTTTGTTTTGAATTTTGTTCTCCTTAAACTTGATGTGATGGAAATCCCAGCGTCCCAGTGTCCAATACAAAATCATCTAGCATAAGAAGAGCAATAAACAGATTCATTCATCAATTCCAGCAAAGTGTGTATTTCCAGCACACAAACAGCTGTTAAGTTTCCATCTATGTTAACAGCCCACAACACCATTTCACGACCACCTGAGTGAGTGTGTGTGTGTTGTGGATGTGAGTGCATGTGTATGTGCGTGTGCCTCTGAATTAACCCGTTCAGTCCAAGGCAAATCTTCAACATAACAGACAGTACTTTAACACTTTTCTACAGACTGTTCCAAAAGTGGAACATGTTGTACATAAATCTTTTCTCTGCAGTGAAACGTTTAGCTTGGAATAAGGGCATGTCCTCTCATGACCAGAGATGGACCATGAATGCAGTCACGGACACAGGGGTGGGAGTGAAAGAGTTAACTGAGTCTGACGACCCACCAAAGTGCACCAGCTTTCCCCACAGGCAGTAATGACCATAATTGCACATAATCAGGCACTGCTATTGCCAGACACACTTGGCACAAATGGGCAATATAAACACGCCATTGCTGGCCTCATGCCAAGCAGGCAAGTACCCCCAGCAAAGAAAATGTCATATTTGTAAGGTTCTTTATGAGGTCACAGTGATGAAGGGAAAAACAACACTTGAACACAAATTTAGCAGCAAAGAAAATGTCATATTTGTCAGGTTCTTTAGGAGGACACAGTGATGGAGGAAAAAAACAACACTCAAACACAAATTGTGCAGCAAAGAAAATGTCATATTTGTAAAGTTTTTTAGGTCACAGTGATTAACTCATTAAGGGAAAAAAAAAAAAAACTTGAACACAAATTGTGCAGCAAAGAAAATGTAATATCTGTAAGATTCTTTACGTGGTCACAGTGATGGTGGAAAAAATAACCCATGAACACAAACTGTGCAGCAAACAAAAAATTATGGAACTTACGCTGGCTTAGCTTCCCTGCCATCAGGGTGATACAGGGTGATGGTCGCTATTATACATCCATGGGTGACTGAAAACAATAGAGTGTTTTGTCAGGTCACACTCACACACATACTGATTACAATATGTCAATGTCTGACAGTCACACACAAAATCAACTAGCATATCAACAGCAATAAAGATTCATTCATCAATTCCAGCAAAGTGTGTATTTCCAGCCCACAAACAGCTGTTAGGTTTCCATCCATGTTAACTGGGAGAATGTTCATTTCACTGGACATTTTGTACACATCTGCTCATGCCGAACACACACACATTATGTCCTGGACAAAAACAAAAAATGTCATCCAAGAAGTTATACATTGTATGTTAAACCTGCAGTGCAATGTAAAATGGAAGTTATTTCCATTCAGACAGACATATATGTACAGTATGTACAGTAAGAGGTCGATCTGACACAGGATCACAACTGAAGAATGTTCATGGACTGGTAATATGAAAGTCTTTAGCTTTTTGAACTAATGTTTCACATTACCAGTCCATGAACATTTTTCAGTAAAGAACATATATCTGTCATTATCTAGTGGTCCAACAAACTTGTGCCAAAAACAAAATACAACTTTCTGATGCCTTTTCCAACTCACCATGGGCGGTATAAATAAATACATCTAACTGGGTTTAAAACTCTAAGTCTAACAAAAGTAACAGACTAAGATTTTTTTTAGGTGCATCAAAACAGATTCTAACTCAGCAGTATGCAAGACTGAAAGCTGACAGTTTGAAACTCCTGCAGTTATGCTGGGAATCTAGGAAGCTGAACTAACAGTCAGTGGTCACCACCTCTGTCCAGGTCACAGGGGATGCCATGTCACTGTTAGCTAAAGGTCAGCAGCCCTATGTGGGTCAAGGGGGATGATGCCATGTCATTGTCAGCCAAAGGTCAATACCTCTGGGTTGGTCAAGGGGGCTGCCTTGTCAGCCAAGGTCAGCAGCCCTGTGTGGGTCAAAGGGGCTGCCTTGTTAGCCAAAGGCCAGCAGCCCTGTGCTGCTCATTTTTATTTCAAAGAATAAATGAAACATCACTGAACATGAAAATGAACAAGTAAATGCTAACAAAGGGGGTGTCATTTGACCCAAACAATGCCACCAGGCCGAGCACGCCATCAGTCAAAACTCAGAATTTCCCGTGCTGCCAATGAGAAACTCAGGTCAGGTTTTCAGGAACCTCACTGGGTAACTCTCCCCCCAGTCACCATGTACAGGTCTACAGACCTCTAAAAAAAAAAAACTGAAATGTTCCTGTACTCATCAAACATTAAACGCAGCTCACTTTTCTCCCCACGCCGGTTGTTCTCCATGACCTCAACGCCAAACTGGATGAGGTCCCCGGAGAACACCTCTCGCACTGGGCTTTCCTCCCCGCTCTTGCACAGTCGCTGGTTGTTGATGAAGGTCCCATTGCTGCTCTTGGTGTCCTGGATGTAGAACTGCCACCAAAAACAACAAAGGTCTGCCGTGAAATTTTTGAAACATTTTAGTCATTGCTGCCATGGTGCACTAATGTGTGCATGCCTGCAGCAGCACACACAACCTGTTGCTACATCATCTGATCAACCAGACCTGAGCCTATCACTGTAGTACACTAAAAATGCCAAGGACTGGGCAGTGGGTGGAGGGGGGGGGGGGGTGCAGGTGCAGAGGTGTTAGATTTTAATGTCCTCTTATTAGTGTTAACCACACAGGGTTACCTAAGGATGAAAAGAGTGTGTGTGTATGTGTGTGTGTGTGTGTGTGTGCGTGTGTACATTACTGGCTAAATGAGAATTTGAAACTTCAACATCTTCATTCTGAGCCCAGTGACTGTCCTAACCACCCAACCATGCCATCTCTTCATATAAATGTTATTAAGTATTACTGTATTGACAACACTGCACTGCCCTTCTACATTCTAGCTGCACCAGTCAGTGGTTGTTGCATCATTCAGTTGCATTTGCAGCATTTTTCCCAATCCGTGTTGCTAAAATGAGACACTGAATGTATCCACCATATCATTATTCAGTAGCAGCTCCCTGCTGTTTGTCAGCAAACACCTGGCCCACTGTTTTGACACAAGTCATCAAGCTCTCGTGATCTCTTGCACTTTGCTGTTCCTTCTTGGACTCAAACCAAGACTGTGACAGTATCCTCTTCTGGTTCATTTCAATATGACCTGTACAGAACCACTGGCACTGTCCTGGTTAATGTTGTGACAAAACAACTGTAGAATGAGTTTATACAACTGGCAAACAGGAACTGAACTGGGAGTGGGATTATGGAAGACACTGATGAAGAATATCAATTTCAAATATTCAGTTTCTTGAACAACACCACTCACTGAGACAGTTACTGTCTAGCGGCTGCAGTGAGTGGTATTATAGGATATATACAACAAATTAAACTGGAAAAACATCAGCTTATGATTGCTTTCTTGGGTATGAACTCGCTCTAACATGTATGAAAAATTATCATTGCATGGGTGATCATTGTAACATTATCAGACCTTTACAATTCAAAGCAAAAAAGTACCTACCTTCTCTGCTTCATACCACAGCATAGCATGGTGGCGTGACAATACTTTACAGTCAAATATTCCATTGCTTGCAGTTGGTCGGGCTCGGGCAACTGACCGGCCGATCTTGATAGGTTCATGCAGAGAGATGTGTCGCTCTTGAAATGGGTGTGAGTTTGGTCGGCAAGACAGGATGGCCAACGCACACATGTTGGGACGCAAACTTTCCTCCTCTTCCACCTATTAATGTAAAATTATATTATAAATATATAAAAAATTAAAAAGAGAAACATATGATTATGAAGAAATGAATCTTACGGATAAAAGTAAAATTAACATCTTAAATTACAATCTCTGACCACAGCAAGTCAGCATTTATAAATTGTAACCTATTTACTTCATAATCATGTCAAAACAACAAACAGCCTCGTCCAACATCTGGCAGGGGAAACATCTAACAAAATACCAGATTTCACTTTCAGGAGTGCTGGAACATAACCATAAAAACTAAGAACTTATGTTTATGTGGCAGTGCTGGCACCTCTGTGAAGAAAATTAAACAACAAAATATCTTTGTCACACAGATTTTCTTATAGTTATACCCTATACAACTATAGTTACTATCAGCATGACTTCTTCTGGTGTAGAAACTATGCAAGACATCACATGGGTTGGAAAGGCAGGGAGTGGCACTGGCAGGCTAGATAAATCTTTTGTCAAACTAAAGGAGAGAAAGTCTTTTCTCAAGGTGGTGAAGTGTTGCTTAATGTCCTCAGATGTCAATTGACATATTAGGGACAAGTTGTGACCGATGCCGAAGCATGGTTCAATATAGCTTCACGTCCACGGAAACCAGAAGGCTTGTTAGGACAGACAGCCTAGGACGGCCACCTCGACTCTCATACAGCTCCTGAGCTATGGTTTTCTCAAGTTTGACTTTCTAGTCTATTGCCTTGCAAATGCAATGTAATTTTGGAGGTGTTGTACTATTTTTACACTACACTAGATGTCACAAACATTGTAGAAACTAGAAGTAGAACCCAAAAGTTCTGTCTTGATCTTGATGGTTATGCCTTTTGCAACTTGCCTGTTTGTACATATTTCTTAACTAACAGAGTTCTAAATCACTGATATTTCTTGTTTAGTAATCATATGATGATATATAGTATCACAATAAATCAGCAGGAACACTGAAAACTCAATCAAATGGCTACTGAAGTATTATTTATGTGTTCATAATCATATTAATACAGTTTAAGGTTTTGCACTGATGGATTGTGATATTGAAAACATGCCTGGCAATGCACACAGACAAATACTTTTTTTTTAAATCAACAACAAAATCGGTCGTCACCTACCTGACTCATGTCATGATCAAGCAGGAAAAAGGTAAGCAGCCTACAACTATTGAACTAGTACTCGTAGCTCTCTGTACCATAATCAATTACTTCAGTAGATGACTGGAGTTTCAACAATAACATATAATGCATTAAAAAAAGAAGAAATTAAATCACTAATAGGGAAAATTTAAGAAACATAAGTCTTCTGGCCACTTTACAGACATCTAGTTCCATAGTAGAAAAGCAGCCAGGTGGTACACTAAAAATGGAAAACTGCTAAAAATAACACCTTCACCTCCTCCAGAAAGGACTGTGTTTACAAACCGACCGCTGTCAATCACTTGATCTAAACAACAGTGATCTTTCCAAGTAAAATACGACCAGCTTGGGAAAAGTATTGATAACTATGCGACAAAGTTATCTGTGTTTCTAAACCGAAGAAACAGGGAAACAATACACATTACCATTTTATCCAACCCCCTTGTACTTCCTTCAGGAGACAGCCATCTTGAAATCTTCAACTACATAATCTCCAAACGATCATTAAGGCATAAAAATAAAGTTTATGCGAGTGCATTCACTAGCTAAGGATATGCGCATCTGAAAGACAACACATTTGGTATAAATAGTTTGGAATAATCGCATACAACCCAATTTTCATGTAACTGCTCTTGATACAAACAACGGTAAAGTATTCTAAATCCATGGGTTAGAGATTATAGTAAGAAAGAAAACAAGATGGAAGGCGAAGACGAAACGCACGAAAGACCTTTCGTAGAAGACCATCAGTCGCCGACAGTATTACCATGGGATCAGTTTTCAAACTGGATCCATTGCTGCTGTGTTGTCACATTTGATCTTGAGCTTGGTCAAGCAATGGAGGTATTTTGTTGGCACTAATCTTGTCAGAAATGTTCACATTGTATTTACTGTATAATATCTACGTCTTATTTTTCGTCTTATTTAGTTGTTGGGAGAAAAATCTCCTTTAAAATGTCGTTTGGGGGGGCTCAGACTGAACCAGCTCACAATAGCGGTGACCGCGGAACTAGAAACACTGCAAAGTACAAAGAAAAAGGTTCCAGTGGCTGGTGGTGTCCCTCAGGGAGTTGCTCGACAAAGACGGCCTGGATCAGCTGTGCTCTAAACTCCTTTCTTGTTGAGGACATTGACAGTATATTTATAGTCAACATCAATAAGGACTATAATATAATTACTACTCTAGTGTGTGGCGGATTATGGAAATGCACAAATAAGCCAGCATGCACAAAAAGGGAGTCTTTATGAACAATGTTCAAGTTGGAACTAGGACACTATTATTTGTATTAAAAGTATAACGCTAGATCTTTAAACCTAACGGGACAGAACTTAGTTAGCTGAGTGTTATGAATCATTGAATGTATGCTCACACTCTCAGTCTTCTGACTCTTTGTGCGGTATTACATTCACACACTGCACTTCTGCAGGTGGAATTCCGTGCACTATTGCGCTACATGCAACATGGTAGGCAAGGTGTTATATAAACTTCTGACACTTTTTGTGCATGCTGGGTTATTTGGGCATTTCCATAATCCACCGAACTCTGATATAGTTCTATATTTATGTATAATAAAAAAAAATCATTCTGTTTTACATAAAGCTTACAGAAGATAAAAGGCTAACTTTGTTTGTTTGTCTTGATTTGTCCAGCTAATCTATCCTGGCCACATCAAGCTCTCAGACAAGGAGGTAAGTAAACAGTTGATTTTCTGTTAATCAGGTTTAATTTTGTTGTTACTTTACAAATACAACTGATGTTTTTTTGTTTTGTTTTTCTTTTCTTTCCATTCATCATTCTGCATTATTTCCAGTTTGTTTTATAAACACATTAATTAGTAAGACTAAGAGTGTATCAGTATCCAGGCACTTAGTAAGTTAGTACCACTAGTGTTACCCATTTGACCATTCAGTTACTTTACACAGTACATACTATAAAACAGTTATAATGATTTACATATATTGGAAACTGGATCCCATTCCCAAGTCATTTATCGTTCATTTGGTCTTGAAACTTCTTGATGTAAGGAAGATGATTCTGCATTATTTTATCTTTGTAAGATATTTTATTTTTTATTTTGGACTGGATTTTCCACTTCCTGTCACCAGCACTGCAGAATAATCCAAATGCATTATGGTTACTGTAGCAATGTAGTAGCTGCGAATGATCTGTCACTAGTGTTAGACACAGAGTTTTCTTCTTGCAGAAAATGAACATTTGCTATCTGTCTTTCCCGGACTCTAACTCGGGTAAGTGTTGAAAGTTGTGTGTGAATGCATATAATTGATCATATATGAGTGTTGTGTCTGTTGTGCATACCATGTGTGTGTGGTGTGCATGCATAGTGTGCATACATGTGTATGAGTGTGTGTGTGCATGCAAGCGTGCACACATGTGTGTATGCATTGTTATATAATAAATTATATAAAATGTAACAAATGAAATTCTTATGACCATCAGCCTCTTTCTTTGTTCCATTTTCTTCATATTACTGTGCATTCACATTTGTGGGAAGGATTTCTGTTGGTTGGTTGTGATGATAATCCGGTATTAGTGTTAATATTGTTAGGACTGATGAGAACGGAACATTTGCATGAACACCTGCAGCACCCGGGTCCTCTTGCAGACACTGAGCCCCTCACCCTTAGATTTACTTGAGGGGAGGATTTGAACCAGCAGCCTCTTGATCCCTCCTGTGCCTTAGCCTCTGAACTACACCACCCCAGGTGTGAAATTGGGAACGGGATGTTTACTTCATCGTGAGTGTAGATTGTGAGCTGGTTTGTTCCTTTCTCTGTGTGACTGGTGCTGTGTGTTTGGTGTCCCAGGCTGCATGGGTGACACCCAGTTCCACTTCCGCATCCGCCAGTGTCCAGGGAGAAGGGCAGCTGTGAAAGCTCACAACTCTTACAACAGAGACTGCCCTGTGTCACTACAGGTAAGGTGTTCATTGTCCTAGTATACTGACAGATGGTAGTCTGCAACAGAGACTGCCCTGTGTTATTGCAGGTGAGGTTTTCATTGCATTGTTTATTGCACTGGTACTTGGTACAGTGGTGGTCAGTTGTCTACAAAATGCAAAGGACTTCCCTGTGCACAGGTAAGGTGTTCTGTACAGTGACAGTGACAGCCAGTAGTCTACAACAGAGACTGCCCTGTGTCATGGCAGGTAGTGTTCATTGTCCTAGGACAGTGACAGCCTGTAGCCTACTGGAGAGACCACCTTGTGTCCCTGCAGGTAGCTGTTCCTTGTCCTGGCATTGACAGCCTGTAGTGTACCACAGAGACTGCCCTGTTTCCCCGCAGGTAGGTGTTCTTTGTCCTGGCATTGACAGCCTGTAGTGTACCACAGAGACTGCCCTGTTTCCCCGCAGGTAGGTGTTCTTTGTCCTGGCATTGACAGCCTGTAGTGTACCACAGAGACTGCCCTGTTTCCCCGCAGGTAGCTGTTCCTTGTCCTGGCATTGACAGCCTGTAGTGTACCACAGAGACTGCCCTGTTTCCCTGCAGGTAGGTGTTCTTTGTCCTGGCATTGACAGCCTGTAGTGTACCACAGAGAAGGCCCTGTTTCCCCGCAGGTAGGTGTTCTTTGTCCTGGCATTGACAGCCTGTAGTGTACCACAGAGAATGCCCTGTTTCCCCGCAGGTAGGTGTTCTTTGTCCTGGCAGTGACAGCTCTTGCAACAAAGGCTGCTATGTCAATGTGTATAGATGTTCATTGTGCTGGTAATGTTTGCCTCTGCAATTCTCTCAGAGTCTTGTACTTCCTTGTTTGTGCATGTGTGTGTGTGTGCATACATGCAGAATGAGACTGCCCTCTGTTGTAACTTAGTGAATATCAGTCTCTTGTGCCTGTGTTACTGTTAATGAGCACACTGAAACAGCCTTTTCTCTGTGTATGTGTGTGTGTGAGAGAGAGAAACACTAAGACAGCCTTCTAAATCTATTGTAACTTTGTATTTATGTATATCTCAGTCTTTTGTGCCTCTGTGTGTGTGTGCAGAGTGAGACAGCCTTCTACTATGGCTTTGTATACTTCCGACAGACCAAAGACAGATCCATACGAAGAGGATACTTTCAGAAGGTATGAGGTGATGTTTGCCACAGCATCACAGTGGTCAGTTGGTTTCTGTCGGCTCTCTCTTTTTCTTTCTCTCTGTTATGTTATGCAGGAGGTATACGCTAGCAGATACTTGGTGGCGCAGATCAAGTTGGTCTTGTGCTATGATGGTTTTGGTCATGTCTGGATGTATGGTTGTGTGAAAAACAAAAAGATGTTCATAACAGAATTTAAGAACTTATTAAGAGATCATTGCTGCTAGAGGTGGTTTTCTCATTTGGCCGGAAGTGAATGTTTTGACCTGCACAGCTGCTTTAAGAATATCTTGGAGTGTGAAAGATACCTGGAAGTCATACAAAGCAGAGTGTACAAAACTGCACTAGCTCACTTTCATATGAATGTTTCTCATATAAATGGCCACAGGCTTTGCTTCTCAGTAGCTGAGAACTAATGACTCTACCTTTTGTGTGTAAATGTGATTGAAGACGAATGTCATGTCTCTTCGTATGCCCAGAGCACAGTCAGTTAAGAGACAAGTTCCCTTTGCCTTTGTACAGCTGCTTACCAGAGAAAGAATGCTACTGTAGACTATGCAGTGATTCCGATGATAATATGTTGCTTAACGTGTCACAGTTTATCACCTTTGCGTCTGAGCTGAAGGAGATTTTAATAGAAAAAAGAGCTAATTTCTGTGTCAGTTGGAATGCATATGGATCCATCAAGTTACTTTTATTTGTTGTTGTTAACACATGCTGCTTAGAATGTTTTCTGCTGTTAATTAGTACTGACTGTGAATTCACAACCCCTCTGGCTTTGTAGTGTAATGGGCCACAGGCCTAGAGATAAATAAAAACTTGACTCTCTCTTTCTGCCTGTCTCTCCATATGTTAACACTGACAGTGTGATGTGAATCAGTATCGATACATTACGAAGTCTTACTGTGGCTGGCTCTTCCATGGAAAAAAAACAAAAACAAAACCCCAGACACTTGACTGACATTCCCAGCATACAATAAACTGTACACAGTGCTGGCTCTTCCATGGAAAACAACAACAACAGACACTTGACTGACATTCCCAGCATACAATAAACTGTACACAGTGCTGGCTCTTCCATGGAAAACAACAACAACAGACACTTGACTGACATTCCCAGCATACAATAAACTGTACACAGTGCTGGCTCTTCCATGGAAAACAACAACAACAGACACTTGACTGACATTCCCAGCATACAATAAACTGTACACAGTGCTGGCTCTTCCATGGAAAACAACAACAACAGACACTTGACTGACATTCCCAGCATACAATAAACTGTACACAGTGCTGCTTACAGGATGAAGTGTTGTGTTGTACACGTCATGATTATATTCTGTACGATTTCAGTCAGTGGTACTGGTCACTAAGCTGCTGTTCATTGCCTTCGTGATTGCATTCTATGTGGTTTCAGTCTGTTGTACTGATTGCCAAGCTGCTGTTCGTTGTATTCTGTATGACTTTAATCTATGGTATGATCACCAAGCTGCTGTCTCTTCATGATCATGTTCTGTGTGATTTCAGTCTGTGGTACTGATCACCAAGCTGCCATTCGTTGCCCTCATGATTGTATTCTGTATGATTTCAGCCTGTGGCACTGATCACCGTGCCGCCATTTGTTGCCCTCATGATTGTATTCTGTATGATTTCAGTCTGTGGTACTGATCCCCAAGCTGCTATTCGTTGCCCTCATGATTGTATTCTGTATGATTTCAGTCTGTGGTACTGATCCCCAAGCTGCTATTCATTGCCCTCATGATTGTATTCTGTATGATTTCAGTCTGTGGTACTGATCACCAAGCTGCCATTCATTGCCTTGTTCTCTCAGCTGGTCAGCATTGTTGCCCCAGAGTATTTTGACAATGGAGAACCCAGCTTGGAAGCAGGTACATAATAATAATTACAAGCAAAGATGTATCATACACATTTTGGGAAAATGGGGGGGGGGGGGGGGGATGTATATTGTAATAAAAATAATAAAAAATGGTGGAGAGAATCATTTGTCATATGTGATATAAATACACTACATAATCTAGCTTTGTAAGCCAGGTGGGAAAATAATGTTTTTGTTATTAAGAACATTTTGTATACTGAAATATAAATATAGCATGATTGGATTTGGAGATGCTGTATGTGTACATACAACTGTATTGCTATTGTTATTTTACATTTTCACATCAATTTTTCTTTCTTCCTGTAGCTTGTCATGACATTGACCAGTGGCCATGCCCAGTGCCAGGTGACACACTCAACCTTCCCATCATGGGTACAGTTATACAGGTCAGTGTGTGTGTGTGTGTATGTCATTGTGTGTCATTCATCATGGGTACAGTAATGTAGGTCAGAGAGTGTGTGTCTGTCAAACAGCATGCTCAACCTTTCCATCATGGGGACAGTTATATATGTCAGAGAGTGTGTGGCTCAGTGTGTGGGTGTGGACTGCAGCATGCTCAACCTGTCCATCATGGGGACAGTTATATAGGTCAGTGTGTGTGTGTGTCATACAACATGCTCAACCTGTCCATCATGGGGACAGTTATATAGGTCAGTGTGTGTGTGTGTCATACAGCATGCTCAACCTGTCCATCATGGGGACAGTTATATAGGTCAGTGTGTGTGTGTGTCATACAACATGCTCAACCTGTCCATCATGGGGACAGTTATATAGGTCAGTGTGTGTGTGTGTGTGTGTGTGTGTGTGTGTGTCATACAACATGCTCAACCTGTCCATCATGGGGACAGTTATATAGGTCAGTGTGTGTGTGTGTGTGTGTGTGTGTGTGTGTGTGTGTGTGTCATACAGCATGCTCAACCTGTCCATCATGGGGACAGTTATATAGGTCAGTGTGTGTGTGTGTGTGTCATACAACATGCTCAACCTGTCCATCATGGGGACAGTTATATAGGTCAGTGTGTGTGTGTGTGTGTCATACAACATGCTCAACCTGTCCATCATGGGGACAGTTATATAGGTCAGTGTGTGTGTGTGTGTGTGTGTGTCATACAGCATGCTCAACCTGTCCATCATGGGGACAGTTATATAGGTCAGTGTGTGTGTGTGTGTGTGTGTGTGTGTGTGTGTGTGTGTGTGTGTGTGTGTGTCATACAGCATGCTCAACCTATCCATCATGGGGACAGTTATATAGGTCAGTGTGTGTGTGTGTGTCATACAACATGCTCAACCTGTCCATCATGGGGACAGTTATATAGGTCAGTGTGTGTGTGTGTGTGTGTGTCATACAGCATGCTCAACCTGTCCATCGTGGGGACAGTTATATAGGTCAGTGTGCGTGTCATACAGCATGCTCAACCTGTCCATCATGGGGACAATTATATAGGTCAGTGTGTGTGTGTGTGTGTGTCATACAGCATGCTGAACCTTTCCATCATGGGGACAGTTATATAGGTCAGTGTGTGTGTGTGATACAGCATGCTGAACCTCTCCATCATGGGGACAGTTATATAGGTCAGAGAATGTGTGGGAATTAATGCATTTCTAGGCTTATGGGTTCATTATTTTTGTGTACTGTATTGTGTATGTTGATATGAGCACTCGCTCAAGTCAATTAAACCATTTGAGTCTTGAGTGTGTGTGTGTGTGTGTGTGTGTGTGTGTGTGTGTGTGTGTGTGTGTGTGTGTGTGTGTGTGTGTGTGATACAGCATGCTTAACCTGACCATCATGGGGACAGTTATGTAGGTCAGTGTGTGTATGTGTGTGTCATACAGCATGCTCAACCTGTCCATCATAGGGACAGTTATATAGGTCAGTGTGTGTGTGTGTGTGTGTGTGTCATATAGCATGCTCAACCTCTCCATCATGGGGACAGTTACATAGGTCAGTGTGTGTGTGTGTGATACAGCATGCTCAACCTGTCCATCATGGGAATAGTTATGTAGGTCAGCATGTGTGTCTGTCATACAGCATGGTCAACCTGACCATCATGGGGACAGTTATATAGGTCTGTGTGTGTGTGTGTCATCAGCATACTAAACCTTACCATTATGGATATAGTCATATAGGTCAGAGAATGTGTGTCTGTCAAACAGCATGTCTGTGCATGATGGGGACAGTTATATAGGTCAGAGAGTGTATGGCTCAGTGTGTGTGTGTGTAGACTGCAGCATGCTCAACCTCTCTTTTTGATTACTGTGATGCTTACGTATGTATAGGTGTGTATATATACATATATATCTGTGTGTCAGTCCTGTCAGTGCTGAACCTCTCCAGCAGGGGGACAGTTACATAGGTCAGAGAGTGTGTAGTTCAGTGTATGTGTGTGGTGCAGCATACTCAGCCTCTCCATCATTGGTAGCGTAGGTCAGAGAATGTGTGGATCAGTGTGTGTGTCACTATGTGTAAATCTTGGGGGCCATGTGCATGCTGGTAAAAACTTAGACTGCCCGTCATAGGTACAGATATACAAGCCAGTGTGTATGCCAGACAATACTTAACAGTCTACCTGTCCAGGGGGTGAGGGGGGTGGGGAATTTGTGGTAGGCAACTCCCTCAGCCAGTCCACTCTGAAATTGGTTGCAAATGGCGGGGGGGGCGGGGGGGGGGGGGTATACTTGTCCTAGGCAACACCCTCAACCTGTCCAGCATGGATACAGTTATACATGATGTCACTTTATTGAATAGTTCTGTTGAGTACAGTGTGTGTGGGGTGGGGGGGGGGGGGGTATACTTGTGCTAGGCAACACCCTCAACCTGTACAGCATGGATTCAGTTATACTTGACATCACTTTATTGATTAGTTCTGTTGACTACAGTATGTGTGTACTAAACAAAACCTGGCCAGTGCTCGCTCCACCATGTCTATATGAAGCTTTGTGTGTTGGTGTGATTGGAATAGTCTAGCATTGTACTTTTAAGTCAAAAAAGAAAGTGGCACATATATTTTGTGCTGCCCATACTTTGTATTTATTACCCATTATTAATTCAGCATAACAAAGAAAGGAAGCGCTTGGGAGCAGATTATATCTTTTTGGTCTAATTGACTTATTGAGACTGTTGCATAATTTGGACTCATTTGAACTGTGCTTCACTGTACACTTTGTGTAACGTTTGAGCAGTATTGACTTACTGTTCAACATATATCTTGTGTGTGTGTGTGTATGTGTTTCTTCTCATCTTTCCTTTGCATATACATTTGCAACAAAGTTAAAGGGGAATCAGGGTGAATGCTCAAGTTGTGCTAAAATTGCAGAAATGAAGAAAATGTGTTTGACTGTAAATATGCAAACATGTTCACCTGCATGTTTTCTTTGATTTTCTGGCGATATTTATTATATGTCAAAGAAGTACTTTCTGAGCTTCTTGGGGTGCAGCCACGTTGGTCACTCTTTACCAGTGAAAAACAGATACAGGTTGGCTGATGACATACATGATACTCTTGCCACACATGCTGGCCTTACTCTTGACATCACTAACAGTAATACAGACTGCTGTGCTCATAATGGCGGCACTCGCAGTCATGCGTTAGCAGCTTCCAAACATCAGTTTTAGTACTCTCACCGAAAAAGACCAGAAATTGAGTGATACACTGTTGTGTGTGTATATATATATTTTATTCCTATCAGTGAGGCCTTTGACACTTCTTCGGTTTGGTTTCTCTTTATATCAGTTTGGTTTGGTTCCTCTTTAGATCAATTTGGTTTGGTTCCTCGGTAGAGCAGTTCCTCGGTAGAGCAGCCTGTATCAGTAATGCGATAAATAAGGCTGGAGTATGTGGCAGAAGTATGAAATTTATTGAAATACACCATAAGCCAACCTTTCAATGCTCCTCACTGGGCAGAAAGTACTTGTTTTCCCACAGGCTGGAGTATGTGGCAGAAGTATGAAATTTATTGAAATACACCATAAGCCAACCTTTCAATGCTCCTCACTGGGCAGAAAGTACTTGTTTTCCCACAAAGGCTGGAGTATGTGGCAGAAGTATGAAATTTATTGAAATACACCATAAGCCAACCTTTGAATGCTCCTCACTGGGCAGAAAGTACTTGTTTTCCCACAAAGGTTAATAAAACAACCACATCAAGCTGGCAGGTTGAAAGAGTTCTGTTCTTCTTCGTCCACTTTGACTTTTTCTTGCAATCTGGTGGTTTTGTAACAAACTGTATCTTCTACATGTATTTGTGCTTACATTCTTTGACACTGATTATATTGCAGTGTTGTATGTATTGTCTTTTTGCACACTGTGACAGTGTTTGTTCTTCTTCTTCTTTCTAAGGGTATTTGATTTGCCTGAGATTTCTTTTTGGTATAAATTCTCTTTTTCTTTGTGTAAGTGAGTGTGTGTGTGTGTGTGTGTGTGTGTGTGTGTGTGTGTGTGTGTGTGTGTGTGTGTGTGTGTGTGTGTGTACATGAAAGGAGAAAATATTTTGTTGTTATACTCATTTTTTTGTCATTGTAATTTATGATTTTGTAGCCATTTTCTCAATCTCAGATTTCAGGTTTCATACAGCTCTGAAAAAGATAAATGTGCAAGTCAGATGATAAGATGTTTTCCGGGCAAAAATGGCCAAATCAGTTTTGAATTTTCTGTCACAAATGAGCCGTATGGAACCTGATTTTGCTTTCTCAGTGTGACTTGTGGCTTTGCATTGGCTTCTTCCTTTTCTTTGGGTCCTTTCCTGTGTGGTGGTGTTGCTGTTGGTGATGATGTGGTGTGATGGTGTAGGTGAGAGTGCCCTGTCGCTCTGACAAAGTCTTGGGTTCCACACAAACCAGGACACAACCAGCGGTAAGCAGACATTTGTTTTAAAAGGGACAGGACTGTAAGTCTAACAAAAATCTGAAACAGAATGACTGCTAGCATTCTAAAACATAATCCAAACACAGAAAGGTTCAAAAGAAACGCTATTTGACGCGGACACACAATATGCATATTTTCAGGGAAATCCCCTTTGTCAAGCTACAAAAAATCACTTAAACAACAGATAAATGGTTAAAAACGATGAAAAGTGACAGTTGAAGAGAATGATGATGATGGCATGACACATAAAGGACGAGTACAAAAAGAGATTGCAGTCGTAGGGAACTAACAAAAATCTGAAACAGAGAACAAGAGATGTCAATACAGGATCCTGTCACACAGTAAGGCTTGACTCAGAACAGGAACAGAAATGATGGCGCTGTCATATGTTCAAAGCTGAGGTCTGAAATGTGAGTTGAAGATCTGTCACAGAAAACAAGAGATGTCAGTACAGTGTAAAGAAGCAGAGATTAGGCCAGAGTAAGGCTAGACTCAGAACAGGAACGAAAAACATAACACTAATAGGTATTTATGGCTGAGATTTCAAATGTGAGTTGAAGATCTGTCGTAGGTAGCAAGAGGTGTCAGCACAGTGTCAAGTGTAACGAAGTCGAGATCTAGTCTTTGTGAGCCCAGGCTGAGAACAGGAAGAAATAGGATGGCACTGTCATATATTCAAGGCTGAGATCTTAACCATTTCAGGGAGTGGGAGCTAATGTGTGCATGTCTCTGGCAGAGAACTGAAAGGTTCTGAGTAGAAAGTAGATAGAATATGGATGTTTTTCTCTTAAGCAACAGAAACATCAATTTTTTTATTTTTTCAACACTTTATGTAATCCTCTTTCAAGCTGTGCCATCAGCAGCAAGGAAATTGGGAGCGGCAGATGTTGCGCCTGATGGAATATTCAGTCAGTGGGCATCGAAAGGGTTTAAGTGTGAATTGAGGTAAACAGTAGGTGTCAGTACAGGGTAAAGAAGCAGATGTCAGGCCACAGTAAGGCTAGAGTCAGAACAACACACAGATGGGGTTGAAATTGTGAAGAGGAGTTTTGATCTGAGGCAGAAGATTGTCAGTTCCTAAGCAAACCATGGCAATTGTGTGAGGATCTACAGATAATCATGTTTGACATTTGAGTCTTCATGAGGTTCATCACTGATTGAAAAAAAAAAAAAAGTTTAATAATACAGTAAAATTACTAACAGTATACTGAATAGTGAAGTGAACCATGTTCGGTGCTCAGTATAGCCTGTCAAACAGATCCCAGTCTTAGACTGATGTGGGGCCAGTTTGACAGACTACACAAAATACATGTTCTTGGGCCCCAGTACATCAGCACAGCAAAACACTGTAGGTCTGAATTTTGTTCTTCAGTCTCTTTTTGTCTTGTTTTTGGATATATATACTTTATTCACTTTGTAGTCTTCCTAATCCTCTTGCACTCTTGGTTTTATTTTTTACTAGTATATTTTGTAGTTCTTGTGATTGTCTTGGTGATCCTTAGTCAGTCCAAAGGAATTATAGCCTGACCTCTTTCCATTTTCTTTACTGCCTTTTTGTATGCTTTTCGGTGGTCTTTGTGTTCCCCAAACCTGTTGGGTTTAATGCTTTGTTAATCGTGAATTGCCACAGTCATTTCATTGGCATCGTTGTGGTTCAGCAGTCTCAGTTATAATTATTTCATCATTAATTAATTAGCTTACTTGTGGTGTACTTAGCCAATGGGCAAGATATTTTGGACCTCCATCAAATGCCAGTGAAAGTCGGCATTGCAAATGGGAATGGAAAAAAAACTTGTTTTTAACAGGTGTGATATTTAAGAGATTTGCTTTGTAATTTCAGCTTCATCCATTCCCATGACCTCCCCCCCCCCCCCCCCCCCCTGTTTTTTATTGGGGGGGGGGGGGGGGGGGACTCGCATGAGAAGAATATGAGCATGATGTAAATAGAGAAGTGTTTGGGTCGTTAGCTGCTACCAGGATCACTGTGGGTGTTGTTTTTCAGTGTGTTTCAAATTTGATATTGTTTGCATGTCACTGTTCTTCACAGTGCCTTATGTGGACTGTGCACTGAAATCTTCTCTCTAAAAGATGAGGCTGTCTCAAAAGTCATTAGTTAGTGATTAAACTGAGCGTCCTGTCAACCAATCGGGCACAGGGAACATGTGTGAAAGCACCAAAGGTGATTTTGACAAAAATTGATGTGGTTTGTTTTGATTTCAGCACACAATACCTGCCCACACGATTCTGCCCTCACTGCACGAAGTGGACATTTACAGGTGAGTGGGTCTCACTGACCTTATCACTGGCCACATCCAGAGGGCTGATTATGGAGGGTTCTGCGCTGAGCTCTAAGCCTTGCCTCTTTCTTCATGATCTTTTGATCTCACCACCACGTGGCACTGTGTTGACTTGTAGAACAGAGTATTCTGCGTTGAGCTCTAAGCCTTGCCTCTTTCTTCATGATCGTTTGATCTGACCACCACGTGGCACTGTTGACTGGTGGTATGGAGGGTTCCACGCTGAGCTCTAAGCCCTGCCCCTTGTTTTATGATCTTTTGATCTCACCGCCATGTGGCACTGCGATGGCTTGTGGAACAGAGCATTCTGCGCTGAGCTCTAAGCCTTGCCTCTTTCTTCATGATCTTTTGATCTGACCACCACGTGGCACTGTGTTGGCTTGTGGAATAGAGTGTTCTGCACTGAGCTCTAAGCCTTGCCTCTTTCATCACAAGCTTTCAACCTGACCACCATGTGATGCTGTGTTAACTAGTGGAATAGAGCATTCTGTGTTGAGCTCTAAGGCCTACTTTTTCCTCACAAACGTAAATCTGACCACTGTATGGTACTGTGTTGACTGGTGGGACAGTTCTGCACTGAGCTATATGCCCCGTCTCTTTCAAGTTTTCGATCTGACCACCATGTAATACTTTGTTGGCTGGTGGAATAGGCTGAGAGGTTTTTGTGCCGAGCTCTAAGGCCCACCTCTTTCCTCACAAACTTAAATCTGACCACTGCATGGTACTGTGTTGCCTGGTGGAATGGAGGGTTTTGTTTTGAGCTCTATACCCCATCTCTTTCAAGTTTTCAATCTGAACACCATGTAATACTGTGTTGACTGGTGGAATGGAGGGTTTTGTTTTGAGCTCTATACCCCATCTCTTTCAAGTTTTTAATCTGAACACCATGTAATACTGTGTTGACTGGTGGAATGGAGGGTTTTGTTTTGAGCTCTATACCCCATCTCTTTCAAGTTTTCAATCTGAACACCATGTAATACTGTGTTGACTGGTGGAATGGAGGGTTTTGTTTTGAGCTCTATACCCCATCTCTTTCAAGTTTTCAATCTGAACACCATGTAATACGGTGTTGACTGGTGGAATAGGCTGAGAGGTTTCTGTGCTGAGCTCTATCTAGTCTAAGGCCCACCTCTTTCCTTGTAATAACCTGTTGGTCAGACTGCTGTGTGGTACTGTGTTGACAGGTGCAATGCACAATGATTTGAGCCTGATTTAACATTCGGATTATTGTGATCTGCATCATTTTATTGCATCTGATGTTTCTCGTCACCATTATTTATTTGAAAGATTTTGTTCAGAACTCACTTGTTAGGGTCGCACTGTTTATTGATATACTCATTTAAAAATGTTTGACCTATTAAGTGAATGCCTGAAGGGGTATTGCAGTTGGCTGTGTGTTTGTCTTGCCATCCATCTGTATATCTATGGAGTCAGTGAGAAACAGTACACTAATAAGTCTTTGTTTGTTCATGTGTGTGTTCATGTTATGTATGTATGTGTTTGTGTGTGTATGTGTGTGTGTTCATGTATGTATGTGTGTGTGTGTTCATGTATGTATATGTGTGTGTGTTTATGTATGTATATATATGTGTGTGTGGTTTCAGTGCATTTCAGAGCATTCTACCTCATGTTCAACTCTTGTGGGAACTAGTCCTTGTTGGTGAGGTAAGTGCTCCTGGCGCTTTTTTCATCTGACTGTAGATAATTATTTATCAGCACTTACGAAAAGGTTACCGTGTTTTGGATACTGTCTTGCTGCTTGCCTTATACATTAGTCGCCTTCCCCACGCTTAATTTTGTTCTGAGGTTAACTTGTAACCATAATTAGCTCTGGAGAAATGTTGAATGACCATTTGTGGACTGTCTGGATTGTTTCAGCCCATTGTTGTAATGGCAGCATCACCGTCAGTCACCTGTGCCTGTGTTCAAGCTCTAGTCAAGTGAGTAGTGTACAGTGACTATGTTGTGTGCCTGTGTTCAAGCTCTAGTCAAGTGAGTAGTGTACAGTGACTATGTTGTGTGCCTGTGTTCAAGCTCTAGTCAACAGAGTAATGCACAGTGACTGTGTGTTATGTGCCTGTGTTCAAGCTCTAGTCAAGTGAGTAGTGATCATGGCAGGTGTCTGCGTTCAAGATCTAGTCAAGTGACTGTGCCATGTGCCTGTGTTCAAGCTCTAGTCAGTGAGTAGTGCACAGTGACTGCATCGTGTGCCTGTGTTCAAGCTCTAATCAGGTGAGTAGTGCACAATGAACATGTCACGTGCCTGTGTTCAAGCTCTAGTCAAGTGAGTAGTGACTGTTGTGTGCCTATGTTCAAGCACTAATCAAGTGAGTAGTGCACAGAGACTGTGTGTCGTGTGCCTGTGTTCAGGCTCTTGTCAAATGAGTAGTGCACATTGACTGTGTGTTGTGTGCCTATGTTCAAGCTCTGATCAAGTGAGTAGTGCATAGAGACTGTGTGTCATGTGCCTGTGTTCAAGCTCTAGTCAAGTGAGTAGTGCACAGAGATTGTGTGCCTGTGTTCAAGCTCTAGTCAAGTGCCTAGTGCAGAGCAACTGTTTGTCATGTGCCTGTGTTCGAGCTGGGGTGTGCAAGTTGTGGATGTGTGTCTGTGTTTGTGGCTTCATCAAACAAGATGAAAAGCAACAAGAAAAGAACAAAAAACTGAAATCTTTCAGATGTTGTAATCTTTAAAATGGCTTTATTGCTTAATCCCCTTCCCACCCTTTTCTTCCACCCTTTATAAAAGGTTTTGAATAACCATATTTGTAGGTTTGGGTTTGTCCAGACAGTCTCTTCAGAATTACTGATGCTTTTGCAAACAAACGTGCTGTGAAGGTGTATCATAATCAGCCAGAATGTAACGTGAAGTGTTTTGAAACATTGCTGTTGGTCTGATATTGTCTGAACTGCGAACCTTCTGCTACCAGCCTTGGTAAGGTGGTCCATTATCATGAGCCAGAGTGTTGGCAAAAAGTTTAGGATGTTTTTGTCTTTAAGGTCAGGGTGACATTAAGGTTTTAATGCTCAATGAGTACGAATGCTGTTGTTAACCCCTTCGCTGCCCCAGCCTGTAACATTTCTGAGCTGAAAGATCGACAGACGCACCTGCCAACAGTATATTTTCCCGGCCTATAATACATCTGTTTTCAGTGCATTTTGATGAAACTCCTTTCACATGCCAGTGCGAAAAAGAAAACAAGGGTTAAAGGTTTCAGATTTTGCACTTCTAATGATCGTTTTCAAGTGACATCACAGCAGTGAAGGGGTTAAGGCCCTGGTCACTGTGATGGTTCAGCTCTCCAGTAAATGATTGTCTATCCTAGAGAATTTCTACAGTGCTAAGCCTTTCGCTAAACCTTTGAGCATGGCTTCACCCCTGGAACACTGCAGCAACTATCAAACTTCACCATCCCTGTTTTGTTTCAGTATGATTGCACCGCTGAAATACTGCAACGACTTCAGACCCTACTTTACCATTCATGACAGCGAGTTCAAGGAATTCACTACAAGGACACAAGCACCGTAAGTTTTGGAACTAAATTCTACTACACGTAGTTTTGTACGCAAGTGAGGTAGGGGAGGGATGTATTTTTCAGTCTTATTTTTACTTTCACAGTGATGGCAATTACAAGTACACTATTTTATGAGGGGATGTGGTAGGTTCAACCCAGTGTACTCGTGGTATATGAACATCAGTGGCAATATTTAATAATAATATTAATAAGGAATATGTATGTCTGCACCTCACCTCATGAGCATGTATCTGCACCTCTCTTCTCGAGCACAAAGCACTTACACTACAAATAAATTAGGTAAGACCAGTAATAATGTATAGTGATGAATCAGTAAAAGCGTCTCTTCCTCAGTTATTGATCTCACGTGCACACACACACATACTGTGATAAATCAGTAAAAAATACCACTTATTGATCACACACACACACACATTGTCACAAATCATTAGGTTTTGTTTTTGGATAGCTGTGGAACTGCAGTTTAACAGTTTTTCTCCTCTCTTTCCTTTTCTTCACTGCAACAGGCCTCCGGTCATCCTGGGAGTCACCAACCCATTCTTTGCCAAAACGCTGCAGCATTGGCCACACATCATTCGCATTGGGGAAATGGGTGGATTCGGTAGGGACTGCCACTTCTTTTTGTAAACCAGCTGTATTCCTGGCTGTGATACACCCTCTTTGTTTTTCTTATTATGATTTTTCCCTGCTTAATTCTGGCTTCTCCTTTGCTCATTGGTGTATACAAATTTGGACAGTATATATGTTTTCAAAATTGATGAGTAATGCTATCATCAGTGATTGGTTTTGTTAGTTTCTGGTTTTAATGTCTGAAATTACTGCTTTTATTTGATGACCAGAATTTGTCCACTTTTGTGTCATGCTTGCTGTTAATGCTGTCATCAATGATTGGTTTTTGTCAATTTCCCATTTTAATGTCTGAAATTACTGTTTTTATTTGATGACCAGTTTTTGTCCACTTTTGGGTCATGCTTGCTGTTTGGAATGTTGTTCATCCCTAGGAAGCAATTGTTTTCTGTTTCAGATTAACTTTGCACAGTTTCAGGTGTATTTTTTCTGCCCAATGCGTCTTTCAGAATCCACTGTTTTGCATTGTGTATGGCATCACTAAAACACAATGCGTCTTTCAGAATCCACTATTTTGCATTGTGTATGGTGTCACTAAAACAATGCGTCTTTCAGAATCCACTATTTTGCATTGTGTATGACATCACTAAAACACAATACGTCTTTCAGAATCCACTATTTTGCATTGTGTATGGCATCACTGAAACACAAAGCGTCTTTCAGAATCCACTATTTTGCATTGTGTATGGTGTCATTGAAACACAGCTGAGCTGTGCCAATTCAGAACTGTTACAGGCATAGTAAGTAAATAACTTGACGTTTTACGCCCAGTCAGCCAGTACGGTTATATCAGGGCAAAGATACAGGCATAAAAGACGTGATGTAGTCTTGAAACTGGAAAAACACACACACACAAAAACACTGCTCTGTCAGACTGAAAGGCTTTCCAAACAGCAGATGACACGTACAAATGGTAAATAAGTAAGTAACTTGGTGTCTTACTTACAAACGGGCAAACAAACAAAAAGGATGGAGGTCAACTGAGGCAATAATTTTTGACACTATAATAGGAAATTAATAGAGTTGTTGACCCGGGACAGAGAGTCTCCAAGAGGGAGGGGTGTGTCATGATGACACAGGATCACATAATTATATTACTAACAGTAGGGTGACGTTTGTGTGGGAGAGATGGAGGTAAAGGGACGTTTTTCTCGCTGCTTGCTGTTGCTGCTTTCCAGCAGCAGGTGTTTGAAACAGCAGACCTGGAGAATTCTGCTTCCTTTAATCCTTTCTGCTTCATTTGACTGGGATGCTTTTAATTTTTTTAACTTCAGCCCTGGGTATTCTTGTCTTTCTTACAGTGCCATTGGTTCCTTTTTTTAATGTATGCTTTTTGTTCATTCTGCTTCAGAACAATTGGCGCAGGCGTGATTCCTGCCCCCCCCCCCCCCCCAGGATTATAATTAGGACTATGTCGTTTTTGCTGATGATAATCACTGTGTCAACAATGATCTAAAATAGTAATGATACTATGACAACAATTTCTCTTTTATTGTGCATCATACAAAAGCAGTCTCAGTGTTGGTTTATTGGTTTGGATGTGTTTTGCGGGGTGTTGTCATTTTAGTTGTTGTTTTTTTAAATGCAGAAAAATGGATAAGTAAAAGCAGGAAAGAAAAATAAAACCATTAGTGTGTTGTTGTTTTCCAGCAAAGGCAGCAGCACCAACTCGCGCATCTGGTAGACTCTTGGCAGCTAAGCTGTCCAAGTAAGTTAAAGGGGATCCCAAGCAAAGCCACAGGTTGGCCTGAAAATGTGTATATATTTTCATTTGCAGGCTTCAATGGTTCTGTCAATACTTACACAGCAGAAGTACATTTATGCTTGAAGTTTTAGCTCCTCACTGCACGGCCATGTTGTTTACCTTTTTACCAATGAGGAGCAAAGAAATGCTGGCTCATGTAATGTATGCTTCTGCCGCACGTGCTGACCTCGTTCAGGATGTCACAGACTCAAACTGCAAGATACAAAATGGTAACAAGGCCATGTCCAGACAGTTTTGGAGTGTCCATTTTCAAATGAACAGGACCAATACTTATCTGAAAAGTGCTTTTTTTTTTAAACACTTTTTATTCCATGTCAGAATGCTGTGTAGTGCTTGTTTGCTTGACAGGACCAATAATTATCTGAAAAGTGCTATTTTTTTTTAAAACACTTTTTATTCCATGTCAGAATGCTGTGTGGTGCTTGTTTGCTTGGGGTGCCCTTTAACTACTTGTAAGGCCTGATCTGACATTGTGCTGTTATTTGTGTTATGAAGGCAGCTCCCCCAAACCCCTGAACAAACTAAAGAAAGCTGCTTCCTTAAAGACTCTGGACTCAAAACCAGGTCAGTTGCAGTCCCTTTTTCTTTGTTTAGTTTTAAAAAAAACAACCTTTTTGCCTCTAGACCCCTCTACTTCTGTCACGCTGTTTAGTTCCTGTAAGTGTTGATTATGAGTGCATGGTGTCCCTGACACAGTTCTGGCTCTAGTCTAACATAGTGTGTGGTGTTGTTTCTGCATTGCGTAGCAGACCTGCGGAAGTACACTTGCCCATTTGCCCCAAACAGGTAGAAGGAAAACTTCCAGGCCAGGTTAACTAAAAACTGTTAGCCTGTCATCATTTGCACTTTTTGCAGTGATGATTTCTCTGAATTTGTCAAACATTTCATTCATCAGAGAAGAGGTCAGAGCAACATAGTTTGCAATGCAGTGGCAATGTTGTCACCGTTTTTAATGTGAGTGAAAAGGAAGCCGAGTGTAAAATGGATTATGAATTTTGCTTATTTTAGGAAGAAGAAAAAAATCTGGCCAGGCATAATTCCTTTAAGTGAGTGGATTTTTTTAAATTCACTAGCCTAGTGGGCTAGTCATTTTTTTCAGCTTCTGCAGGTCTGTGTGTATGTAGTATGTAGTGTCATGTATTTGTAACGTTGGTGTCCGATCCCTGGGCAAAAGTGAGTCACTCAGTCAGCCACCAAGAATTTCCAAAATCTTCATTTTTGAAATGGGTCAGACAAGAAATTGCTGTGTTTGCCGTATATATTCTGCCTGGTGGCATTCTGTTGGTCAAATAAGATTTCTTTGTGGTGCCATCTGACACATGTCTTCATATTTTGTATCACATTTGTGACTGAGGGTAAAAAACTGTGCGGATCTAGGTGATGACTACAGCATGCCCAGCTGCTCATGACAACACAGTTAAATGTTGGCCTTCCGTTAGAGGCTGCATGATCGTTCAGAGTTTTAACCTCCAGTGGGCTTTACACATTCATTGATGGCTGGCTGACCTTTGACCTCATTTCAAGGTCACATGTTAAAAAAATGTTAGCTTGAAGTTGTCCTTCCACAGTAAGTTTTGATACAGTCAAATTTAAACTAGTATGGTATGTATAACTTCTACAAGATATTTTTTGTGACTTTGGAAGATAACTGATGTAGTAAAAACTTTGGTGTTGCCACTTTCTCAGAGGCCATTTAAAAAGACTTTTCCAGCTTTGTAACATGATTAACTCCATTGGGTTTCATGCTACTGTTTAACATGATCCAACTTTAAAGGTCACAGATGTGTGTTCTTATTCCAGTGTAAAATTAAAAGCTGTGCTTGCTCAGCAAGTTTTTACCCAACCGAGCTCAAACTTTGTGTGACTGTTGCATATTATATACATGTTATTTTATGCTGTATTAGTTATACTGATTGACAGATGAAGAAAAGCTGCATACAGCTTGGAAATGTTTTTACAGGAGATCACTTCTATAAAAAAAATCGCTTTGGTTCCTTGGCCATCAGTATTGTTGGTTTGGGGGAGATAAAAAAAAAAATGCGTTTATGAAAAACAGCTTTAAAGTTATGATAAAATGAATTTAAAACATATTTTGGAGAAGAAGAAAAAAATTCAGCTGTTTTGCTAATGGAGAGCTGATATGTGTTTTTACGTAAAACTGTGGAGGCGATTGAGAAGAGCAAGGTGTCAAATAATGAGTGTTCCTGTTTGCTGTTGTTTTCACATGTTAGCAAGAATGTCTTTGTGTAGTGCTGTTTGAATGTAACTTTAACCACTTCACTGCCATGGTGTCACTTGAAAACAACCAATAAAAGTAGGAAATTTGAAATCCTTACGCATTTTTGTATGTTTTTCACAACAGTATGTGAAGAGATTTTGATCAAAACCCACACTGTTGAAATTAGATTCGTTATAGGAGCAGGAAATATATTGTTTTCAGGTGCATACGCGCACTTTTTAGCCTGGAAATTGTACATGCTGGGGCAGTGATGGGGTTAAAGTTATATTTGTGTGTGCCTGTCTGCCTTTGTGTGTCCTAGGTGAATTGCTGTCTGATATAACTCAGTGAATAAAATGATATTGCTGATTAGTGGACAAGATTGTATTTGCAATGTTTTTCTCATTTCACTGAGTGAGAAAATCGTGACAGGAATGTTGATGGTGCAGAGTCTGTCGAGCGTGTTCCATTCTTACATGCATCAATTTGTTGTTTTTGTCCTTTCTTAGCCGTGCCTGAATGTTGCAAGTAGTGTTTGCATTACTTTTCAAGTTCTTAAGTTTGTTCCTTTGGTTTTAAATGATATTTTGTTTTCAACCAAAGGCATGAATTGTTCTGGCTTTCTTTGGTTTTTATTTATTTTATTTTTTCTCTGTGTGTGTATACATGAATTTGAGTTGAGTTTACACAATAAAGCCAAGAGTATACTTATCCAGTTTAATACCCTGCACATGCATAGCAGTTAGCACACGCTTTGTCCACCCAGTTAGTGCACGCTCTGTCCAACCAGTTAGCACACAATCTGTCCGACTAGCTTCCTGCACTGTTGTTGTGGTTATTATTTTGCATGTAGCACTCTTCTTTCACGCAGCACCTTTTTGTATCCCATCATTTTTGTTTTATTTGGCTGATGCAAGTGATTTTAGTTGAGATCTTTACTATCGTGGAGTTAGCTTTGTTTGGTGGCCGTGACTGACTGATGTGGGACAGAGAGAACCTGTGGGGGTGTTTATGGTTTGATCTTTCTTTGCCAGTTTCATGATTGATGACAACCATGTTTGAGGTTCGTTGCATGGTTGTCAAGGACTTTTGGGCTTAGTGGTGGTAAACAAGGTGATCAGAAATGATTTCCAGGCTAATGTTTGAAGGGATGGTTTATCAGACTGAAAGTAAACATGTATTCCTTTGTTGTTTGCATGGGATTTAGTTTTCAAGTTGAGATTAAGAACTTTGGGGAGAATTCTACATTTGTATGGTCATCCTTTGTTTCAGTCCAGAAATTTGAGTCATGTAAATTAATAAATAGTTAGCAGGAAGGTGATTTATTATTTGTGTAGATTATAAGGCTTCTATGATAATAATTATAATGAACATTTGTAAATTGCACCCATCGATACCCTGAATGCTCACAGTCACACACACACAAAAATGCTAATCTAAATATCACATGGGGCTGTGAACATGCACGGGTTGTGTCAAAGTTTTTATGCACCATAAATACATTTTCAGTCATTCACTGACATGCACAATCATAGTGATACTGTTAACATGTGTAAGACTTGGGGGGGGGGGGGGGGTATGTACACACACAGGCACACACACATGATTGCATGCACACACTGAGGCAAACAGATGCTGGTTTTAGTTGGGGTAGAAGCAGCGTGGAAAGAGGGTGGTTCTAGAGGTTCCATTCTAGAGGTACAGATGTATATATCCTCCTCCACAGAAGTGCTGATTAGTGTTTCTTAGTGTTGTAGTTGAATGGGGAGAGGTAAATTTGTTTTGATTGACTTACTCTCTAAGGATGGAGGTGCACTTTGACATCTGTCCTTGCAGAGACATTTCACCTGGTCCAGCAAATAGTTGTGAATGATGGGGATGAGAGGGTATGTACATGCACTGGTGCGTGTTGCAGTGTTTCTTTAGAATTCCAGTGCTGTCAAAATGTTAATATTCATCTAGCATTTAGAATTCTTCCTCTGTAAACATGTTGATATCCATCTAGTATCTAGAATTCCAGTGCTGTGAAAATGTTGATATATTCATCTTTGTTTAGAATCCCATTGCTGTAAAACTGTTCATGTAGTATTTAGAATTATTGCACTGTAAAAATGTTGGTATCCATTTAGCATCTAGAACTCCAGTGCCATAAAATGTTAATATTCACCTAGTATTCAGAAGTCTTGTGCAGTAAAAAATGTTCATATCCATATATTATTTAGAATCTCAGTGATGTTAAAATGTTGGTACCTATTTAATATTTAGAATTCCGGTGCTGTAAAAAATATCAAACAAATAAAAAATATTCATGTGTCACATACATCTGTGCATGGGATATTTTAATTTCAAAGAAATAGTACTTTGAATTTAAAATGAAAGCAACTAACACCCCATTTTCACTCCCATTCCCCCCACTCCTGTTCAGAAGTGGCTTGTATTGTGACTGGACATTAATGTCAGCAGGCTAGCATTGCTTTAACATAGCACTGCAAAGCTTGTGCCCACTGGATTTTAGCTCAGCAAGGGGGGGGTGGTGGTGCTGACTAGTTGTGACTGATTATTCTCAGAGGATGTCAAAGCGTCTGTCTTTGCAGATGCATTTCATATTTGCATGTCCCAATGTGTGTGTGTGTGTGTGTGTATTTGAACTCGGGGTCTCTGTGATACAGGTGTGTACACCCAGTACAAGACTCTGCTGGCCAAGGACAAGATGATCCTCAAACGTCTCATTAAGGTAGAACACTTTACTTTCTCTCCCTCACTGTCTGTCTCTTTTCCCTTGTGTCTGTCACGCCCACCCCACCCCCCCAACCCCTTTCCCCCCTCTCTCTCTCCCTCTCTTTCATGAAGGCATTCATCATTGTGTATCTCTTTCACTCTCTCTTGTCTGTCTGCCACATGAAAGCAGATTCCCATCTCTCTTTCTGTCTTGTGAAGGTAGTTAACTCTGTCTGCGTGTCTCTCTTTTTTACTGTGCAGAACTGTTTTGTTTGAATTGTTGAATAAATGTGCATCAGTTACTTGGTCCATCTGGAAAGGCTGTGCGTGGTTGGGTACATCAGTTTCTGAGTAAGTTGGTCTTTGTGTACAGGTGGGCATGTCTGTTGTTTTGTTTGTCTGTAAGGCTGTGTTTAACTTGGTTTGATCAGCTGGTCTGTCTGTAAGGCTGTGTTTAACTTGGTTTGATCAGCTGGTCTGTCTGTAAGGCTGTGTTTAACTTGGTTTGATCAGCTGGTCTGTCTGTAAGGCTGTGTGTGTCAAATATGTCAGCTGGTCTGTCTGTAAGGCTGTGTGTGTTGGGTATATCGGCTGGTCTGTCTGTAAGGCTGTGTTGGGTCTGTCACATGGTCTGTAAGGCTGTCTGTGTTGAGTATGTCAGCTGGTCTGTCTGTACGGCTGTGTTGGGTCTGTCACATGGTCTGTAAGGCTGTGTGTGTTGAGTATGTCAGCTGGTCTGTCTGTAAGGCTGTGCATGTTGGGTATGGCTCCTGGTCTGTCTGTAAGGCTGTGAGTGTGGAGTATGTCAGCTGGTCTGTCTGTAAGGCTGTGCATGTTGGGTATGGCTCCTGGTCTGTCTGTAAGGCTGTGAGTGTGGAGTATGTCAGCTGGTCTGTCTGTAAGGCTGTGTTGGGTATGTCAGCTGGTCTGTCAGTAAGGCTGTATGTGTTGGGTATGTCAGCTGGTCTGTCTGTAAGGCTGTGTTGGGTATGTCATCTGGTCTGTCTGTAAGGCTGTGTGTGTTGGGTATATCACCTGGTCTGTTTGGAAGGTTGTGTGTGATGGGTATGTCAGCTGGTCTGTCAGTAAGGCTGTGTGTGTTGGGTATGTCAGGTGGTCTGTCTGTAAGGCTGTGTTGGGTATGTCATCTGGTCTGTCTGTAAGGCTGTGTGTGTTGGGTATATCACCTGGTCTGTTTGGAAGGTTGTGTGTGATGGGTATGTCAGCTGGTCTGTCAGTAAGGCTGTGTGTGTTGGGTATGTCAGGTGGTCTGTCTGTAATGCTGTTTTTGCTGGGTATATCAGCTGGTCTGTAAGGCTGTGCAGTTGGGTATGTCAGCTGGTCTGTCTGTAAGGCTGTGCAGTTGGGTGTGTCAGCTGGTCTGTCTGTAAGGCTGTGTGTGTTGGGTATGTCAGCTGGTCTGTCTGTAAGGCTGTGCAGTTGGATGTGTCAGCTGGTCTGTCTGTAAGGCTGTGTGTGTTGGGTATGTCAGCTGGTCTGTCTGTAAGGCTGCGCAGTTGGGTTTGATCTGTTGGTTTATCTGTAAGACTGAGTGTATGCAGGTTGATGTATGTCAGTTTGCTGTTGGCTGTTTCAGCTTGTTGGTTTATCTGTATGTATTTCAGTGATAATCAGTGACCCTCTAACGAGCCACATATAAAGGGAGTTAATTAGCACTCAAAAGATTTCACACAAACACAAGAACAAAAACCCAAATTGCCTGCAGTAACTGACCTGGCGTGCGAGTAAATGCAAGGTGCATAAGCCTCACAACATGTACATAGCAGCTGGGTATACAGTGCTAGATTGAGAGGGGTGCCTGAACCTGAATCTTGTGATTTGAGCTTCTTCTCCTCTGTGTCATTGTGTCGTTTGTTGGTGATGGTGGCTGTGGTGTCAGCTGTTGGTGCTGCTGATGTTGATGATGAGTGATGATGATTGCAGGGTGCTCAGTTGAAACGACCAGTGGAAGCTCAGAACGCCATCCTTCGTCGTCACTTTTTGGAAATGACCCAAAGCTTCATGATCCCCCTGGTATGTCTGGTAATCGCATTTCATTGATGACATGTATCACTGACATTAAAATGATGATAGTAGATGGTAAGAGTGATGAGAAGTGTTCATATTATTATCATGGTAAACATGCTTTTAACAATATGTGGATTTTGTCGACATTCTGTGTAAATGTGTGTTGTTTGTCGTTATTTGTTTGTTTGGTTTCATTGTTGAGCAGCTTTGAGAGTGTACGGATGGGTTTTCCTGTTTATTTCTTATTTATTCTCTTTTCTACAGGAGCGATACATGGCCAGTCTGATGCCTCTCCAGCGAAACATTTCTCCACACAAGGTTAGCAACAGATAAATGGAATTTGGGCGGAAAATGACATTTTTCGCCAAAGTCTTTGAAAGTTTCAGAATTATGTCGACAGATTATTTGCAGAGGGGGGATTTTGAAGAAACTGGGAGGCTGAATGATGGATGGTGGAAGGAAAACACAAAACTGGTTTAACTTGAAACTGCTTCTGGACCTGGTGTCACTGGTAACCCAGTCTGTAAGATCAGATCAGACCTGGTTCAGATCAGTCTGTAAGATCAGATCAGACCTGGTTCAGATCAGTCTGTAAGATCAGTTCAGACCTGGTTCAGATCAGTCTGTAAGATCAGACCAGACCTGGTTCAGATCAGTCTGTAAGATCAGATCAGTCTGTAAGATCAGATCAGACCCAGTTCAGATCAGTCTGTAAGATCAGTTCAGACCTGGTTCAGATCAGTCTGTAAGATCAGATCAGACCTGGTTCAGATCAGTCTTTTAAAGCCAAACTGAAAACCTTCCTTTTCTCACAGTATTTCAGCCCTAACTAATATCAGCACCCAGTTTCTGCTACAGTCCCTGTGTGTGTGCATGTGTATGTTTTTGTGTGTGTGCTTCCATTAATGCCTTCTGAAAATTGTTTTGGTAGGACTGTCATGTATGTGTGTATAGAATATTGTATTTAGGTTAATATGTATGATGTGAACATTCAGGGCATTGATGGGCGCATGAGAAATGCTCAATGTTATTATAATTAATAAAAAAAAAGTGTTCAAATTGTGCGTAAAACTGAGCAGTAGCTTGGTCTGGTATTTTGAAGTTAAAAAAAAAAAATCGTGTATGAACCCTGTGTTATTCAAGTATGCTCAGGCTGTTCTGTGTCCCTATCCTTCGCAGGGCCCCCCAAGACTGCGGCCTTTTGACACGGAAGAGTTCCTGCACACTGTGGAGCATTCAGGGCCTCAGCTGACCTCAGGCATCAAGGGAGACTGGGAGGGTCTGTACAGGTGAGCTGCTCTCAAAACTGATAGCTGGGAGAGTCTCTTCTGGTGTGAAAAAAATGGTGAATTTTTTCTCAACTATATAGACCCCCCCCCCCCCCCCCCCCCCCCCGTTGTAAAAAATGGTGGAATGGTGTGAAGCCAAGTTAATGAGCAATTTTCTGTGGACATGTTGTTGAAGGAGGCTTGGGGAGGAAAGATGGGGGGGGGGGGGGGGGGAATGGAGGGTCTGTACAGTTGAGGAAATTCTTTGACAGAATACACTTATCAGAAGAGGGACTGGGAGAAATTCAGTGATACAGAATGTACTTAATAGGTGGGGTGGCGTGGGGGGTTGTATAGGTTGATTTTTTTGGAATGACATGTAAACAATAGGAGGGAGGGAGTCTGTATTGTTTGTTACACAAAATGCACAAAATAGAAAGAGGAAGGTATGTGTGTGTGTGTGTGTGGGGGGGGGGGGGGGGGGGGGGGGGAGGTCTATATAGTTGAGAAATTACACAGAATTCACACAAAGAAAGATCATAGTTCACAAAGGACAATGAAAAAAAGTGCTGGTTGGGTCAAATCTAAGTTTGAGCAGAATATTTTTCAGCCTCTAACAAGTGTCCAGATAAAAATGGGTGGACATGTTTGTGGTTCTCCATTTCTTCTTGTAAAGCAAAATTTAATTAACCATTTTCTGGGGGCTGTGAGAGAAAGAGAGAGAGAGAGAAATGCAGAGGGGAGATCATTCATTGTATGTAAGTACTGGATTTGATTTATGCAATATGTGGATCTGTGGGTGTGGGTGTGCATTCGTGTGTGTGTGTGTGTGTGTGACTGTGTGTGGGTGTGTATGTGTGTGTATGTGTGTGTGTGTGTGTGTGTGTATGTGCAGGCGATTCTTCAAGTGCCCCAACTTTGAGGGCTGGTACTACCAGCGACAGAGGGAAGTCAACCAGAAGCTGCAAGTACTGCACATGGACGCTCTCAGCAACTCTGTAAGTGCTACACTGTCTGTCCCACGTAACGAGAAATGTGCCCTTGGAGACATTGTTTCACAATGTAGTCTTCATGAGTTGTAGATTTATGCACATGCATGTCAGTGTGTTTGATAGCATGCACTGCATGCGTCAGTACCTGAGCGAATGGATTCAGAACAAAGGAGTGTGTTGGTGTTTTTAATAGTGTGTACAATGTGTTCAGTGGTGTATGTCAGTGTGTTTGATACTGGTGTATGTCAGTGTGTGACACTGGTGTGTGTCAGTGTTTGACAGGTTGCACTGTATGCTTGAGAACCTGAGTGAACAGTTTCAGAACAAAGAACTGTGTCACTGTATCTAATAGTGTCCATGTGTTTCATGACATTTGACAGTGTGTACTATACGTTTTAGAGTGTGTACGTCAGTGTTTGACAGAGTGTATTGTATGCTTCAGAACCTGAGCGAGTGGATTCGGGACAAGGAAGAAGTGGAGATTGTGGACCTGATCCTGCGCATCAAGGAGAAACTGGTGAGTGATGCTGCAAATGTTCTAATTCAGTGTAGAATGGAAAGCAAAATGCTTTTAGGGTCAAGTGCAGGCTACAACATAAGTGAAGCCAGGTGTGGTCACTGAACTTACGCATTTCTGCAAATTTTGTAACTATCAGTCATGCACAGGCACATATACACATATGCACAGCACACTTGCACAATACACACACACACACACACACACACACACACACACACACACACACACACACACACACACACACAATACACTCCCTAAACATACATGCATGCAGGTGCGCTCTCTCTCTCTCTCTCTCTCTCTCTCTCTCTCTCTCTCTCTCTCTCTCTCTCTCTCTCTCCACAGTCTCTTTCTCTGTCTCTTCCTCTCTCCCATCCCTCTCCCCTTTCTCTCTGTCTCCCTCTCTCCCTCTCCCATTTTTCTCTCTCCATCTGTCTTTCTTTCATTTTTTGTTTCTTCTTGGAAATAGGGTGGGATGAGAAAGCGGTATGTTCAGTCAAGAGTGTTGTAAAGCACTTTGAGTCTCTGAAAGCACTGTATAAATTCCCTGTTATTGTTATTGTTATTGCCTTATGTCTCATTTTGCCCTACTGCCTTCTTTGCAGAAGTTTGCCAGCAACAACCACACTGTGGTGCAAAGAGAGAGTGTGGCGAAGCTGCAGAAACACCTGGAAACCATTGTGTCTTCCCTGCCCATCGACCTGCAGTCTGTCATCAAGACTTGACACCATGCGAAGGGCTGCAGACTTCATGTGCCTCTTCTGCCAGGACTCTTTAGACACATGGCCCACATTTCAGAAACGTCTGGAAAGCCACGGTTTCCACCTGCCTTGACAGCATGCTGTATTATTCTAGGAAGGTGACGCTGTGGAACACTAGACATTTCAGGCAACTGGAGAAATGGTCATTTCTGGTTGTCCTGTGTATTAGCGAGGTGATGCTGTGGAACACTAGACATTGCAGGCAACTGGAGAAATGGCCATTTCTGGTTGTTCTGTGTACTAGCAAGGTGATGCTGTGGAACACTAGACGTTTCAGACAACCAGAGAAATGGTCGTTTCCGGTTGTTCTGTGGACAAGGTGACGCTGTGGAACACTAGACGTTTCAGACAACTGGAGAAACGGTCATTTCTGGTTGTCCTGTGTGCCGTGCAGTCTCTCATCAGTGTACGGCATAGTGTGTGAAATGCTGCAGACTTGAGAACTGCTGGGACACCACTGGGTCTGGTCTGCCCAGTCTCATGTGAGTGTCCGTCTGCCATCTCGTGCCAGCTGCAGACCGACTGACCGACTGCCGCTGTCTGTTGCCTGAAGGTTTGCAAACTGATGGTCTGTCATCATCTGTTGACTTGTGGTTTCACAAACTGACATTCTGTTATCGTCTGTTGGCTTGTGGTTTGCAAACGGATAGTGACATTGTCTGTTGCCTGAAGGTTTGCAACTGACTGTCATTGTCTGTTGACTTGTGGTTTCACAAACTGACATTCTGTTATCGTCTGTTGGCTTGTGGTTTGCAAACTGATAGTGACATTGTCTGTTGCCTGAAGGTTTGCAACTGACTGTCATTGTCTGTTGACTTGTGGTTTGCAAACTGACAGTGTCATTGTCAGTTGCCTGAAGGTTTGCAGCTGACTGTCATTGTCTGTTGACTTGTGGTTTGCAAACTGACAGTGTCATTGTCTGTTGCCTGAAGGTTTGCAAACTGACAGTCTGTTGTCATCTGTTAACTTGGGATTTGCAAACTGACAGTCTGTCTTTGTTGCCTGAAGGTTTGCAGTCTGTCTTTTTTGCCTGAAGGTTTGCAGTCTGTCTGTTGGCTCAGAGTTTGCAAACTATCAGTCTGTCATTGTCTGTGTGCTGAAGGTTTGCTGACTGACAACCTGTTGTCATCTGTTGATGGACAGTTTCACATGCTTAGCTGACGCACATTGTTTCGTTGTCTGCCAATCATGGGCTGAAGATGACGTCTTGCACTGCCTCTAGCCGTTTCTGTGGTCCATACATATTTCCTTATCATTGATCTTGCCCTCCTCGGCAACCTTCTTTGCGCACAAGTCTGAGTGTGATGCAGCTGGAGGGATGGGAATGTGAGAGCTACCCTCTGAGACAGTTTCAGCAGTTCTTTCCAAGAATGTGTGGTTCAGAGGTGGACGGCACTCAGCTGTGGAATGAGAATCTGGCATCATCCCTTTGTGATTACATGCTGTCAGTGGTGAAAAAAGAGAATCCACCACTTTTTGTTCCTGATCATGTGACCTCTTTTGAAATGTGTGAAAGATTGGCAATTTTTGTTCAGGATTATGTCCCCTCTCTTGTGAAATGGGTGCAAGACATAAATTTTTTGATCTGGATTATGTCACCTCTCTTGGGAAATGGGTAAAAGACTGCCAATTTTTGTTCCTGATTGTGCCACCTCTCTTGCAAAATGGGTAAAAGGCTGTCAATTTTTGTTCCTGATTATGCCACCTCTCTTGTGAAAAGGGTAAAAGACTGCCAAGCTTTGTTCCTGGCCATGGGCTCTCACTTGTGAGAGGGATGAGGAATCGCCATCATCCCTTCCCAGTCTTGTAAAAAGTGTCGTGGAACACTTGGTCTGACTGCAGATGCCACTTGAAAAAGGGATGTTGGTGCAGACATACAGCTGTTTACAAGTCTCACACTGATGTGAAGGAGAAGTGCTTCAAGTTCATGGCTTCATGTCAAACAACCGAGTCTGGACAGTTTACTGAACTTTTGCACTGATGTCGGAACTTCTCATTTTGAGCAGTGTGCAACGCAGTTGACAACTTTGGGTTAAATCTTATTGCAAGGTGTTTTTCTTCTTCTCCTTTTCCCCCGTCTCGGCAATGTGATTTGCTCCAGTCAGCAGCTGTTTGGAGAGTGTCACTGGTAACACATGCTTCATTTGGAGAGTGTCACTGGTAACGCATGCTTTATTTGGAGAGTGTCACTGGTAACACATGCTTCTGGTAACACATGCTTCATTTGGAGAATGTCACTGGTAACACTTGCTTCATTTGGAGAGTGTCACTGGTAACACATGCTTCCTTTGGAGTGTCACTGGTAACGCATGCTTTGTTTGGAGTATCACTGGTAACACTTGCTTCCTTTGGAGAGTGTCACTGGTAACGCATGCTTCATTTGGAGAGTGTCACTGGTAACACATGCTTCATTTGGAGAGTGTCACTGGTAACACTTGCTTCATTTGGAGAGTGTCACTGGTAACGCGTGCTTCATTTGGAGTGTCACTGGTAATGCGTGCTTCATTTGGAGAGTGTCACTGGTAACGCGTGCTTCATTTGGAGAGTGTCACTGGTAACACATGCTTCATTTGGAGAGTGTCACTGGAAACACATGCTTCATTTGGAGAGTGTCACTGGTAACACATGCTTCATTTGGAGAGTGTCACTGGAAACACATGCTTCATTTGGAGAGTGTCATTGGAAACGCAGGCTTCTGCTGGCTGGTCTGTTTAGGGCATGTTCTGTCTCACATCTCAGATATTGTGGAGGGGGTGAAGTGAACTGTATCAATGTGCAATTGCGTAAGACTTGTAACATTGTAGGAGTGGCAATGTAACAGTCCAGAATTCAGACCCTCTTGAATTTGGAAGTAAACTCAGAAGCTGTGTCTGGATACATGTATATTACCTGTGTCATACTGTTTGGCCGGTCTCAGCGTTTTCAATATGGCCATGCCTTGTCAAAGCCAGAGTTAAGTTGTCTGTGCATTATTTGTATTTGTCTGTGCATTATATGTATTTGTCTGTTTTTGTTTGTAAATGTTGGACAAAATGTAAGCAAAGTGTACAATTGTTTTATAATAGTAAGCGTGATGGTTGGCGAAGGGAGGTGGAGGGGGGGGGGGGGGGTTACTGGCATGTCAGTAGCATACTTGCTCCAAAAATGTGGCATCAAGTATTACCAGTAGGTTGTCCGTGAGTTGGGGTGCAGACTCATTTTGAAACTGGAGACAGAAAAGAGAAAAAGTGTACAGTTGTTCATAAGCCTTTTCTAGACATGAAAATGAAAAAGAAGAATCTCCTTCCCCTTCCCAACCCCCAACCTGTGTATGAAAAAGATGCAGTAAAGAACATGAAGTGAGTGGGGAGGGGGATGTGTATGAACCCTGGTGATTGCATGCCGTGTGAAAGACCCTGAAGTACATCATTGTGAGATGCTATTGGTAAAGATCACTGCATGGATGATTTTGAAAGTGAGATTGCAAACTCTCTTTTTTTAGGAATCTTGTTTATGTTGTGATAATAGCTGTGTGTTTGCTTGCTTGTTTGTTTTATTTCTTTTATGTCTTAAAACCAAATTTGATTGCTTGGTGTATTAAAATGTATTTTTGACTTGAGAGTGAATGGTTGATATGAATGATCATGAATGTATAGCTGAGCCAGGAATGGAGGACTGTCTCCTCCCCATATGCATATCACTCAGAAGTATTAAATTTATCCTGTGCATGCATCGAACTCATGTAAGATGGCACAGTTTTTAGCCTGTGTAGAAAATGTGAGTGTGCTGTATGAAGTGATGGGCATTCATCTAGCCATCTGACCACATGTCTTGTGCCCGTGGCAAAGGATTAATTCTGGATCATTCACAGAGACTGTGTAAGCAAGATCTCTTAGACTCACTGGGGAAAAACACTGACAGACTACCCTCTCACTCTGCTTTCTGTCAGGCATTTGTCTTCACTCTCTTCTTATTAGTCAAAAACTGAAAAAGGTCACCTCTTCTCTTCTGCATGCTGATCTGTTGTTTTCTTTCTTCTCATTGTACCAACCCATCACCAGTAACGTGTGTATGTGTATGTGTGTGTGTGTGGTGAAATCAGCATATTCTTATGTCTTTGTTAGCGCTCCAGGATAGGGCACCATAAATTCTCAGTTATTATTGTCCTGTGAAAAGCTTGGTTGAGTAAAACAGAAACAAAGCTAGTGGTATGGAAAAGTAAAGTAACTTGTCCCAAATCTTTGAAGAAGCACTTGTATTCTCCTTAATATATCTGTTGTGTGTAAAACATGTAAATTGACAGAGTGCTCTCACTCTCTCTCTCTCTCTGTATCTGTCTTTGCATTTGTTTTGATCTTACTCGTTGGTTTTGTTAACATGCATGTGACATAATGCTAAGTGTTGGTATATTTCATATCTGTAAGCTGCTGCAGTCTATGATGCTTACAGTAGGAACTTAATAAGTGTTACTTAATTATAGTAATTGTGTGAATGTAACAGGTTGCATGTGTGTGTGTGTGTGTGTGTGTGTGTGTGTGTGTGTGTGTGTGTGTGTGTGTGTGTGTGTGTGTGTGAGTAAGTGTGCATGCACACTTACGTGCAGAAGCAGAATAACAAGAAGAGAGATTTTAAGATAAAATCTGTCATTCTGCTTTTTTAACAGGTATCTCTTGTTGTCATTCTCCTTTTTCTGCAAACACACACACACACACACACACACACACACACACACACACACACACACACACACACATACACAAACGCACAAACTGCTACATTGTGTTACATAACCTTCATGGGGCATTTAACTTTCATTCAAGTTAGTTTTGGCAACCTTAATTTCAAAGTCACAGGGGGTACTGGAAGAGGAAGAACTGGAAGCTGTACTTTCTCAGTATTAATCCAGTCATATTAAAATGGTGGTTATTAATCATGTGAACAAGGTCATGTACAAAATGGTTTTTGTGACTTTGGCCTGGTGGCGATGGACACACTTTTTGGACATTGCAAAAACTGAAATGCTGACTTTTTGTCTCAAAAACTGTGTGAAGGTGGATCAAACCAAAGACACAAGTTGGTCAGAAAATGCAGAAAGTGTGCAACTATTTATATGCATGCTTCGTTTGGTGGTTTTGTCAATATTTATACAAAAGAAGCAGCCTTTTGTCCCAAGTTTCAGCTCGTTGGGGTGCAGCCGTGTTTGGTCACTCTTTACCAGTGAAGAGCAAAGAAAGGTTGTCTTGTGAAATAGTTGATACTTTTTTCATACAGCATATGCCAGCATTAACATACGCCAGCATTGTTTATGTCACTGATGCAGATGAAAATTGCAGCACTTCTGTTTGTGTTTTTACTGCCATCAGACGTTGTTTTTTTATAAACGGGACCAGAAAAAGTGCTGTGTGTAAGTTTTTCATTCCATTCCTTTCAATAGTGCCAGTGAGGTTTCTTCAGTTTGATTCCTTTTTAACTGCAGTCTTTCAAGCATCTGTCCTGGCGTGACTGTGGTTCACAGAATGTTAAAATCCATTTACTAACTTTCAAGCATTGCATGATGATAACCCTGTTTCAGTTTCATGCTTAGTGCTGGTTTGGTTGACTTTGCAAAAGTTTAAGTGTATGGAAACTTGAAACTTTTGACTTTGAAGGGAGGTCATTAATACATTTTGCTTCCTCTGCAAACCCTATATATTATGTACATGTATGTGAACAAGCGCGTTGAGCTCACTCAGCGGGGAATAGCACTACAGAAAATTTATGTCTTATTATTATTAATCAGTTCATGTTGGCTGTTCTTTGGTGCCTGTTGCAATGTTCTGCTATACATTTGTTTGCAGTGAGAGTTGATTCGGCTTTTGCTTCTCCTGTTTTTACTCCCACTTAACTACATCATTTTTTTTCTTCTTCTTTCCATCGCTGCTTCAGTATTATTCCGTTTAGTATGCGTGTACTAGTACTACGCTTGCGCAGTCTGGGTGGGTGGGTGGTGGTGGGGGTGCATCTTCGTAGCTTAAACTCTTATCCTGTTGTGTATTACTGACAGCTGGACATGGGGTCTCTAACTTGCCCCGTGATCTTGATACATGCTGTGCGCACGACGATGAGTGGAGCACTGACAAGTCTTCATTTGGCGTTGACTCAAAACTGAAAAAGTCCCTTGTCCCGTTTCCATTATGGGGGTCAGCCCATACTAACAGCTTTTAGCAGATTGCAAGGTAGCATGCACGGTGACCAGGAACTTATCTCATGTGTGTGTGTGTGTGTGTGTGTGTGTGTGTGTGGAGGAGTTGATGGTGCTGCCCAAAGTTATTTTGGGTGGGTGGGTGGGTGGGGGGGGGGGGTTCTTATGATTTGATTTTTTTTGCTTCACCACATTGCTTTCATCATGTAGCTTTATTGGACAAATGCTGTTGTGCTGTATGAGAATCAACAGTTGTTGTTTTTATTTACCTTCATGGTAATTACACAGTACTACCAGTACCCCACACTGTTGTATTTTTTTAGTCAAGCCAAGTCTTGTGTGTGTCTGTATATATATATATAGTGTGTCCTTGTTTATCAGTGTTACTTTCTCTGCATGCCGGTGTTGATTGTGCCCCTTGCACTTACTGTAATCTGGTAACCTCCACAGTTGATGGTGAACTGTGGTGTGGGACACGTTGTCTGTAACTACTGTATCCAGTTTGGGATACCTTGTCTCTAATTATATATTGTACCCAGTTTAGTCACAGTCTATATTTCTACTTCATGGTCAGCTGCAGTTACACTTGGGCACCTTCACTGTTGCATCTGCATCACTTGTGTGACATCAGGTAATAAGCAGTATGTGCATACAGAATTTGGAGGGTATTTATTTAATAAAGGTCAGTTTTGTGGCTTCAAAGCCTTTGAGATCACACTCACAGCACATGCAGTCATATTGTAAATAATCAGATATGTCTTTAGGACAGTTTTCCTTGCTTGTCAGTTGTTCGCATGTGTTGCACATGCAGTACGCTCCTGCAGATCATAATGTATGTACACAGAATCACGAGGGTTAATGGGGCAGGTTTCCTTGCTTCACAGTTGTTCGCATGTGTTGCACATGCAGTACGCTCCTGCAGATCATAATGTATGTACGCAGAATCACGAGGGTTAATGGGGCAGGTTTCCGTGCTTCACAGTTGTTCGCATGTGTTACACGCACAGTACTCTCAGGTCGATCACAATGCGTGTACACAGCATACACGAGTTAATGGGCCAGTTTCCATTGCTTCCCAGTTGTTTGAATCACAATACACGCAGCACAAAGGCTGCATTTGGGAATGCAAAAAACAGCCGCTCATGCAGCCCTCTCACCCAGTGGAATGCATCTGTCAACGTACAATTGTGTATGCTGGGTGACCCCCCCCCCCCCCCCCCACCCCTCCGCAGTGTTTAGCTGGGGAATGGTACTACAACAACGACATACTTGATGATGTTTGGGCTTTAACAGGTGGGTACAGACATTGCTTCAGAGCCAGATTTGTGTAGTGTGATCTGCATGCAGTGCTGACTTTTTATTCTGTGATACCTAGCTTAAGTGAACTTGAAGAATAATCATGAACCAATCCCAGCATTTTTATACATATATATACATCTTAAACCCCCCTCCTTCCCACCCCAAATTCTTAACCCCCCCCCCCCTTCCCACCCCAAATTCTTAACCCCCCCTTCCCACCCCAAATTCTTAACCCCCCCCTTCCCACCCCAAATTCTTAACCCCCCCCCTTCCCACCCCAAATTCTTATCCTAGGTGCCAGTGGTACTTTTATTCTGCAGTTGTACTCTCAGAACAGTTCATCTCAAAATGTTTCATCAAGCCAGAATAAATTCTTCACATTATGGGATTTCACTTCATGAGACAAACAAGTTTGCAGGCTGAAAGCTGAACCAAGAATATATGTGACACTACCATTTGATTTGTGTCACATTTTTGGTTTGAATGAATTGTTTCATGTTGAAATGAATAAAATTAAAAATAACATTGTTGGATGGAAACATTCTCTGCAGAAGAAATTGTGGATCTTGGTGCATGTGTGTGGGTGTGTATGTGTTTTGTTAAGTGTCATTCCAGGGTGTGTGTGTGTGTGTGTGTGTGTGTGTGTGTGCGTGTGCGTTTTCTAAATGTCACTCCATGGTGTGTGTGTGCGTGTGTTTTGTAAATGTCACTCGATGGTGTGTGTGTTTTATGAATGTTGCTCTATGGTATGTGTGTGAGTGTGTTGCTAAGTGTCACTCCACTACCACAAAGTGACAAACCCAGAAGACAGTGGGGTTTTTTTGTAATCCTTTTTTCAAGACAGAAATTTTAGAACCCCACAACCACCAAACCACATAACAGTTTCAATAAATGCATTCATCATCAACTCTGACCTGAGCACACATATATATTTATATTACTGTAATTTGCCCATACAAGTAGATATATACAGCATTTTTAATTATAACATTAGCATTTCTGTACACATGCACACAGAATGTTCCATATATTGACTGCAGCCAGATTAGAGTTGACAGCATACGATACTGTAACAACTACCATATCAGCCATCACTGACAGATATAGTTACTTTAAAAGCAAACCAGGTGATTTGGATCATAGAAGAGGCCAAAGAATGTGGATCTTCCCATACAAAACTGCCAAGAGGGCTCCATCAGCACATGGCATAGGTATATGGTGTGGTAATAGCACAGTTGGTAGAGTGTCTGAAAAGCTAATGCACAATATTGACGCTGGTTCGAGTCCCCTGTGCTGCAAGGGATTTTTCTCTGTAGATAAGTACAAAATCAAAAGGGGAGTATTAAGGAACAGCATAATTTTTTAATTTTTTTTTAATGTTACTATTAAAAGTGCGTGCTTTGAAATATTTTATCAGAAGTCAACTAATGAAGAAGGAAAGAAGAAAAAAAGAAAAGAAAAAAACAAGAACTTTGCAATCCAAGTTTGTTGATTTCCCTGATGCATTGACAGTAATGGGCATGGAGAATATTGACTAATGATGGTCATTGATGGAAGAAGTTCCCTGTCCTTGTTCGTGCGTTCATTTTGATCAGTTCAAGCTTTTGTGAGAGAAGACCACAGACCTTATAAAGAATTATAAAAATATAGAAAATGTAAAGGTTGATAGCGGAAATCGGTTGTTTACAATAAATAGTACTATGTCCGATGTTGAACTGAGACTTCACAACTATATATATATATATATATATATAGACAAATAAACAAGGCTCTCTATGATTCCTGTGCACCGCACCAGTCAAGCTAACCGGGCCTTGATGAAGCCCTTAAGGGCGAAAATTCGGAGTAAAACGTTTCCACTAAAAAACATGCTTGGACTTTGTTATACTCTCTCTCTCTCTCTCTCTCTCTCTCTCTCTCTCTCTCTCTCTATATATATATATATATATATATACAGTCCATAATACGCGCACGCGATTCAGAAAATTCGGTCAGTGTGTACAAGGGCGTATGATATGTAGATCCTTGACTAGACCATGAACAGCACTACTGTTGCACAGCCTTGAGCATTGTTGATAGTGCACAAAGGGGAACGTGCCAAACAAACCTGACCCGATAGTCACCTTTGTGTTCAAAAATAAACCGCTACGCTATTGGTCAGAATTGAGGGCGTTGTTCGGACATGAATAAACATAACAATTCACCATGTGCGTGCTGTTTACATACATCAACAATCGCTGCGTAGGTGCCGATACTTCTCAGAGATTACCACAAGGGCGTTTTCAGGGCAGTTGGTGATCATACACCGTACATTTGACGCAATCTATAACTGTTGCCAAATGGGCGTTTGTCTCGATAATGTGACTAATGAAAAAGGTGGCGGACTTAGACTAGCCAATCAAAAGAGTCGTTTCTTGTTTGTACGGATCACGCCATGATGTCTTCATTTAGCAGAGGGGTTTCTGAATCATAAGGTGACGTCTGCTGCCGTGTTTAGCATCGTACGAAAGGGTTCTAGCAAGTTCAGAACTTGTTAAATTGATAGACTTTAGTCACTCTGTGATTTCTGATCAATAGATTGTGCGGTGTTCGACAACGGCGTCCTGGGGAGCTGACCTGTTTTTCTGACTTCCAACGTTTTTGACCGACACAATTTTTGACATTTCACTTTCGGTATGTTGACCTACACTATCGCAGTTTGGACTTTAGCGACCCGTGATTTTATTAGCATATGTCGGTAATGCATATTAGACGATCGAAACGGAAAAAAAGGGGAAAAGGAATTATAAATTTGGGGTTATACACTGAAGCGGAAGCACAGAGATAAAGCACAGTAGAGACGATCAAAATAATCAAAATTATTGTAGCTACTTCTAATGTACTTGTATTTTGTCACTGGGTGATTTTCCACCATGATACTCGTGCCTGCTCTCGATAAAAAAAAATAAAAAAAATAAAAATTAAAGGTAAGGGGAAAAAATCAGATCACAGACCAGTATGGTTCACTAAGCACTGCTCTTGACACACACAAAGGGGGTGGGGGGGGGGGGTTGTGGGGAGGGGGGGCTTGAATATTGACGATGTGAAGATGAACTGTTAACACTCCTCATTAATATTTTGGTTATTCTGTTGACAGGAGACAAAATGAGCGCTTTTTGCTCAAAAAGTATACGCACCATATCCCCTCACAAGAAGACATTTCTAGCCAGCATAGCATGTTGTGACCCATCACCACACAGTGTCTCCCATCAAGGAAATGCCAACCTCCACAGCAGACTTCATCGAAACAGAGCAGCTGCATTCAGCACGTCTTGCCGCTGTAAAACATCCAGTCCCCAGCCCACCTATATGCAGTCATCAAATGCCTTTGGCAAGGTGTCTGCCAAACAGAGACTGGGGCGGGGTAGGTGGAGGGGGTCACAGCAGCAGACGGTCAGCAAGGTCCTGCACCGGGTTCACCTGTCCAGCTGGGCGAAGAACAGTGTTGGCAGCCTCTTTAATGGACTTGGGGCGTTTGCCTCCAGTATACCAAACCGCCTGTCAGAGGAGATGAACCGGCTAGTCAGCCGAAGCAAGAAGATCATTGGTGGTAGCAAAGTCACCAAAGACGGACAGAAAGTACATATGGTACTTCCGGTGACTGAAGATAGAAGCAAGCCGTCGTTACTGGAGACCAAAGTCACACAGCAAGCTGTGACCGAGCGGGAGCAGCACACCTTCGAGAAGGCCATGGAAGACACCAACCAAAGCATAACATCATACTACCGTGCATACTCTTCACCGCAGTACTTTCCTGTCAAAGGCAGAGTTCACCCCAAAGCAGTTTATGCAGAGGAGGATGATGGCTGGGGCGTGTTCAGCAAGATCCCCCTACCATTTATGGACAGTTCCAGCTCTGTGAAGAAGAAGCGATCAGTCAGGAAAGACTTTATTTCCCGATATGCCATTGAAGCCAGGACTCGGGCCCTGGTGGCTAGCTTGAAAACAGCTTCCTCATACTCGTCCAAGATTATCCGAACACAGGATCTGTGTAGGCATCTGAAGCAGTACCCCAGCGGTCGCCATGAAGCTACAGAGGTGAGTGCATGTGCTTTTTGATAATAATAAGTTCTTTTGTATACATGTGCTATTTTTCCAAATTAGAACATGTTAGTTGTTACAGCGTAGTGCAAATTAAAGAACCAAAAGATAGTAAAAACAAACTTATGTATGCGCACATGCATGCACACACATACGTGCGCGCGCACACACACACACACACATGTGCACAATCGGTAAGAGAGTTTGAGGAGAGGAGATTTCAGAAATGATTTGAAAAATGTGAGTGTGTTTGATGACCTAAGTTTCTGACCTTATCTTCTGTACACTAGATCATTCTATTCATTCTATGCACTCCCGGGGGGGGGGGGGGGGGGGGGGGGGGAGTGCATAGAATGAATAGAATGATCTTAGTTCTTACTTTCTGGCACCCTTCTTCCAAACTCTGCCATAATTGGTTATGTTAAATATTGCCTTATTTGGTTACACTAATGAAGAGGCACTACTTATCTATGCACACCTGTCTACTGAAATTGCCCTAAAGACTCATGCTGTCAATGCCTTCCATTAGTTTTGCAAACACGTTTGGGTGCTGCAGCTGTGAAATCAGCATGGCATCAAACCACATGTATTTATAAACAAACATGGCAGCCCTGGTAAAAAGCATACAAAAATATCGCTCAGTTCTAATGATTTTGGTATCGTATGTTCTGGGGCATGGTTGTGAGTGGCTGTGAAACCAGCACCTGATATACTTTGAGTTGTCTGTTAGTGTTCCAACAAACTTACTGCCATTTGAACAGGATGGTAGTTACGGATACCATGGTATTGATGGCATTGACAATGGGTTTCAGTGCAAGGCAGTGCCCTTACTGCTGCGCATGACAGAGTCTGGTGACGAGGTGCTAAAGGAAGAAGCTCTGGAGGCATTGTCGTTGCTAGGATACACTGCACCCGTGAAAGGTCGGGGAATCCGCATCCTTGCTCTGGACGGTGGAGGCACCAGGTAAGTTACTGGTAGTTTGCAGTGCTCGATGAAGGCAGCAGTAGTTATTGGTAGGTTGCAGACTGATGTGATGCAGCCTTGATGAAGGCAGCAGGTAAGTTATGGGTAGTTTGCAGACACTCCTCATGGTGATGTGATGTGTCCTGTTCCTAACTGTTGAACTGTGAGTTTGGCTGCTTCCTACTCTGGATGGTGGAGGCGTTTGGTAGTTTGCAGACGCTTATACTAGATATATATAGGTATATGGTGCATCCTAACTCTGTATCACAGGGTCGATACAGTGGTTATTGGTAGTGTGTTCCTCTGAGGATGTGTGATTTGACTGATGTGCAGCAGACATTCACAGTGAAGAACTGATATTAGATTGTGTTGACTGTGGTTATAGAGGGTTCTGGGCTGTTAGTCACTTGAGCATGGGCTAGTGATGTTAATGTTATCTGCCAGGCTACACTAGGCCCACTCCTGTGTCAGCTGAGTCCATGCAGGGATGCTGTTTGGAGTGTAGGATCATTAGAGTAAGGGGTCAGGGTCAGGGTGGGAGTAAAACAAGGTGATAGTAGGCTGCTGGAGTAAGCCAGTTGGGTTGTTGCAGATAAGGCTTATAAAGTTGCTTTTGTTAGGCCAGTAATGTTTATGGGGTAGACCTCATGGAGATAATTTGATGTGATGATGATATTATATACAGCTTTGATGTCAGTTGGATTTCTTGTATATAATATATATATTTAAAAAAAAATGTATTATTGACTTTTCACCCCAATGTTTGCTTTTGTTGTTGTAATTTAATGTTGTTTTGTGATTGACATGAATGTGTGAGGAGTGTACTTGGCACCACAAAATGTTCATAGTGCAATTATACTGACACGTGGCAAAGCTGTACTGCACTGCATTGTGTGTTGTGTGCTTGTTTCCAACACAGGTCTGATGTGAGGCTTGTCCTCTTGTTTCCAATAGAGGTCTAATGTGAGACTTGTGCTCTTGTTTCCAACACAGGTCTAATGTGTGACTTGTGCTCTTGTTTCCAACAGAGGTCTAATGTGTGACTTGTGCTCTTGTTTCCAATAGAGGTCTAATGTGTGACTTGTACTGTTGTTTCCAACATATGTCTAATGTGTGACTTGTACTGTTGTTTCCAGTAGAAGTCTAATGTGTGACTTGTACTGTTGTTTCCAACAGATGTCTTATGTGTGACTTGTACTGTTGTTTCCAACAAATGTCTAATGTGTGACTTGTCCTGTTGTTTCCAATAGAAGTCTAATGTGTGACTTGTACTGTTGTTTCCAACAAATGTCTAATGTGTGACTTGTACTGTTGTTTCCAATAGTCTGAATAGAAGTCTAATGTGTGACTTGTACTGTTGTTTCCAACAAATGTCTAATGTGTGACTTGTGCTGTTGTTTCCAATAGAAGTCTAATGTGTGACTTGTAGTTGTACTGTTGTTTCCAACAAATGTCTAATGTGTGACTTGTACTGTTGTTTCCAATAGAAGTCTAATGTGTGACTTGTACTGTTGTTTCCAACAAATGTCTAATGTGTGACTTGTACTGTTGTTTCCAATAGAAGTCTAATGTGTGACTTGTACTGTTGTTTCCAACAAATGTCTTATGTGTGACTTGTGCTGTTGTTTCCAACATAAGTCTTATTGTGACTTGTGCTCTTGTTTCCAACATAAGTCTTATTGTGACTTGTGCTCTTGTTTCCAGCAGAAGTCTTATGTGTGACTTGTACTCTTGTTTCCAACAGCAGTCTGCTGTATAGGTCTAATGTGTGACTTGTGCTTGTTTCCAACAGAAGTCTTATGTGTGACTTGTGCTTGTTTCCAACAGAAGTCTAATGTGTGACTTGTGCTTGTTTCCAACAGCAGTCTTATGTGTGACTTGTACTTTTGTTTCCAACAGAAGTCTAATGTGTGACTTGTGCTTGTTACCAACAGGAGTCTTATGTGTGACTTGTACTCTTGTTTCCAATAGCAGTCTAATGTATGACTTGTGCTTGTTTCCAACAGAAGTCTTATGTGTGACTTGTACTCTTGTTTCAAACAGAAGTCTGATGTATATGTTTGATGTGTGACTTGTGCTGTTGTTTCCAACAGAGGTCTAATGTGTGACTTGTCCTCTTGTTTCCAACAGAGGTCTAATGTGTGACTTGTGCTCTTGTTTCCAACAGAGGTCTAATGTGTGACTTGTGCTCTTGTTTGCAACAGAGGTCTAATGTGTGACTTGTACTCTTGTTTCCAACAGAGGTCTGATGTCTATTCAATGCCTGAAGAAGATGGAGGAGCTGAGCAATCGCAGGATCTATGAGATGTTTGACTTCGTGTGTGGAGTGAGCACTGGGGCGCTCATTGTAGCTATGGTGTGCTTGTACCGGCTACCGCTGGACGAATGCCATCGGCTCTACATGGACTTCAGTCGGCAGATGTTCAGTCGCAGCCGTGTCATTGGCACAGGGGGCCTGGTCTGGAACCACTCTTTCTATGACTCAAGCCAATGGGAGGAGATTTTGAAGTAAGTATGCATGTGTGTTTTTGTGTGCGTGCATGCACAAATACTCACTGGGTTGTTCACAGAAGAAAAAAACAATTTGCCCACATTGCACTTTGCAGTGCCTTTTTCTTTGAAGCGTTATGGTTTTTTTCCCCAACCTCTTGAAGTTGAGGAGACATACATTTAAGGTTTATCTGTCTGTTCTTGTGGTCCAAGATTTGTCCAATTTATATTATATATAATATAAAATAATTTATAAAAAAACAAAAACTTTTTGCAACGAAGCCTGGTGCATCTTCATGAGCCAAAATATCATGGACAGGGACTGGATTTTGGTATCTTCCAGGTGAAGGTCACAACATGGGGGCAAACTTCAAAGGCTGCTTGACCTGCAATTTTTGAACTTTTAAAACGTTTGCAGCCAACTTAAAAATAATTTTAACAAATTGTATATAACGTATGTAAATATCGTCCTCAACAAGGAAAATCATGCTTTGTGCAGTTTACACAGGAGAATATATATTTAGAAGTATTGCTCTGGTCAAACATGTACCTTACCTGTTTGATCTATTTAGCACATTCCTGAAGGGATCTTGCAACTGGTTGCATCTGTATCAATACTGATTATTTTGTTTACTCTTTGTTGTTGTTGTTGTTGTTGGTTGTTTAATTCATTGTTGTGTTTTTGTTTTCAGGGCTGAGATTGGCCACAAACAGATGATTGAATTTTCCCGTGATCCACTGGTACCGAAGGTAAGTACAGTATAGGCCCCACACCATAAATTAATTTTCAAGAAGGCCTTCTTCTTTGTGCTCAGTTGCCTGGAAATTCAAAAGAGGACCACACTTATGGAACAGTGTATTCATTGTTGAATGAAGGATATAGTCTTTTTTTTCTTCTTCTGTGTTTGAAAAATCTGTTCTATTTTTATGATTAGATTTTCTTTTGTCAGATACTGTTATCACTGTGATGCTGATACAGGAGGGTTTGAATTTTATACACACACCTGCACACACGCATGCACACATGCATGCATGCATGCACACACACACACACACACACACACACACACACACACACACACACACACACACACTACAATTTCTTGGTAGATTTCTGTACAGAGCCATTTCACAACAAGTGGTTTGCCTGCTTCCTTTTGTGTTTTTGATCTGTAATGTTCTGATAGAGTCATTATTATTAGGCTTTCATATCTGTCCATAAAACAGACAAATATACAGATGAAAGCAGCAGTCGCAAGGCAGCAGAACAAAGAACAATGTGTGTGTGTGAGCCAGTTTGGCCTAGCACTAGCAGTGAGGCATTAGGCTGGTAAGCAGAAGGGCTTCAGCTCAATTTTGCTTCGGCTCTCCTCTCTCTTCAAAAAGGTTGTGGTTTATGGACACTGTCTTGTGACTTTGTCCCTCACAATTAATAAAACATTAAAATGGCTCTCGTCGCTGCCCATCTTAATGCAGAAGTGATTGTGGTGGTGAGAGTGTAGCGATAGATCTATAATCTCCTCCTTCCCCCGCCTCCATATATATCCTTTTCCCCACCCCCAACCCCCTTCTCCCTGTCCTTAATAAGCCTTATGGTTTCTGTGGACATTAAGTGCCATGTTTACTTACTGGGAAAAGCGATTTCAAGTCTGGTATCTGGACTACGTTGTGACAGGGATGTTGTACCCAGTCTTCACTTGGCTGCCATGGGTGTGTTTCAGATGATTGCAGTGTCCACCCTGATGAACACCCCGCGCTTGAAAAACTTTGTGTTTCGAAACTACAACCTCCCCCCCAGCACATACTCACAGTACCCTGGTAGCTGCATCCATGAGCTGTGGGAGGTCATCCGCGCTTCATCCGCGGCCCCAGGGTACTACGAAGACTTTCCTCTGGGAGACTACGTGCACTCTGTAAGTGAGGACTGTAGTAAATAAATAATAACAATGAAGTATTTCTAAAGCATGAAGCTGTAACAATAAAATAGACCTTGGTGTGCTGCAGAGAAATCAGATTTAAACACCCGCATGAAGACACCACAAGTGGAAAGTGGTGTTAAAACAGTGTGAAAGTCTGTGCAGAATCTTGTGATTGAAAGGTTGCAGGTTCAAATCCCTGCAGGAGCGGTGGGAAAAATTTCTTCTCCGGGGTCAACTTTCTGTGTTGACTCTTTTTTTTGGTATCTGTTCCACCCCCGTGTTACTGCAGTAGCACGTAAAAGATCCCAGTCATTCTGCCAGAAGTGCAGGTGGCAGGTTGCAGCTAAACATGCATACACCTTACGTATGTGGCTTTGCATGAGGCAACATGGTGCATGGTTGTATGGTGTACACAGAATGCACTGAGACGGCAGCAGTTTCATGTGGCACCAGCCATGCCAGCGCTGTAACTTCACCACTTTAGTGGATATTCAGAAATGCTCTATGAAAAAGTTAGTCACTCATGTACTGAGAATCACATGCGAGTGCATGCTCAAGAATCACATGTCCAAGAGTGGAGAATAGCGCAATATAAAAGTGATCATCATCATCAGAATCTACATCCTTTGGATGAAGGCCTCCTGTTTTTCATGTTGGACTCCGGAGTTTGGTGGATTATGGATCACCCAAATAACCCAGCATGCAATAAAAGTGTCTAGAGTCTTCAAAAGGCTGACGTCGGACACTAAACAGAAGAAGAAGACCATTTGCTTTCCTTGTTTTTAATGTGAAAAGTGTTTATCTCGTTGACAGGATGGAGGTCTTTCCACCAACAACCCCACGGCACTGGCTGTTCACGAGAGCCGCTTACTGTGGCCCTATGAGACCATCCAGTGTGTGGTTTCCCTGGGGACCGGCCGTTATGAACCCTCTGTGGAGCTGACCGGCTGTAGCAAGGTGTCGCTGAAAGAGAAGGTGTCCAAGATTGTCGACAGTGCCACTGACACTGAAGGTGAGAAAAGGGAGGAGGTGTGGGTGGGGCATAATTTATATGAGTGTGTGTGTGTGTGTGCGTCTGTGCATGCGTTCCTGTGAGCATGCATGCATGTGTGTGAGTGTGTATACGTGTGCGCATGTGCATGAGTGTGTGTGTGTGTGTGTGTGTGTGTGTGTGTGTGTGTGTGTGTGTGTGTGTGTCCTTTCCCTCAGTCTTTTGTACTTATTGATTATGATCCATTTATGTCAAACTCCAGCATGAAATTGGGGCAAAGCTTGAATTTTTTCTTGACACTAGCAGCTGATCCAGTTCCGTTTGCTTACATCTGTTTTTCTTTTCCAGGGGTGCACATCATGATGATGGACCTGATGCCTCCAGGCACGTACTTCCGTTTCAACCCCTACCTGTCTGATGACCTTCAGCTGGACGAGATCCGCCAGGACCGGCTGGACGGCATGCTCCGAGACACCAGCATGTACCTCCGCAAGAATGAGCGCAAGATGCAGAAAGCCGTTGAGACCCTGAAGCAGGGGCGCCTGGCTCACCAGCATGCCATGGACTGGGTCAAGTTCAAGGCTGACTGCCTCGTGTAGCTTTGTGTGATCCACACTGTACGCCAGTGACTGCGCGTGGCATTCGCAGAGTCACGGTGAAGGCCTGCACTGTCTTGCTGGTTCCATTGGCTACCCTCTCACACCCCTTACGTTTGATCCTGCCGGAGGCTTGCATCCTCTTGCAGATTCCATCGGCTACCCTCTCGCACCCTTTACTCATCATCCTCGCAGCCCCAGTAAAAGCTTGCACTGTCATGCAGGTTCCATCAGCTACCTTCTCACACCCTTTATGCATCAGCTGATGAAGGCGCCTGCACCATCATGCAGGTTCCATCAGCTACCTTCTCACACTGCTTACGCTTCATCTGCTAACCGAGTTTGAAGGCTGAAACCTTTCTTTGGTGGTTCAGCATCTGCATACTAATGACCACGCTATGCCTAGCTGTGTGCTGATGTAGCCGAAGACTGACACACCCATGTAGGTTCTAGTGTCTACATGCTTACGACCAAAATATGCATTATCTGCTGATGGAGCTGAAGACCTCAATGCCCTTGTGTTGGTTCCAAAGTCTCTGTGCTTGCAATCGTATGCATCACCCCCAGTGTTGATATCGCGGGCGTCATCCAGTGATGTTGAAAACTGAAAGCTTGCAGCAAAGTTGAACTTCATCACCATGCTGCATCTAGCTGGCTGACGGTAAAAACTACAAACCCAAAACTTGTCTGCAGATTGAACCGCTGGTGTGCTTGCCGCAGTACCAGACACTGGTTTAGCTGAGGTCTGCGGCACCAACAGAGTTGTGGAGCTGGGAGTCAGAAGGGTTGCTGCCATAGTTTGCGCTGGTGGACATAGGGCAAAGTCTTTTGCCCCGTTCACCATGGCGCCAGCTCCTGCTGAGCCTTGATGCCGTGATGTAGGAGATGGTGTTGGTGTCCAGCGACATTGGGTAGACCAGTGTGGGAAAGAGGCAGCGGCAGTCAGGCTGATTTTAGTCGCAGATAAATATTGGTCTCTGTATAGTTCTGAAGTAAAACTCCTCGAATTTTTGTCTGTCTCTTTTGACTGTCTTGTGGAAGAGTAATCACTGAATGAAAAGAGAGTATGCGTTACCGTTTAAAAAAAAAAAATTAATTTAATGTGTTGCTGTTGTGTTTCATAATGTAGAGTATGTATCTGCTTATGTAAAGTGACTGTATGTATGTGAAGTGTACGTATTTTGTTGTAAAGTAAAACAGTTTGTTGCTCTAAATAGCTTTACTTATTTATATTTTATGTCACGGAAAAAGAATTGAGAACTTCTTGAGGTTCAGATAAGACTTACACAGAAGACAGATATAAAATAAAATTAAAAATATCATAAAGAAGTGAAGAAGATTTTTTTTTTTTTTTTTTTGGTGTGTTGCTCATTTAGCATTGGTTCTGTTGCCTGCTGTGTTGGGAGAATGCAGTTCTTCCTTTTTATGGCTGTTAGAAGAACAATAGAGGAATCAAGGTGTGATTGCTGCTTCACTTTCCTTTGCAAAAGCTGTGTGGGGTTTGCTGTTTGTTTGCACTTCATCTTTCCTCCTGTAATCTCTGTGAGATTCCCGTGTAGGACAAAGTTTGTATCCGCTCATTATCTGTGAGATGCCCTTGTAGGACAAAGTTTGTATCCGCTCATTATCTGTGAGATGCCCTTGTAGGACAAAGTTTGTATCCGCTCATTATCTGTGAGATGCCCTTGTAGGACAAAGTTTTATCCGCTCATTATCTGTGAGATGCCCTTGTAGGACAAAGTTTGTATCTGCTCATTATCTGTGAGATGCCCTTGTAGGACAAAGTTTGTATCCGCTCATTATCTGTGAGATGCCCTTGTAGGACAAAGTTTGTATCCACTCATTATCTGTGAGATGCCCTTGTAGGACAAAGTTTGTATCTGGTCATTGTACACTTTAGTACTGTATTAGGACAAAACAAACCAACAAATAAAGCAAACTGAATGTTGTTGTTTTTATGCAAAGAAAATGCAACATTATTGTTTCAGCCCTTGGTGTTCATTATATTGTGGAGGGTGATTGTCTGGCTTGTTCTTGTCAATGGATATCTCCAGGTTTTGCCTTGTGTCACTGCCTGATATTATGGTGACTAGTAAGTAAGTAAGTTGGTGTTTTACGCCCAGTCAACCGGTGCTGAGGCTGAAGCAGAGAGAGGTTCCACTCTGAGCCCCAGGCCCCAGTGGCTTAAGCATAGAGGTTCCATGCTGAACCCCAGGCCCCACTGGTTGAAGCACAGAGGTTCCACTAAGCCCCACTGGTTGAAGCCCAGAAGTTCCATGCTGAACCCCAAGCCCCACTGGTTAAAGCACAGAGGTTCCATACTGAACCCCAAGCCCCACTAGTTGAAGCACGGAAAGTTCCATGCTGAACCCCAAGCCCCACTGGTTGAACCATAGAGAAGTTCCATGCTGAACCCCAAGCCCCTCTGGTTGAAGCACAGAGGTTCCATACTGAACCCCAAGCCCCACTGGTTGAACCATAGAGAAGTTCCATGCTGAACCCCAAGCCCCACTGGTTGAAGCACAGAGGTTCCATACTGAACCCCAAGCCCCACTGGTTGAACCATAGAGAAGTTCCATGCTGAACCCCAAGCCCCACTGGTTGAAGCACAGAGGTCCCACGCTGAACCTCAATCCCCACCCGCATGATTACATTCCCACAAGCTTTCAATCTGACCACCAGGTGGTGCTGTTTGTGGCCAATTCCTGCATTTAGATGAATGCTGTTTGCCTGGGTTGATGGCAGCCAATATCTCTTGTCATTCTAGTCATCAGCGATTGTGTGCCATTACTGATCAAGTAGTTTTTCTCAGGATCCACCAGTGTCTCAGTTGTTAATGTTATGCTTTAGTGTGGGGGCTGCTCTGTGGGTTGTTTGTGTGGAATACTGTTTGTAACATTCTGTTTCACTGAAGCTGCTGGGGGCAAGTGACTGCCAAGAACCCTCCACAGTGGTTTTCATTCTATGATGACAGGTGACTGGTTAGATAATAGATCCAGTTAAGTGTATTGAGCTCACTTGATGGAGAACAGCAGTAAAAAAATATAATAATAAAAAAATATATGCATTATTAAGTTCAGTTCACAAGGCCATACACAGGTATATATGTCACTTGTCAGTGAAGATGGACAAATGTCTGAAATGAATTTGAAGTAGTTTCAAAAGTGATAATATGGACAGTAAACAATTCTGACAATGGATTTTCTCATGGATTAGCATATAACAGTAAACTTTCTGTACATAGTGCCAAAGCAGGCATACCCGAGACTTTCTGACTGTGGCAAACTGTACGCTCCTGTTTCTTACGTCATGCAAGGTAAAGATAAGCCGCCCAAAGCCATTGTACTTTGTAGGCTCTGTTTTTCATTCTCCTGAAAATGTGTGTGTTGATTCTTGCGTGTTATGTGTTGATTCTGCTGAACTGCTGCTGTTTTGCGAGAAAGAATGTGACCGTCAGTTGTGAAGTCTAAGCGTATTTTCACAAGGGGTTCCGTGCTGAGCTCTAAGCCCTGCCTCTTTTCTCACAAGCTTTCAAACTGAGCACTGCTCACTGTGTTTGGTGGTGGAATGCACACTGATTTGAGGCTGATATGGCATTAAAACATTGTAAACTTCCTCATTTGAGTACAGCTGAAATGTTTTGCTCAGTGACTGTGTGCCAGTATTTACAATGGAGGGTTTTTTGACTTTTTTATTCAACCAGCCTTTCGCTCTGTTGTTATGCTTTGGCTTGTGAGAAAAACATAGGGGCAGTCTTCAGGTTTTTCATGTGGAGTATTAATTATGATGTTGTGATTGGCTGAATTGCTTGAGTGATTGGCAGCACAGAACCCCACGTTGATACATGGCTTAGCAGCCAGCAGCAAGACACCTGGTACCCAGCTGAAGTCTAAAAGAACCTGACTTTTTTCCAAATGCATGCAGTGGCATGGAGTAGTAATTGTGATGTTGTGATTGGCTGAATGGCTTGGGTGATTGGCAGCACAAAACCCCATGTTGATACACAGTAGCTTAGCAGCCATCAACGGGACACCTGGTAACTAGCTGAAGTCTTTAAAAAAAAAAGATTTTTTTTTTTTTTTTTTTTTGCAGATGCATGCACTGGCATGGAGTATTAATTGTGATGTTCTGATTGGCTGAATTACTTGGGTGATTGGCAGCACAGAACCCTATGTTGATACATGGCTTAGCAGCAAGAAGCCAGCCACCCAGTATCTAGCTGAAGTCTACAGACCCTCAGTTTCCTTGCAAATGCATGCAATAGTATTCCAGTGTGTTGGGTGCTGACTTCATTTCCATACCTACCACAATGCCGGTCACAGTGTGATGGAGACCAAATCCAGACATCAGTATAATGGTTTTAGGACATTTATTTACTCATTTTTTTTCTATACCTGTCACAATGCAGGTCAAGGCTTGATGGTGACAAAATTCAGACGTCAGCATAATGGCTTTAGAAGATTTATTTACTCAAATCTTTTGTAATGAAAATTAAACTGTTACCATACAATTTTTTTTTTGCTTTGTACTGATGTAGGTGTTAAATGCTGTTAAAAAGAATGCTTGCAAGGCTTGTCAAAGCAATTATTCACTTACTCCAGGCAGTGGCTAGCTCTGAAGGATTTTAGAAAATGAATTTGAATGGACTAGAAAGGCAGACCTAACAGGTGGCATTCTGGACTCAGCAGATGAAACCGTAGATAACTGGCTTCTCTGCAGAGGAGAAGGGATTTCTGCATCCATGGTTCCCCACCATCGGTATGCATGTATGTATGTATGCATATTTATAAGGACATGTCCCTGAAAGTAGACATTTGATGCCAATACTAAATAACGTGCGTGGATAAACACACATATATGCATGTACATGCATGCGCACACACGCACACACACATGCATGCATGCACACACACACAGTGTGTGATAACAATACATTCATTGGCAGCTTTGCTCTAGCCACATTGAACTGGGAATTATGCATTGTACTAAGTTGGCTTGCTGGCCTGCGGGACATATTCCTTCCCTTGTTTTTCTGTTCAATGCTTGAGTGTTGTTGTATATATGCACAGTACTTGTTCACTGTATCAGTCTTTATGATTGTTTCTTTGTATTTGTGATAATTGTTTCTTTGTATTTGTGATACTGTACAGTGCTGTGAGCGTGTTGATTTTTTCACAGGGTGTAGCGCTAAAAAGTTTGATTATTGTCATTATAAGAGTGAATCAACATGCAGCAATAGAAACTACAACTGAGCAGCAGAGTAGTTCTGGGGCAGACATGTTAATAGAAGAGTCTTGCAAAGCCGGCAAGGGAAAATGTTCGGTGATGTTGAAGTGTTGCTTTACAGCCACAGAAACTGTAGGCGTCTTAGGGACGGGAGCCCAGGATGGACACCTCGACTTTCACACAGCTCCCGAGCTCTGAAATGTTTGCACACATTCTTTGTTTTTATGCCAACTTCCAGCTTCCACCTTTGCTTGCAGTCCTGTTTATGTTGGTGTGTCGGGTACAACTATATCATTTAATACTAATAATAATGGCATACTTATTCAGCACCTTCCCTACAGCCCCGGGTGTTCTACAGTGAAAAGCAACATCCATGTAGGCCACATAATGCAGATATCATTTGAAACACGTATTTGCACATCGCATACTTGGAGGGAGGTTTCGGGTATAAAAGAACATGTCATGATCACAGATGAAAGGACAAGTCTGGCACAGAATTTCTGTATCTGGATGACATGAAATGTTGTTTTGAATGTTTTAGGCCTGTGTTTTATGTGCTGTATGCTTGCCAGTTAACTTGTCTACAGGTTCCAGTTGGGCTATGTATGAACATCTGCAATGTAAATTTATATGCAGGCAAGATCTGTTATTTCTGCACATTAGGTCAGCATGACAGCATAACATATGCAATGTAGCTGAAGTTTACCTGATGTAAATGTGTGACATTCTCATATTTTATGCATGTATTTCGATTATGACTGGTGCTCTTGTGTGAAATGTGTAAAAACTTGTCTGTGATAACCTGTATGTATGTGTGTGTGTGTGTGTGTGTGTGTGTGTTTTGTGCATGCATGTGCGTGTGTGTGTGTGTGGGAGGGGGCGTGTGTGTGTTTTTGACTTGTCAAGCTGACAGTGTCTTGCACAAACTAGCGTTTTACTCACAATCTAATATACAGCTCTTGCTTTGTTTATCGTATGAGGATGCAGTCACACTGCTTGCTTGGCAAGCCTGTAGAATCCAGTGTGAGGTCTGCAGTTATAATTTACCATTCTCAGCACAAAGGTCTTCAAATGGCATTCTGCAAAAATAGTTTGCTTGTTCCTTGTTTGGGTTGTTACCGTTTGTAATCTTGTGGTGGATTTTTCTGCTTGTGTTGTAGATGCTATTGTGGGTGTGTCTGTTTGTTTGCTGCAGTTTTATGCACAACTCTGTTTTCCATCCAAGGAGTTGATCTGAAGTGTTTAGAGAAAATTCACTGACACAAAACTATGTGCAATTTTGATGTGTCTGATTATGTCCCAGTAAACTGTTTAAGTATGCTGTTTTGTGATTTGTGATCTTTGCTTCTTTTCTTTTTTTTAATATGGTGTTACATGCTGTATTCACTATTGATGTCACTGATGTCAAACTGGGTGAGAACATGCATGCATGAATGCTCTCATGCACGCATACACACTTTCTTTCAACAAACTAGGAAACATGCAGTTAGAAGAATATATATGTTGATTTATTATGACTGTAAGGAAATGTAGCCAGCAAGAAGCTTCAGAACTCTTACAGAGGGTTGATAAGCAGGTGAACATACGCTGTGTCAGTAACTGAGAAAGTGAACTAGGTTAGTAAACAAACACTGGATCAAGAAAGAGAGAAAATAGATCAACAACTGAGAAAGTGAACATGCACTGGGCCGATGACCGAAAAAATAAACATACACTGGGCCAATGACTGGAAAAAATGAACATACACTTGGCCAATGACTGAGAAAGTGAACATACACTGGGCCAATGACTGAGAAAGTGAACATACACTGCGCCAATGACTGAGAAAGTAAACATGCAAGGCCTATAACAGAGAAAGTGAACATATGCTGGGACAATTACTGAAAAAAATGAACAGATCAATAAATGAAAAGAGAACAAATACAAGACCATAAAAATCACAGCTGATGTATTTACAGTCATCAACAACAGCAACAAAGAGAAAGGCACTCTGGCAAGTTTGTTGAGAATGTTCCAGACAATGTGTTTTATAATGATACAACACACACACTCACGCACCACTATGGTTGATAATCAAAAACATTCTGTAAAAAGTGACAGTCACTCATTCAGAATTGCATTCGACAAGAGTGCAGTAAGTCTGGTTGACAGAGGAGGATAGCACTATATAAAAGCAATCAACAACACACACACAAAATTAGGAACATGTACAAAATATTTTCATTGATTGCAATTCACTTGTCTGACAGACACACAATGATATATTACGATCATTCCAATACGCTTGGGGGGGGGGGGAGGGGAGGCATGATGCTCTGTAAATATGTAATACGCAAGTGCATTTATCAGCAAATCAATGCTAAATGCTTCTATCACTGACAAGGTTCTGCCAAGAACACCCTCAGAAAAGTCACACACACACACACACACACACACACACACACACACACACACACACACACACACAAAAAGAGGACCCCTCCATCCAACTCCAGATCATATCAATGATTACATACAGCATACATACAAGTATCCAACAGAAGAAGAAAAGTCTGCTGACAATGCTCTTGAATGCTGATTGCATGCAAGCTGCCAGAACTGAAAGTAAAACTGAACAGTCATTCTAATGCACAGATCTAAGGAAGAAGAAAACAAACAAACACCAGAACCATATAAAATGAGGGGAAAAAAAAAGAGAAATACACGAAAGGAACATCAAACAAATTTTGATTGTCAGCAACCATGAGATTTCCTGAAAGGACAGAAAAATCTGACCAGACTGCAGTGAAGTTAACAAGGTACGTGTATATCATCACCATTTGCCATATTCTGGAACTCTTGTATTTTGCTTTGAAACAAACCAGATGATGAAAAAATAACACTCAAGCTAAACAAAGTGAAGTGACACTTGTTTGATGAACAGCTTGCTGGAAAAAAGTTTTCATGGCACTTGAGTAAGATACACAAGGAAGCATATTTTTAATCCAGTACTTAAGGAAAACATTAACTGAATTTCATGCAAAAGTAAAAAGCCTAAAACACTTGTTTTCCACAAGGTCCATGTGGATGACAAGTCTGTCTGCTGTTGCAAGTGTACTGTGGAACATATATATGTCAATAAATCAACAGTTCTGAATAGATTAATATCACATCATGTACGCCAAGGTGTTTTATATTATCATTTTGATTTTGACAACACTGCAGTTAAAATCTTTGAAACATAAATGAGAAAATGTTCCTCCTTTTAACATGCAAAAAATATTAAAGACTTGATTTCAACCCATGATGCATGATTTTCATAATAATTGCACCATTGCCATACATAATAACTTCAACAGACTTAATACTGAAGAAAATGTCCAGAAAGATGGAAGTAGTCACCTTTTGTAGCTCTAAAAAATCATTTTACTTGGGTATGTAGTAGTTTGCCTTTACAAATGGCATCTTTGTCACCTCTGCATCATACAATTTCTTTCTGACCTCTAACTTGACAGCAGTGCCATTCTTGCCAAAGTCTCTTTCTACGTAGCCCATGGCAACATTCATCTTCAAGGATGGTGAAGGACAGCCACTTGTAACCTTGCCAATGACCTTATTTCCATCAGCATCATAGATGTTGGCACCTCCTGCAAAAACAACAACAACAACAACAAAAAACACATGGATATGAACAAACTCCCCACAAAATTATAACAAAGAGAACAGAGCACTCACAAACTGCCAGCACATAATTACAAAAAAATGTTGCATTAAAACTAAGTCAGACTGTGTTATGATGCTGTCTGTTTTTATGTCTATTCTTACAAGAGGACTATGGTTATGGTTAAGAATGTGCTGTAATTACAACTACTGTCATAGCCCATCAGAAAAGTGTTTAAAAAACCCTGCTTAATGCAGACTGATTCAAATATCTGTGTTGTGTGCTTTGTTAAGATGCACTTTCTCTGTTTTGATATATTTGTCGTAAGGGAGTTCCCACTATATTTCTGATGTATTTGTCTCAATGGAGTTCCCAGAAGAAGAAAATAATGGAAACACTACAAATAACAAAAAAGAACACTACATAAAAATAAAGAAAGGAATGGTGTTATTTTTTTTTAAAGATCTGAAAGTGGACGTACCTCTGGCAGGAGGTCCTTTGGACAAAAACCCCACTCTGCGTCGTGCTGGTTTGTTGGAGATCTGATCCAGGATGATCTTGGCTCCTGGAAAGTCTGCTCTGGCTCGCCTGGACTTTGCTGCAAAGGGGATCACACTGAGTGACTCACTATCATTCTGCTGCATCTTCTGGACTTTGCTGCAAAGGGGATCACACTGAGTGACTCACGATTGTTCTGCTGCAGCTTCTGGACTTTGCTGCAAAGGGGATCACACTGAGTGACTCACGATTGTTCTGCTGCAGCTTCTGGACTTTGCTGCAAAGGGGATCACACTGAGTGACTCACGATTGTTCTGCTGCAGCTTCTGGACTTTGCTGCAAAGGGGATCACACTGAGTGACTCACAATTGTTCTGCTGCAGCTTCTGGACTTTGCTGCAAAGGGGATCACACTGAGTGACTCACGATTGTTCTGCTGCAGCTTCTGGACTTTGCTGCAAAGGGGATCACACTGAGTGACTCACGATTGTTCTGCTGCAGCTTCTGGACTTTGCTGCAGAGGGGATCACACTGAGTGACTCACGATTGTTCTGCTGCAGCTTCTGGACTTTGCTGCAAAGGGGATCACATTGAGTGATGGATGTCATTACAACTCACTACTACATAGCTGTCAACTCCTTTTGGGAGTAAACCTCAGTTTACAGTTTGTGAACCTGTATTTCCCTTATGCAGGCCTGGGTCTTTTGTTTTCTGCTGGTGGCAGTGGCATTTTGAATTCCAACTGGCACGTGTGGCAATGGAAGGAAGAAGCAACGTTGTGTGAAATTCACATGTGTGACTTCAAATCTCACTTCCAACAAGATTTCTTAGCCTAGTGCAACAGGCCAGTTAGTGTGCATTTGGTGATGGCGCGTGTCGGCAGCTTGTTTGGCAGTGTTTCAATCTTTTGGCTCAGTTTAAAACAACAAAATCTCATGAAAATTATGTTTTCCTGGATCCATTTTCCAATATGGCCATATCCCCCACACATAACGAAAAAAATGTATTTTATACCAGTAAACTGTATGGGTTGACGGGTACGCTACCATTCTGCCGCATCAATCTGGTCTGCCCTGAATGAAGCGAGAGCATGGTCACCAAGACCTCTTGCTTCATCCTTCACAATTCTTGTGCATCAGCACGGACTGTCCTGAATGTAGATGGCGCCTACTGTTTCTTCATTCATAATCAACATGGACTGCCCTGAATGTAGATGGCGCCTACTGTTTCTTCATTCATAATCAACATGGACTGCCCTGAATGTAGATGGCGCCTACTGTTTCTTCATTCATAATCAACATGGACTGCCCTCAATGCAAAAGCATGACACTGACTCCAACACCTACTGAATTTTCGTCCATAGTTCTAACACATCAGCATAGACTGTCCTGAAAGTGCATTTTTACATTCTGCGAGCATGTAAAAAGCACTTTCAGGGCATGACTGCTTGCTCACACACACACACCACACGCTGTCTCTCTCTCTCTCTCTCTCTCTCTCTCTCTCTCTTTAAGTCCTCTTAATGTCACAACATGAGCTGATATTTGTCAGCCCGTAAACATGGTGTAGCAAAAAACAAACGAAAAAGACTTTTTAACGTACTGCCACATGAAGAACATTGCAACTCACCCACAAGCCAGGTAAGTGAGGCTTCTACAGGTGTTGTGCTTTCATCAATGTCGTTTCCATAGAGACAGAGCCCTGCTTCCAGGCGCAAACTGTCCCGTGCACCAAGTCCAATCATCTTGACATCAGCGTCTTGTGACGACAACAGCTTTTCCAGAACACCCACTATTTCACTCTGTGGCACAGAGATCTGGGCAGAAAGAATAAAACAAAGCTGCCATGACAGTTTCTGTTTGGTGAAATGCACAGGGCATGAGATGAACTCAAAGCATGGGCTCCACTTCCAAGTACCAGATCAGTTCAAATGTTCAGCATGGTCTCAACACCAAGTTAAAGGAGACCCAAAGCAAAGGAGCAAGTTGGTCTGAAAAGATGGAAAATGTGCAAATATTTCCATTTGGGGGTTTCAGGTGTTTTTTCTATCCATTACGTGCAACAGGAGTAAGTAAGTAAGTAACCTGGTGTTTTATACCCAGTCAACCATTACAGTTTGTGCAACAGGGATACTCTTTTGCTTTGAATCTAAACTCCTACTGGCACAGTCATCTTGGTTTATTCTTTATCAACAACAACAACAACAAAAAAGCAGAAAAAGGATAGCTTGCATGCACATCTGCCACATAAGTTCATGATGTCACAGACTTCATCAAAATCGCAGAGCTCACATCCATGTGGCTGTTAACAAACTAGACCATAAATCAGCTGAAAAACTACTGTGTGTTTTTATTCAATTCTGATCAACAGGACCCTGATGTTTTTGTGCTCAAATACCCTTGTGACTCTTTAAGAATAATAATAATAGATAATGTTTGTATAGTGCTATTCCCTGGTGTACACAAACTTACTGCACTTTATAACATTCTCCAACATTTTCTAAGTGAGAAAATTATTTTAAAAATACAGCACACACCTCCACTCCATCCTCTCCTGTGTACCCACAGCGTGTCACACGGCAGTCCTGTACACCACACACACTCCCAAGCCGTGTTGTCATGAACGGAAGTGCTGAAAGGTCAAAGCTGACCAATGGCTGAAGTACTTTTGTCATCAAGGGGCCTGAATAAAAGACAGGTACCATGCATGTAAGCATAATTAAAGTAGTCATAAAACACAAAATCTTGTCCATAGAGACTACTCTAAGTGCACACACACACACACACACACACGAGCATCCTGACTATACAAACCTTAATTTACACATTTTTTGACAAGCAGCTGGTGAAACAGAAATGATTCTGTTGTGACTGGCTTTGCAATACAAATGTTGTTCAAAGTACTTAGAAGTGAAACTGACACTCCCATACTGGACAGCAAGTTCTGCTGTCACTTCCTAACTTCATTTAGGTGTTTGGCTACAAACAAGTAATGCCGACAAGAATAAAGTAAAAATGTACCACCAGGCTAAATAATCTTTGATTCATCATTTTATTTCATGGGTTTAATGTTTTACAGAACTACTGACGTTTAATGTACCTGTCAAACACAGCATACAATGTAAGCAGATCTTAAATTTAAAGCCTAGTGTATCAACACACAAGGGAGTTAATTAGTGCTTGAAAGATGTCACACAACAACAAAGACCTGAGTCACCTACAGTAACTCTAACCTGGCATGCAAGTAAATACATGGTACATAAACTCCACCAGAAGTACATCCTCTTATCTACTGTATCAATGTCACCTGCACCCAGATATGTATGCTGTCTGATGTGAAAGTGCTTACAACAACAATCTTTATTCTACTGATGAAAAACAAAAATGAAAAACTTTCAATTTCATGCAGAAGCTTATAGTTATACACAGTGGAAAGTTGACAAATTCTAACCAGCCTTTTCCCAAGAAAGTCAAAATACTATTCTCAGTTCCTTTCAAGTCCCCCTCTGCACCCCCCACCCCCAAGAAGAAATCACACCCACGTCTATGTATTTTCTCATAATTACCTTGGACAGCAATAAGTGCATTTGTGTTTTGTTCCAATTTCACATCTCGACCAGCCTGCTGAAACTTCTTCTCTGCTGCCTGAAAGTAAAAGGAACACAGCAAAGCTAAGAAAACTTACCTTATGCCTTTTTACTTTAACTCCAAAATGCAAAAAAAAAAAAAAAAAAAAAGAGAAGAAAAAAAGGCAACATCTGCACTCAAGTTTCAATGTCATCAAATACATCACTGACCATATGATCAGATTCCCTCAGTTTTCTGAATTTTGGAATGATGCTCTAAGCTGGGATTTTGTGATTGTGTGTCAGAATGAGTGGTTGGAAGTGAAAGGCTTCATACCATTTTTGCTATGGGGATAAAGAAGCTATGCTCTCTGGATTTCACATTTGCCACTATGGTGGTCCCATAATTATTTATATCTAGTGACTGGCACTTACCAGCAACTTAAAAAAAGAAACCTGTAGCGAAAACTGACTACATATAAAACAAAAAATAAACAAACATAAAAGGTTAGAAAGAATGCTTCAAAAATGTTTTATTCAACTAGAAAGCTAAGTCATTTAATTTTTGTCATCATTTGTTTGTAGAATAAGTGTGCTTGTTGCTTAAACAAGAGGTCCGCCCCCAGAAAATGTGCATGCTTTGTACTGCTGCTTAAAAAAAAGCATTCTTCTTCACCATTTGTGTTTTGATCTTCTTAACACCTACTTATCCAGTCCTTGTGGACAGGAAGACGCTTACCTCCATGTTGGTCCAATCTTTGTCAATGCATCCAGCATTGGACACAACATACAGAAAGCCTTGGTCTGTGCTGGACACTATCAGGTCATCAAGGATTCCTCCCTTCTCATTGGTGAAGACAGTGAGTGTCCCTGTGTTGTCCTTCAGCCCTGCAATGTCTCCTACCACCAACTCCTCCATCATGGCGCAGCGGTCTGCTCCGCTCACGTGGGATTGCAGCATGTGAGACACATCGAAAATCCCCACAGAATTCCGCACCTGGTTATCAGTCAGAAAGTTTTTTTCGTTGTTGTATATATATATATGTGTGTGTGTGTGCACACATAAAACAGAAAAACAAGAAGCTGGCTTAAATTGTCAACAACTTTCAGCACAACTGCTTTCCTCAGGGGGTTATTTCTTACAACTGATGTGAATTTAAACACTGTTCACACAACGATTCTCAAATATTTAAGGTGACTTAACGCTCAATGATGTAAAAAAAACATGAACTGTGGGGCTAAAACATCATTCACAAAATGGTCACCTCTGCCTCTGAGCTGTCCCATCCTGCCCACACTTTCTTCACCCACTCCGACTACCACTTATATAATAATAATAATGTACATTTATCATGTGCTCATCAATGCCCTGAGTGCTCACAAGATACATATTAACCTAAATGTGATATCCTATACACATGTAGAGCATAGTCCTACCAAAACAGTTTTCATAAAGTATTATAAAAAATATTTTTCAATGCACTACAAACACACACACACACTGACTGTAGCAGAAGTTAGGATGGAAATACTGTGAGAAGAGGAAGGTTTTCAGTTTGGCTTCAAAAGATGACAGCGCTGAGCAGTGTCTAAGGTCTTATGGGAGAGAATTCCAAATGTGGGGTCCAAAGCAAGAGATAGACAACAGATAGACAACAGATAGACAGTGTGTATCAAAAGCCTCCAGAGCAAGACTTTTATGTTCAGTATTTGTCTCTTATCTTTCTAACCCCTCCCCCACCCCTCTTTCTCCCTAATTCCATACTTGATCCCAATCTGTTTTGATTTCTTTACCCTGATAATCTTTGTTGATGACTGGGAGTAAAATATGTAAGACTGCATTAATCGTTTTTTCTTTAGACAAGCCACACTCACCACCGAATATTCTGCCATTTTAACAAGCAATCATACTCCAGATTTGGTATGGGTCCTCCTTTAACAATAATTCATTCCCTATATTTTTCTTTAAAATCTTTCCTGGTAAGCAAATCAACTACAACATCTTTAAATTTTAAAATAGTGCTCTTCAACAAAAAGCAAACATCCAGTCAGGTCATGTTTACAATGGGAAAATATTTGAAATTCCATGCATCAAGTCACAAAATACATTTTCTGTAGGATATGTAATAACCATACAGTTTGAACTTTAACTTTCTGGCATTACTGTGACCTTGATATGGAATCAAGCTCATTGCAACTGGTATTATGAATAAAACTCAATGGGGGTTATTACCATACAAAGTTTAAAAGGTGTTGCACTGACAGCAGCTGGAGAAAAAAAAATCTAGCATCAAGGTTTTTGTAACAGCAGGCCTGGTGGACTAACTAGTAACAGTACACTGATAGAACTTACAATAAATGTGATCTTTCATATATATATTATGTCAGAGAGAAAAAAAACACAACATAACACAACCTGTAAATGTTCATCTGAGATGCTGGTTTTGTACTGCACAGGCATCTCCCATCCTGCAAATGGCACCATCTTGGCACCCCGTGATACATGGAAGTCATACAAGCCGGTCCTCTGCAGTCCTTTCTGAAATTGTGACAGTGATGTTGAAAATAAGCAGTTTGGCAACATATGTATAACTTATAAACAAACTAAAACAGGTGATGACCTCAGGGCCTCCAAACACAAGACAGGTGAGGGGGTAGGGGGGTAGGGGTGGGAGGGGCACTGTCTAAGTGAAGGGCACCACACACACAGGTCTCAGCAGAAATGTGCGAGAAAATGTAACAATAAAAGTATTCACAATTTATGGAACAATAAAAGCATTCACCAAACATTCTCAATCTTCGTGTTAATTAATTACGTTCACACACATACACGCGCGCGCACGCGCGCGCGCACACACACACACACACACACACACACACACACACACACACACACACACCTTGTGCATCCATAATGGTTGAAGTCTAGCGCATACTAAACATTTTTACTTGTATCTCCTGTGAGTGTGAGTATCGTCAATTTCGTGGGCCCGCACCCCATCGATAAGACATGTAGTGATGTATACCAGTTTACAGCCGTAGGTTTATAAATACAACAACAAACTGTACAGATTATTAGGGGGGCGGGGATAGCTCAGTGGTTAGAGCACCGGACTCGTGATTGAAAGGTCTCGGGTTCGAATCCCTGCTGGAACGGCGGGAGAATTTTCTTCTCCAGGGTCGACTTTCTGTGCTGACTCTTATTTCGGTATCCGTTCCACCCCCCGTGTTACCACAGTAGCACGTAAAAAATCCCGGTCATTCTGCCAAAAAGTGCAGGTGGCAGGTTACAGCTAAATACGCATACACCTTACGTATGTGGCTTTTATTGAACCGTGCTTCGGCATTGGTCACAACTTGTCCCTAATATGTCAAATGACATCTGAGGACATTAAGCATCAACTCATCATCATCATTACAGATTATTCATTCTAAAGTTTTACTTCGCACTGGGCTCACCCTGTTCCGTTGCGAAAATGACCAGTAGTGCACTAGTGGTCCCTTCAATGTACGAATCCACGTCCGGATCCAGTACATTGTTATTCACTTCATAAGTTTAACAACTCGGAGCGAAGGAACTCAAAGTGCAAAACAAAAGTTTACCTCCGTTGCATATTTTCGAACAGCATGCAACGCTGATCTGCAGCTTGTGAAGACCGTTGATCCAGCTCTCAACCAACACATCGTTCCTCGGTGACAACGAACATCAAGTGCTTGTGAAGTACACAGCTGATCGCCAAATAACGTGTTGCTGTCCTTTGGCCTTCACCCCATGACCTTTGACTTCCGGAAACATTTTCGGAGGGTTAACATGAAGTTGCTTTATGATTTACTTTTAAACGTGACTGTGATTTTGATGATTCATACCCAAATAAGTACATAACTCGATTGAAAAACTGAAAAAGAGGAGTCACCCCCCCTCCCCACCGTCCCTCCCCGACAAACCGTAAAGAAAATGGACGCGCGCATACACTACATACAAAAGACCAGTGAAATGTAATAACCAATACTATTGGTTAATATTTTAGAGATTATTTTCTATATACGGAAAGAGATAGAAATATAGAGAAAGAAACATACTTTAGTGCAGTAATTTTGATAACATATTTTATATAGTATGCATGTATTATCTTCATTGGACTAAACGTGCCTACGTAGTAATTATTTAATCACAAAACGAGAACGTAACTCACTCTGTATTAGCCAATCAGGGAACGCAAAAGTGTTGGCTTGCCATTGAAAAACACAGAAAGAACCAGAAGGCATCCGACCAAGACAACCGTCAAGATGTTGTACCTTGAAGATTACTTGGAAAGTATGGTGGTTTACCTTTTAGTCATTACAGTTGAATTCTCTTATTATTTCGGAGTTCTATATCGGTAAATCGTTCAGTGTCTGACTCGGTGAGCACTGGGTTTTTTGTTTATGTGACTAATTTCCTCAATATTGCTATATGATTTTTTTTTCTTCTCCAGTGATCGAAAATCTACCAGTAGAAATGAGGGAGCGGCTTACAGAAATGCGAGAGACAGATCTGCAAGTGCAAAGTAAGTTTTTTTTTATATTTTTAAAATTGCTTGCGTCTTGAGTTGCCCCTTGATAGCCGAACAGTTTTGTTTTTCCCCTTCCAGACATTATCTCCCTTGGAGAATCCTCGTTTGTTGCAAAAGGTTATTTCCCTTGTGTCGTATACCCGATAGAACTGTTTGCCGGCATGCTCTCAGTCTGTCGTTTATTTCTGTTCTCCAAGGAGGCGGGCGGATTTTTTTTTTTTTTTTGGATATTTTTTAATATTATTTTGAGTGACAAATATTAGAAGAATCATTGATCGGGTTCATATCATTATTAAGGAAACAAAGCCAAAATTTGCAACTAAAACTGGTACAACTACAAGTAATAGTACCAGTATTGCAGTAATACTAATATTGTAATAACTAAAATTAGTAAAACTAAAACTAGTAAAAGCGAAAAAGATACCAATACAAGTAGTAAGTAGAAAGCTTGATGATACTTGCTCTTGGCGTTTGTAAATGTTATGTCATAAGGATCCATTTTCTGATATGTGTAGGGTAGCTGGGTTGGTGAGTTGAGGGAAGCAGGTTGGAAGCATGAATGAAGAGTCACAAGTCAGAGGTTGCTATAACATAACTTTTATTTGTACCAACCAGGAAACAGTGTCTGTGTTGGAAAAGACACAAGCAAACAAAACATTTAGAACATGAAAGCAAATATAAAGACTAAACAACAGCAGTTATCTAATAAATACAGTAACCATGTAGTTTACCTGTAGGTTAATATAATACATGATGGTAACTGTGACAAAATGATTAATAATCAAGAACATAAATTGTGTGCATGACTTGCACTTAAAACCCGTATCTCACAGTGTTGCAGTGAGTATACAAGAGACAGCCAGTCAATTAACTGACAATGAACTCCCAGGACATAATAGTATACAATAAAGTAACAGTGAAAAATACAGATTACCAAGATCATTCTTAACTAAACAGGAAGAGTGAGATAATTGTTACAGCAGTTCCACTTAAGCACACAGCGAGACTTTCAGTGACACGGGTGGCACTTAGGTCCATGCCGTAAGCGGGAGGGAGTCAGTCATAAACTGTCCAGCTCCAGCCTCATTACTCAACGCGTGTACAAAAGGGCTACAGCATGTTACTGTTACTGACTAGCAGAGCATATCTGTGAACAACGTCAAGCGTGTTCCTGATGCGGGTAGCGCATAAAGAATCTAAGCTGTTAATCTGGCTGTGCCTGTCTGCTCGGTTAGTGAACAGAGACAAAGACCTAATTGCCACCACTGACGCGCATCACCGGCCAGTTCAGGTACACGCACAAAGACCCGGAAAGGGTTTAGAAGCTAAGCAGAGTGAAAGTCTGCGCCCTGGCCATACAAAATCCACATCAAAACAGAAATAACATGGCTCAGTTTATAATCACCCCTATGCACTAAACCATATTCAACTATCAAAATGAACATTCGACAACCATGAAGTCAACATCTTCAAAGTGTTAGCCATAATATACCACCGATTTCATGTAGAAAAATAGATCAATAGGAAACTAAACAAATAAGTTATGCTGCACAGAGATCTGCACGGCCCCACTGACAAAGGACCCATACTTTAGAGGGATAACTTTGCATCGGCAAAGCATCACTCAAACTGAACATCCAATAATGGCAACATAACATACTAGCTACATATCAGCTAACCAGGATTAGCTGCATACATTTTGGAAGCGCTGGTCACTTCGCGGCATAAAGGCTTAACATTTGAATGCACAATGTACACTGACACCATGGCGGCTGCAACCAGGCCACGGCAATAACGCCGAAATTACCCACGTGTTCAAGAACCAAAATCAAGGCATGTTGTGAACATGGTAACATAAACGTCCATCATTTACATCAGTGAGAAACAACAGAACCACAAGCCATAGAAAAACTACTTACACTAGTTACAGGCTCTCCCCTGAATCAGATGCATAGGCAGCGGCTCGAACTACTCCTAACTGACATCCTGCTACTGCAGGGACACTGGGGGAAAAGGGACACTGCCGGTCCAGCGCACAGATTTTAACACCCAAGATAATTGGGGCCATAAAACTCCCACCCAATCAAAAAGGAAAAGGACAGGAAAGAAAGGTTAAAGGGTCATGGCCCGAAACATGTATACAATACATTCGGTTACATAAGTTTTGACTAGTATGGCTGCAAGTACAAACCACCACATAAAATTAAAAGATGCAAGATGCATGTTAACATAATACTTTTAATAGTGAATACTGATAACCAAAAGACAAATATTAGCAAAAAATAACAAATTTGCTTTTTCAGATACCTTAGACAGCCTTGAGGAACAAGTAAAAGTTTTCTTTAAGAAGTGTGCACAGCCAAATGTGAAGCAGGAATGGAAAGACGAACAATTCAAAAAAATACACGAGGTAAGTTTCAAAGTTGGCTGTGAAAAGTACATTTTAGATATTTAAAAAAAAATCTTATTTCAGGCAGGTATCAAGTATGTCCACACTGCTATCATGTGAGTGACAGGTGTTTTAACTTTAGAGATACTGTAATTTGTACAGATTGGGGAGGGGGGAACTGTGCATGATTTCTCTTTGCTTTGTGTCATGAAACAGCGTGACTTGAATTATTTGTCACTTGAATTGGTCATATTGGAAAAAACTTTTTATACATATTTTTTTATCAGAAGTGTAAAAACGTTTTACCCGTTACAATGCAAGGAACACCGGACTGCTTATTGCTTGAACAAGGAACACAGGCACAATAGCCAGTGGGAATTGTGGATGGCTGTTTTATAAATGACAGAAAAGTCTAACCATAAATGCAGACTTTGTTTGTGACCTGTATGTTTTGTCAATACAAATGTGTTCAAATCAAATAAACCCACAAACAAAAGGTAATTTTAAAGAAGAAAGACAAGGATGATTGATGATGATTTTCTGACATTTTATTGTGGTTGTGTTTTAGGAATATTCTAAAGCTGTGAATGACGCAGATGAAAAGGTTCAGCTGGCCAATCACATCCATGAATTGGTGAGCCTTAAACTTGCCCCCAGCTATATGTGTTAGTCTATTAGTATTACCTGGCTATAAAATATGTACTCAGCTGTATAAAGGCTACAGTGCCTGCAGCCTGCATATACTTTTACTTTACCCAGCTGTATAAAGCTGCATGGACTGTACCTTTCTATATAGACTTGTATCCAGTTGTATAAACTTGGTAAACTGCATGAATTGTCTGTAGCCAGTTGTATGAACTACAGACTTGAATCCAGCTGTATGAAGCACATACATACTCCATCTGGGGTTGGTGTGAGCCACATAGTTGTACTTTGTTGTATGACAGAGTCTAATAGACTTGCAGAACTTGTATCCAGCTGTATGATTTTCTAAGAAGCACAGACTCGATCTGTGTGAGCCACAGGTTTATAACTAACTTTATGAGTGGTATTTGTAGTTTTATCTAGTTGTATGACTATGAGGCGCAACTCTGTGTCAGCCACACAGACTTCCACCCCCACAGGCCAAGTTAGACTGTTTGAGTTTTGCTGATAGCATAGACTTGTAGACTTTGTAACTTGTATCCAGCTGTATGAAGTACACTCAGAATCAGATTCACTCTGTGTGAGCCAAAGACCTGTACCTAGCTGTATGACCGTGAGACTGTGAATGTGAGCCACACAGAACTGTAAAACTTGTATTCAGCTGTATCATATATATGACTATGACCGTATGAGGCACAGACTCGTCTGTGGCAGACACAGACTTGTACGTAGCTGTGTGACAGTATGAGGCTATGACTCGTATGAATCATGTAGACTTGTACTGTTGTAGTTGTACTTGTATCCAGCTGTATGCAGCACAGGCATGCTCTGTGTGAGCCACAGACTTGTACCCCTTACTAGCCTAGTCTTACCTAGTAAGATTGTACTTTGCTGATCAGCATCAGTGGAAGTTAGAGTGCCTCAGATATTCTGGGTTATTGTGTTTGTGCACGCATGTGTGCATTACTGTATATTGAAGCTTAAATGTAAGAGTCCATGCATGCAGCATCTGCTATAACATGCATTTGATGGCTCATCACAGTGTATATATGTATGTGTTTCCAGGTGGATCGGTACACAAGAAGACTGGATCAGGAACTGTCAAAGTTCAAGATGGAGCTGGAGGCAGACAACGCAGGAATCACAGAGATGTTGGAAAAACGTAACAACCTTATGTTAGAATTAGAAATGAAAAGGCAAAGAAGCTGTTGCACATCTGTGTATGAATTCTTCCAGTTCTTCTGTTCAGGTTCGCTGATACTTCTAAGCTGTTTTCATCATTTCAAGCAAAGCTGCATTATCAAGATAGGACAATTCCACATATTTAATGCCCAGTGGATCAGTAGTGAGATAAACACTGAGCATTGTTGAAACTTGTGATAATTACCAGATGCCACAGTGTGCAGACAGCTCAGAAGCTGTGATGTCAGCATCTCTTTTACTGATGGGAACCTGGGTTACCAGTAACACATTTTCATCAAATTCACAACAAAAATGACTGATTTCACAGCTTTTGCAGACATCCAGTTTCATGTAGGTCTACACTTTAGAATGATGTTCCATGTTTGGACACACAAATTCTGCACACTGTAGTAGGAGGCTACCTGTGCCTCACCCAGGTAAGGCAACCCAAATTATCTGCAATGGATTAATGAAGACTATTAGAAGCAAAAAGTAGTTGCACTGTCACTTCTTGGTTCCAGGGTCTCTGGAGTTGGACAAGCCACCGGTACCTCAGCAACCACAACGGGCAGAGAGTGAGTGTGTCGTCTGTTTTACAGCAACAGTGGAACCCCTGATAAAAGGTCTCACTGAGGAGAGACCACTTCTCTTCCAGGCCCCCTTTTTTTCACCTTCAGACCTTGTTTGGGTGGTGGGAGTGATGGAGGAGGATTGGGGAGGGGGGGAAGCTGCTCCTTCCCATCCACCTTAACACTCTGGCTGCCCTCCTTCCATTTCGTTTCCAACATACCCCAGCTGTCTCCTTCAGGGTTTTTCTCTCTTCTCCATTCATATTTCCTTGCACCCCTTCCCAAGGACCATCCCACTTTCACGACCACATCTTTTCAGCGTTTGGGGTGATATATAAGAGGAACCTCCACTGTATGACTGAATGGGGAGGGGAAGGCATCATAATTGTGTGGAAATACTGTCGGCTGCATCTTTGACTATGTAATGTGTTGTGCCTGTTGACCATATGGCCCATCAAGGAACTGCAGTTTCTGTGCATGGTGTGAAAAACTTTGACCGTCAAAGATGCAGTACTTGCAGGCGACAGAAAAGCTGAGACTGATGCTTTTCTCCTTCCACAGAGAGGAGAGCGGTTCACAGCACAGCCTCCTTGCACAACCATGCTGACAAACGCCCCACCACAGAGGTGTTGTCCAGCCTGGCCACTGAAGTGGCTCGTGAGTCACTGGGCAACATTGTGTGCTCCTCGGCGTCCAACTCCCCAGCCCACAAGATGTTTTCCTCCGGCCCCAGCTCCTCGCTGTCCTACAGTCTGGGCCACATTGGGGCTGGTAGTAACGCTGCCATAGCTGCTGCCGCCTCTCAGGCCATCGCTGCCACGCAACAGGTCAGTGGTCTGTCATTGCTGCCACGCAACAGGTCAGTGGTCTCTGTCATTGCTGCCACGCAACAGGTCAGTGGTGTCTGTCATTGCTGCCACGCAACAGGTCAGTGGTCTCTGTCATTGCTGCCACGCAACAGGTCAGTGGTGTCTGTCATTGCTGCCACGCAACAGGTCAGTGGTCTCTGTCATTGCTGCCACGCAACAGGTCAGTGGTCTTTGTCTGTCATTGCTGCCACGCAACAGGTCAGTGGTCTCTGTTATTACTGCCACACATCAGGTCAGTGGTCTTTGTCTGTCATTGCTGCCACGCAACAGGTCAGTGGTCTCTGTTATTACTGCCACACATCAGGTCAGTGGTCTTTGTCTGTCATTGCTGCCACACAACAGGTCAGTGGTCTCTGCCATTGCTGCCACACAACAGGTCAGTGGTCTTTGTCATTGCTGTCACGCAACAGGTCAGTGGTCTCTGTCATTGCTGCCACGCAACAGGTCAGTGGTCTCTGTCACTGCTGCTGCTGTCATGTCATTCAGGTCAGTATTTCTGTATTGTTTAAAGCAGGGACATTGTTAGCATTGCCTCAGTGTAGCAGTTCTTTTGCTGTTCATCATTTCTTCAATTTTACTTTCAAAATACTTTGTACAGCAACAAAGGCAAATAAATAAATCAGTTTTGAAGTATTTTAAAATGAGATTTTTGTCTAACGGTGTAAAATAACTTAGGGGACTTCATGTCCCACATTTCAAGATTTGTGCTTATTGTATCCTGTATGTATGTTTGCATTGCAGTTTTGTGCATATTTTCTTACTTTTTGTGTTGCATAAAATACTTGGGGCTCAAGTGAGCTACAGTTCATTTGTTCCACTGGCAGTGTCAGGTGCCCCAGAGCTCGTAACGATGCCTGGTAATAACCATCACGAACCTTCCATTGACAGATGCAGCAGGGTCGTCGAACATCCAGCATGAAAGCAAGCTATGAGATCATGTCCAAGAATGTAGGGGCATCCCTCTTGAATAAGGAACTGTCACTGGCTCTGGGGGCATCCTCAACACCAGCCACACCAGAGCCAGCCTCCTCCACCTCAACGACGGTACCGCGATCCCAGCGCACCAAAAAGTTAGTGGTATTGAGGTTTTATGCTACCTTTACAGGTGGTATCTACTAAGAAATGGTGATGGTGCCACTGTTGTAGATATGCTCTGATAGTCGAGTGACAGCTGGTAAAGCAGAAGAGCTGCTCAATTTTTGGTTGTTGGAGATGAGGCTTCTGCTATTATATTTAGGGGCTTTGGGAAGGAGGGAGAAATGAAATAGGAATATGTGTAGCTGTGCAGCTTTAAATTGGTTCTGTAGACAGTATTTATGGCATGATAGTGATAATTGATTAGGATAACATGATAGTCATAACTGATGATAATAGCTTGATGATGGCCCTGCCTTGGCTGCTGGTGGCCATTTATCCAGATTGTGGCAGTCAGCCTGCTGTAAATGATTTCCAACCTCAGGCAAAATTTCCAAAGCTGTGTAGCAGTCGAAGCCATTCCTAGGTCTGTTGAAAGATGGAGATCCAAGGGTGTGATTTGCTTATGGACCATTTCTTGTGGCAGGCAAACATCCAAAGCAGCAGCCCTGGCACAGCAGCAGCAGCTGCAACAACAGCAGCAGCAGCAGGCGGCAGCACAGCAAGCGGCAGCAGCCGCAGCACAGCAGGCAGCCACAGCCCCGCAGGTGGTGGTGGAGGGGGTGGAGGAGCTAGCGGGGGAGCTGCAGGTGGATGACTGGCAACCAGACCCCAACGAGCCCCGATATTGTCTGTGTAACCAGGTGTCCTATGGAGAGATGGTCGGCTGTGATAATAGAGATGTAAGTTGCACCTTGATTGTTGCATTAGCTGTGTCCAGAGAGCTGTGTCTCGTGATAAATGAAACATTGGCATGTTCACACCATGTGGTAACGGGGTTGGTTGTGGTGGTTTCCAGTGCGTACAGATTTTGCTTCTGTGTGTGGATTTTTTCCTCAAATATGTCATCCATGTATTGTTAGCAACTGGTGACTCATTACACACATTGTGCATTTCAATTTGCAACACCTGTGCAGCAGTTCCAGAGTCCTTACTGTAGACCCTTGTAGTGTTGCACTTGGCTCCACTCTACACCTAATTTTGACAAAACGCAACATGCTGGATTGAAACTGATGGAATAGTTTTCTGCTCTTCTGGTAGCTTGGGGTTGACAAGCTGTTTTGGCCATTTGTTGCAGTGCCCTATCGAGTGGTTCCACTACGGCTGTGTAGGCCTCACTCAGGCCCCCAAGGGCAAGTGGTTCTGCCCACAGTGCACTGCTGCCTTGAAACGCCGTGGCCGCCGCTGATCCTGGAGCAGCCATGGGACAGCATCGACCTTGAATTGGGGCGAGCCGCATCAACAGTTTCTTCAGGTGCTGCTGAGGCCATGCGCACGTGTCACGAAAAGGCAGGGCTCTGGCATTCCAACTCTCTTCCACCTGCTGCTCTGTTTGTGTCAACAGAAGGAAGCAGTCGTACGGGTATTACGTAGACAATGCCAGTGCAGACAGAAACTTTGCTGCTCTCATTCCAGGGAGGGATGCCCACAATGCCATAAAACTTGTTCACCCTCATGCAGTGGGTTTATTGCTGAAAGGTGTGTTTGTGTTTCGCATTACATGTTGAAGTGCAAGTATATGATGGAACACCTCTCAAGTGCATTGTTTGCTGCACAGCTGTGAAAGTTAAAAACACTCCCACCCCAATATTTTTTTATTGTAATCAATCAGGAAATTGGTGTTTTTCAACGAGCTGTTCTACCTGGTGATGTGTTATTAGTGACTTCCCAGCTTTGGATTGCATATTTTTTTGTTGAGCATGACATTGGTCCTGGTGCTTGGCTGCCAGCAGTCCTCTGGAGCAATGCAGGTGCTGGCCTGGACTGCCAGTCAGTGGAGCCCCTGTGACAGCTAGCCTAACTGCAGGCTCATCAACTTATCCACATCACTGGTACTGGACACCCCATCCATTCCTTCAAATACCTGCATGTCAGAAGATGAATGCCATGTGTGAACTTGGATTTTTCAGATATTTCAAGTGTGGTTGGTAATTATTTGTGCTTCAGTGTTGAGTCTCTAGTGTTTGCAGTGGTTATTTTTGCTTGTGGGTTATACTGCTGCTAGCTTCGTTCAACAGGGACAGATGTTGGCCAACATCGACATTACTCATTTAGTTCAGTTTTAAGATTATATTGATGTTTTAGGAAATCTGTGAGTGTTCAATCCTGTCCATTTCCCCAGTTGCCTTGAAAGTTTCAGTATTGTATTATTGACAGGTGCTTGTTCTTTTAGGGTAGATTGTTAAGCAATGCCAGTAGCTGCTTGTCCTTTTAAGGTAGACTGTTATCGGTGTTGAGAACATCTCTTTCTACCTCTCTTCCAGGCATTGCTCTGGGCTTTGTGCCTGCATGTAGTTTCAAGCTTCTCAGCACTTCACTTCAGATGTTTTGAAGTGCTAGCTGCTTATTGTGGTTACTTTGCTCACCAGTCTGTCTGCTGGTCATTCCCCAGAACTAGTTCCACAGTTGTTTTTTAAAGACAGACCTTGAACAGTTACTTCCTATTTTGAATTCTGCACTTTATTGCGAGCCCATGTCTGCAAGAGATTGATGACCTGTGTGGTCTGGTTGCTATTTCTTGAGGAAATTCAGGTGAGAGTGTTTGTAACTGCTACCATTTTCAGCGCTGGGCTAGACATTGAGATATTAGCCAACAGTCTTTGTGGATGGTGGTTGAACTTTGTTTCACATAAAAAAAAAACTCCCCGACTGTCTTTGGTGACTTAGTCATTGGTGTAAACCAAAGTCAGGTTTGGATTGCAGTGCAGTATTGGGATGAATATGTTGTTGATTGATGGAGACCACATTATGTTTTATTTCTTCAGTGTTCAGTTCGGCAAGTTCTGTTTGTAAAACTTAAAAGTGTAAGCAATAAATCTTTTGGACAGATATGGGTGTATGTTCACACTTTGCATGTGTGCTTGTGTGTGTGCAGCACTGTCATAACTTAAAACTTGTAAATTGGCACTGGTCCCGTCCCTAATAAGCTTTATGGTTTCTGTGGACGTTAAACATCATGTTTACTTACTTACTGGCACTGGTAACACTGAACACAAAAAATCCTGCAAACATATGGCATGAGGCAAGACAAACAGTTGAAACTGGGGGTCGATGCATGTGATTCAGTTTTCCTGGTGAACACTGACTGCATGCAGGCAGCAAAACAATTATGCTGGAAAGACCAGGGTAAAATAACTGCTTACTATGAGGTAGGTCAGTCCATATTATGCAACTTCATTGTCAAAGTCTGGCTGGATCCTATCGTAAGAACCAAATATTGGGACTGCCAGGTCAAGGACTGCATTGATGTCTGAATTAGCCAGTCTGCTCCTGGAATGAGGGTAGTAGTTTGTAGTTTACCCACTCCAGGATGGTGAACTCCAGAATCCATCACTAGTTTCTGTTGTATACATTGTCACTGGCCTGATGTGATCCATGGGCACTTTATTTCCTGACCCCAACAACAAAGGTGGCGTTGTGTAATCTGCCCATTTATGGGTTTGGCTGTTCAAGTTATGCATGCTGCAGGATCTGTAGTGACAACAATTTCTGTCAAAAATGACCATACAAGCTGATGAGTTCACTGACAATCTGTCAACTGCACAGTCAATGAAAGACAATGCTCAGTTTGTAAGCATATGTCCAGAACAGCAAGTCCATTTAAGCACACTGACACAGGCAAGTTGATCTTCATCAGGCCAAACAATAAAGCATCAGAACTAATCAACAGCATAAACTATAAAACTGTCAGTTTCCTTAATTCAATGCACTCCCTTCAGTGCCATTGAAGCCACCAAGTGAAATAGACCATACACACCACACACCAAGCAAAATAGACCATACACACACAGTTGGTTTGGTACAGATATTCACACAGTTGAAACAAAAAGATGCTTTGTTAAATGTATTGACTATTCACTGCCATGACACATGATAAAGTAGAAATAAAAATGATGAGAAATGATAGCAGCAGACAGAGGCAAGAGGGTCCCAGCGGTCAGAGGGTTTCACATCTTGGTGCTTTCTGCGTATTCAGTCTGGCTGGTGCCGCTGCCTGGATGCGCGTCATACTGAAACCCTGCGACCATCAAGCTGGACTCTCATGCATCTACCTTGCTGTGCTAGTTCTGTGTACAACCAAGCAGGGAGTGGCTCAAACCTCCTGCTCTCGTGCACATGCACAATGCCCATTACACTGCAGAACTAAACTGGAAAAAGTAGGAACAACACCTTGCAGTGCTAAACAGTGAGATGGTCCCCAAAGCATCAATCATGGATAGAGCGTGAATCAAGTTTTCTTCTTGTACCTTATATCCAAACATAAGTCTGATTTTTCAGAGTGCAAAGAAGATGAGACTGATGTTACTGTGCAGGAGGAAAGATGAAAGCAGTGTGGTCAAGCTATGAACACATGTAAAAGGTGGAATGAAATATGCATACATAAAAGACAGTGGACAGCCTGCCAAAGTTCAATGTTCAGTAGCTGATGCTGTTGATGCACCGGTAGTAAGAGATTGATGGTTACACCTCTCATTAGCCCTAAGCGTTGCTGCAATGCTAGTTTTGGTTCACACACAGCTACAGTGGCAGATGGCTGTGTCAAATGCTGGCCACTGACCACCAAAGTTCCAAGGACGCACAGTTAACTTGTTCATGCCACCGTCGTCAACTCTGCTCAAGCTGAACGTCGAGACATGACTGAGCAAACTGTAAGCTGGGTGGGGACAGGTTGCCACCTTCTGTACCCACTCAGCCCTGGCCTTGGACTTGCTTCTCCTGGTGTCCACAACAAGTTTCATTGTCAACGAGTGTCACCGATGGTTACCACTCTCGCTGGATGGGCCCATCAAATGGGAAGAGTGCAGGATCACTGGTCCTACTACCACAGCTCTCCATCACGATCTTTAGCTGGCACCTCGATGACCCGTGGCTTGTCAATGATGCGTGCTGTACGACTGCCCCTCTCAACAATGCCAATAATCCATGACTGGTAGCCCTCTTGCTTCTCTATGTCCTTGCAGAATGCAGCAGCTTGTTCACGTGGCAGAGCAATCAGCAGCCCGCCTGCAACATCAAGTACAGAGCATTGGTTACACACTGAGAAATATTTCCACATAATCTCAGCTCAGGCTTCTCCACGCAGAATGCACATATACTGCAGAAGACGGATATTCATGGAACAACCCACCATACAACCAACTGTGAACACATAGTGAAGGTGGTGAATGTTTCCATGGACTAAAATAAAACTGGTGGTGGTGTAAACCCAAGGAAAAGATGGGCATGGGCTTTATTTCACAAAGTTACAAATGAAAATACATACTGAAACTTTGGTTGCCATTATTCAGGTAAGGCAATAGCATCCACATGAGTATTGCTATCCAGTTTCATTATGGTATGCAATATTTCAGAGTGCCTACTTTAGGGAAACTTCCTCAACACTTTTTTAATTTCTAGGAGCCTTTACACCACATTACCACAAACACAGGTTCAACATATTTTGCATCCTCATTATTTCAAAGGGACTAGACATTCAGTACCATGCTGTGACAGACTAGCCAAAGAACACTGGGCTGGAACCACCCCATGACTATTTCTCCTCTTAAAACAGTAACTCATCACCACAAGACAAAAGTCTCCATCACCATGCAGTGGCAGTGGAAATGCTGACCTGAGGTCTCGGCAGAGTGTCCTTGGAGCAGACCAAACATGTTGCCACATGCTTTGCTGATGGCAGCCATTTTGGCGATGATGGGCAGGTTGTGGATGACAAAGCCCACTTCATTCTTCTGAATCTTGGCCAGGTTGTTGGCATGGCCCAGCAGCCCAAAGCCTGTCACATCTGTGGCTCCATGCGCATTGTATTTGTGCATCAGGCGTGCCGCTGAAATGTTGCATTGAACACATCTTGATTTCTAAACATCTCTTAACTGCATACAACCACTGAACAAAAAACAAAACAGGACACAGACATACACAACTGAAACACAAAATCAGTAAGACCAGCAATACACCAAAACCCATTCAAAGGGATTAGTTACCTGCTAGACCAGCTTTCATACAAAATGAAACCTATTGTATTCCACTGCCTGCTTAAGATGCACACACTCACAAGTACTGCACACATACCAATACGGTTGAGGCGAGCCATGGAGAACATAGCACGTTGGTAAGCCTTGCGTACATCATCTTCACTGACAACAAGCTTGATGCGATTCCAGCGCTCTGGTTGGTCGAGCCACTGGTAGGCATTTACAGCCACTTGTGTGCCCAGTGGTTTGGTCAGGACAAGCACATCCCCCACAACAGCATTGTCAGGCCTGGTGAAAAATTATACAAAAATATGAAGCAACAATCACAGCACCATAACCACCTAACCCCACCAATTATTTATTATGGTATATATTATGTACATGTATGTGAACAGGCGCGTTGAGCTCGCTCAGTGGGGAATAGCGCTATAGAAAATTTATGTATTATTATTATAACCTGCTCAGAATATCAGGAAGCATGGTTATCAGTATTGTCCAGCATGAAACTGACACAGCAAAGCCACCAGAAAGTACGTAACAGGCACAGCATTTCAAGAACAAATGCTCGTTTACGCTCAAAATGGAAAAGCAAAAATTATAGCCCTATTAAACAAATCACTCACACAAGTTTGAAAATGTGTCAAGATCATTGTAATGCGTAACTGACATGAAGGAACATATATATACGGAGTCTGGGGTTGTTGGGTATCCTTTGTACTCACAGGATGTACTCGTTGGGCTGACACACAGTTGTGGCCACACCCCCTACTGTCAGCCAGGGGTTGATGACTGTTTGACCACCAGTGACTTGGGTACCTGCCTCCTCTGCACAGTCCTGACAACAAAGAACTACAGTTAGCTTGGCTGTTACTGAAAGATGGTCTGATAACAGTCTTGATCATATACAGTATACTAAGTTGCCAATGTCATGCCTGCAGAAATACAGCATGGCTGTGTTTTCAGCTGGGTAAAACTCGGCCACTAACGGCAGGCTGCATATCCTTTCCATTTCTACAAGCTGTGGGACAACTGACTCAATACTCAGGTCAAGCAATCCATGTCACCATCAAACTTGAATGAAACCTAAGTGTGTGCAGACACATGCATGCACAGGCAGACAGAGAGAGAGAGAGAGATGTCAAGATGGGTTCATTTAGATAGCCTATATTAAAAAACTTGCCAACCGCCATTACCATTTCAAAGACTAAAAAAACAAGCCCTCCAGTGCAGCAGAGATACTGATTCCCTCTTTTGTTTCATTCACTTGCACTCAGTGCAAACAACTGATAAAAATAATTTTACATGAGTACTGGCTTTTATAAATTATTATGCTGCAAAAATACTACACATCACACTTACACATCTGCAACTGATGAATACGTAGAGCCACATATGAATTTTCAGTGAAATCTCCTTCATCACACTACAAAACACCTAAAAACAACTGTTAAACAGTGAAAAATGAGATGTAGAACTAAGACACGTATCTGCTTTTGGTCAAGCTATGTTGTTTTCATGTCCAGTGCTTGGAAGAATCTTATTCCAAGCACTGGACATAACTGTAGGATATATATATTATATACATCTTGATTCTGATATAACCAACTTTGATAAAAGCAGAGTGTACTGTAAATCCTAATTTCTGGAAGTTGGTAATGCCTTCCATATCATTAATACATAAGTGGCTGAAGACTCAAGTGAACTTTGTGTGAAAAGTTAGGTCAGTCAGAGAGACAAGAGTTTGGTCAGTCAGGGAGACAAGAGTGTGTTGGTTACAAATAAAACTGGAAACAAGCTAGTACTGAGCAGGGACGCATTTAAAGCAGCTTTCAGAATATTCTAATTTCTTACCAGATATTGCCATACACACAACTGTTGTCCCTGTCATACAGCAAAACAGAATTTCTTTGGACACCTTACCTTGAAGCCACGCATGATGAGAGGCATGATGGTGTCGCGCTCCTTCTCAGACATCTTGTTGCTGGTAGCAATCAGCATCAGCATGTTGTCACAGTCAGTGACCCCCATTGCATACAGGTCACTCAGTACGTTGGCGCATGCTATCTTGCCCTGATACAGTTCAAGGTTAGCAACATTTCTATGAACACTGCCCTGCCCCGTCCCATACTTGTCATGATTTATGAAGGGGTTTCCTTTGCCCTTTGACTAAGGCGTTAACAAACAAATGAAAATGGCTCCTAAAATTCAGTATCTGGCACTGCATCAGTTCTGAAATGCACTCAGTGCAACTACAATTAACAATACAACTTATATGCTCAAAATGAAATGATTTTCATTACAGCATAATAATATAGTCAAGTTGGCCATGGCTACCTCTAAAAGTCCAACTTATTGCAACCCTGTTAGTGTTAGTAGTGTTACAGTAAATTAATAATGGTTAGCAATATTTCTGTCAGTAAAAAAGCATGCCATCCTTTATAAAACATATGCCGTGATATGGTTAGCAACTCTTCAGTAAACCCCTTCCCCTTATTTACTTCTTGATCCCTTATTAGGCTTATTAACAGCCGGATACAGCCCCCTGTAACAGCATGGCAGCAATACCCCCAAAACAAGTTCCAACCTGCATCATGTATGATTCACTGATTGTCTTAATATTTTACCTTTTAATACATTTTTGTTCTTTTTATTACATTACTTCACTGGTTCTAATCTTCTACTGCAAGTATAAAGAGTACATAAATATGTTCAACTTTCAGTTTTGTACATGTATATATATATATGTATACATGCATGATCTCTATTTCCATCTCCACTTGGTCCCAAGTCAGTAATTGCAAACTGTTATAAAAACAAAATAAATTTATATTTTCAATGACACTGACCTGCCGTAACAATACTATATTTTGTACAACTTAAAAGCTGTTGGAAGCCTGTTTCTGCAGGGAAAACCATGGTACACCTTCTCTCCTCTCCAAACTTAACTGAAGGAAAACAACAAGAGCATTACTGATTATACTTTTAGTTACAGTTGCCACCCACTACTTGTGCTAGCCACTGGGCATGAATACCTGCATGAAAGGATCATCGACAAGAGGGTAGAAGAAGTCTGTTGTTTGAACCAGGGAGAGTCCACCATGGCGCAGTGGTGTGATGGAACTATCCATCCCAATACCTGCAAAAGAACTGAGACTAAAGTCCTGTTCTAGTTATACCCATCAAAGGAATTATGGTACTAGAGGAAAAAAACATCCCAACATTTTTCAAAGAAACTAAAGTTGTAAGCAATATCCTACTTTCTGTTGAAAAAGGAAATAAGGCAAGAAAATCAAAAGAAACTAAGCTACATAACAGAACACAAGTACAACCTATTTTTGTTATGAGTATGTGTGCATGTGAGTAACCTGTCGAGTCAGGTGAGAACACAACTGTCAACCTGTGTTACTGTAGTGTTAGTCAACTGCATAAAAATAAGACTCCAAGAGAGAGCAATTCTTCTGCAAACTGAGTGGGGATACAGATTCCACTATATTCCTAGTATGTACAGTATGCAGCATATATTACATAGTAATTTAATGGCCACATGGGTAATGCTCAGGACAAATACGACCCCTTGTCTTCATGCAGGGGGTACAGTACTAAATTTTCTGTGAAGCTGCCCAATAAGTTTTACCAACAACCTGAAGGCAATTAGTCAGACTCACAATAAAAAATGTCATGTTTCCAGAGTTTAAAGAGCATGCAATGGTTGAAAAAGCAATGCTCAGGAGGGTCACACTGTCCCATGCATCACCAGAATTTTGTCTGGTACAAACCTAGTACCCAAACAAGACAAAGTCCTAGTGCATCTTCAACAAAGGCTTGCATTTTTATCCTTTGTGTACATAATTTTTAATCTTTGTCTAGCCTACGCTTTGGGGGTGTGGGGGACATTTTGTGATAGCCAGAAACATTGTCCAGCCAGTAATTTAACTGGAAATGCTTGCTTAAGAATCTATGTGCTTGTCTGAAAGATTGAAAGTTCAGTGAAGGTCATGTTTCTTTGCATGGTTTTGTGTTTCATGTTCATCAACCATAAACCATCAGTTATTGGAGCCAGGTCTAACAGTTTCCAATCACTTGTGAACACATTTATTATTATGTCTATGACACTTACAAAAAGTTATAACTTATAGTTATATATGTGTAATAATAATAGATGATTTTTATAAATAAAGTCTAGCGTCTAACCTGAGGTAAATTCATTGCCTTGTAGTTGTACAAAAAAATCACATTTATTGATTTATAGTTGCATACATTTGAATAGAATAGTCCCTAAGCATATCATCTTGCAAAAAATAACTATTTATACACATAAATGTATGCATACACAAATATGAAAACCAATCAGTCTCCAAAATAATATTAATAATATACATGTATGTAACACATGACTGTTCCCAGAGAAAAATAATCAGACAAAAAGCCCTGAGTGCAGTGTGTGAAATATTTTCTATTAGTCTATGTCCAAAGTCTGACCCCACTAGAATGATTTTGTATCCATGATTTTTTTATTGATTTTTTCAATTAAGTGTCAGCAAACTACAAATGTCTAAAATAATATACATGTATCCACCTTATAATAATATTAATCAGCCTTTTTTAATTTTATTTTTTAATTAATCATCAGGTCTTCTGCCCCCCCCCCCCCCCCCCCCCCCCCCTTTATTTTTTATAGTTTTACTTTGTGAACTTTAACTCACATTTAATGATTTCGTTTGCATTCTGATGGTGTCATTGTATATTATTATATATGCATTCATTCTGTTCCCATTTACTGCTTCGCCCTGATAAGTGATATAACCGCACTGGTTGACTGGGCGTAACAGCTACTTACCATTTACTGCTGTTTTGTTTTAGTTTTTTTTATTTATTACAACATCCAGCGTTATTAGTTATTTATATATAACAAAAAATCTGGCTGATTTTCATTGCTGATACAAAATATCTATACCCCCCCCCCCCTCCCCCAGCTGTGTTCACATCCACCAAGCTGTTTATTATCTCTGCCTTATCTGCGCGGCCAGCTTAGCTTAGGTCGCAATAGCTGACCATTACGTCACGTGACGTCTCCCTCCACGTGAATGGGCCGCCATTTTGAAAGCAAGAGGCTCGAAAGGGTCCCAGTGTCTCCGCCTTCAGTTTCAAACTCGGACATACTTTACACCCGACTCGACCTACAATAAGGAAAATCCACCAGCTGCATTAGAATGACTGACATTTACACGTTAAAAATCATACAAACTGACTATTTTAGACACATTACTTTTTTGGAAACTAGAATCTTGGAAATAAAAAACTCAAAGCGATTTTAATATTTCTCCAACTTAAAATAAAAAGCTTACCAAGGCGCGGTACCGCTGCCACGTATGGGAATTGCGACTGTTCAACATCCTGAGCACTGCTGTCCGGTTGTAGCCCCTCAAGAAGTTTGAGCAGAACTTCTTGAGGGACTTTACACCCTCATCCCTTTAGGTCAGCAAATTTCGTGAGTCGGAAATTGGGATCCAACTCGTGTGCTGCAGGATCGAACGGACGTCGCATAGCCATGTCGCAATCTTAGAAGACAGATCGTCAAAAGTCCTGTTGAAAAACAAAGAGCAACATTAAAACAACAAAATGCAATGAAATCTGCATGCATTTACACACAGATGTGACAAAATAAAGATCATTTTAGTTCGCCTTCTTTTGCAGACTTACACGAAAATGGCGACCTCCCTAGTCTGTGCGCGGACACCCGGATGTCGAACATTCATCAGTTCCGAAGGGGAGAAGCAATTGTTTGCAAGATATATTCTAAAACAAATTTTAAATATAGCATACGATTTTGCAAATAACAATCACAGACTGTTTACATAAAGATTGGTGTTCATTAGTACTATGAATACATAAGTAGTAGTTAGATTATCGCCAGAATTTCAAAAATGTTATTTTAGGGGGTAGTCATTGCACCATAACTTCGTCTCTTTTCGGCCACCAAGCCAACGCGCACAGCGTCGGTGGCTAACAGGTGCTCGACTTGGTGACCTAGCTCTCTCGGTCAAAGTGCGGAACAGACTGCCCGCCTGGTCTAGTAATTTTATCATGCTTTGCGGTTGGACTCCCCCCCCCCCCCCCCCCTCTCCCCAACACACAAAGAGTATGGGAGTCATTCTCTATTCATTCACTCAGGAGCTGTATGAAAGTAGAGGTGGCCGTCCTAGGCTCAGGTACAGTCCCGAATAGTCTGCATCAGTGGTCTCTGTGGACGTCAACAAAATTTGAAGATTTATTCACCATAACCAGAACTCTCTCTCTCTCTCTCTCTCTCTCTCTCTCTCTCTCTCTCTCTCTCTCTCTCTCTCTCTCTCTATATATATATATATATATATATATGTATAAAATCCCCGTCCAGTCCCTGACAATGGGCGTAGAAACACCTAGTTACTTACTCCCTGATGCAGGCCCCATTCGGGGCGAAAATTCAACTATTCCTCCCCCCCACTTTCTCATCTCATCTTCATCATAAAAAATAAAATAAAAATCCAGAGGAGACTGAATAGTTCATTTGGCGACACAAGCTGAACTCCGTGCCCACTGCGAGTAAATGCGGCAAACTAGCGCAAGCGTGCCATGCTTCAAAAAAACCTGCGGCGGGATGGCGAGGGTTACACTAAGGACAGTAGTGCAGGTTCGTTCAAACCAGTCTGACAACTTGATGCAGTCAGAAGTGAGCAAATAATTTGCTAGAAAGAAGAAAAAAAAACAAGAAGAAACTGAGAAAGAAGAAGAAATTAACGACAGACGTTAATGAGAGGTCATGGCATGACATAGCGACAGGACAGTAAACTAGATATATGCCTAGCCATTATAATGAGCAATTAAGTAGTTTAAAGAGTACAACAGCGGCAATGCAGTCAAAGTTTAGCTTGAACAACACAAGTAAATTTAATACGACATGTCCGAGGGCAACGCGACTGTATGCTTCAAATGACAATTTATGCAGCGTTTTTTATCGCGTTATGCGACGTCACACATGCTCCCTTTCTCCGCGCACACTTACTCACTGCCCACACTGGCGCACATACTAAACGAACAGCACGCACGCACACACACATTATAAGCATAGCATGAACATGAGTACAAGTTATGTGCTACTGTTTCTTCGTTTACTTGTATATACTACTTTTTTTTTTTTTTCTTTTTTTTGGTCAACGACTTGGAATTGCTGGCACTGGATTTGTTTTTTGTTGTTGGTTTTTTCTTTCTTTTTCTGGTGATAAGACTATTTCCGGCCTGAGGTCAGTGTGCGTGTGCACATGTTCCAGTGCAGCACTCTGGTCTTTGATTCGGCGTCACTGCCATATTGTGCCAAAGTGCGATGTTCCCTTGACTTGGGAAGGTATTTATGACTATGACGACCGCATTGTAGGCCCTGAGTTTTAGTTAATCTTGAAGAAAGGGAAGATCGGTTTGGGGTAATCCTGTAGTACACACCTCCCTTCCTTCTTCTTAGCGTTCCAGTTTACAGTTATTTGACTTGGTGGTATTGACGAAGTTGGTTTTCTGTACCAGGTCCTCTTTTGAGCCCCAGAGCTTTTTAGCAAGCGAGACTCAGTCTTTGGGGCTGCAGAACATGCTCTGGGGTTTGTGGGCCTGTCTCACATGGGCAGTCTAGTGTGTGTGACAGACCACGGCCAGTGAACAGTCCGTAGTCAGAAGGTGTTTATCTGCCGGTGGTACTGTGATCCAGTGCAGCTGAGACTGCCTATTCAACACACTCTTTGCACATACCGAGATCGTATTAAGATCTCTAAAACAGTAAAAGATTACCAGTGCTGTCTGAACTTCTGAACTTCTGCATAGAGAGTGCTGCCACCCCAGTTTTAGACAGAGCTCTAACCTAGACCACACACACACACTCTCTCTCTCTCTCTCCAGTTCAGACACTGGATTTACAGTCTGGCATGTTAGCCAGCCAGCCTTTAACTCTAAGTCAACTCATGTTGAAAGTTGTGTGTGTACACGTGCATGTTTGGCAGCATGTTGCCACACTGATTTTGTCAAAAACACAGTAATTATTACCTGTCTTGTTTTCTTCTCAGTTTGTTGTTGAGACTGAAAGAACCCAGACTGGCAACCTGCCAGACTTGATGTTGTTTCACGGCCAAGTATGATGGGTGACATTGCAAAGTGTGGTTATCTGCGCCAGGTTGACAAGTCACCTGCACCCTACTATTACATCAAAGCCTCATTGTAAGTACAATCTCTCTCTCTCCCTGTATATATTTATAGTAACAGTAATACACACAGTGCCATTAGCTCTCATTTTTATCTGTCATCATGTATATATATATAGGGAGATTATTTATGGTGGCACATCTTGTAAGAGCCCAGGGTGTTTACAGATGTGCACAGTCATCATTTTCCAAAACAGACAAATGAACTTATATATCCACGTGCACACAATTGCATGCACATGTCCATGTAAGTAAGTTGGTGTTTTATGCCCAGTCAACCGGTGCGGTTATATCAGGGCGATCACATGTCCATACCCCTAACACACACACACACACACACACACACACACACACACACACACACACACATTCATGTACACACACACATACTACAAATACATACGCATAGCTAGTCATGGGTTGGTGGGAAAAAGTTTAAAAAGTGACAAATCAGTATCCAGAAGAGAAGTGGGTTTTTTTTTTCATCAGGTTTGACTTAAGATGGTGAAGGAAAATGCCCTATGGCCAGCCCTTTCTTTGCTTGTTGTTTATACAGTGCTTGGCTTTATCTCTGCTGTTCTGATGTGTATAAAATGTATTTATAATTTTTTTTTTTATATAGTTATAGACCTTTTATGTTTTCTTCTGATTCCCAGAGAGTATGAAGGCAAAGGGCTGGAAATGGATGCACTACAGTTCAAACATGTCATCATGCAAGCATTGACTGAAGTCTTTGGAAAGGTACAGACTTTCAGAATTTACATTTTGCCATGTGAGCCTGATATATCTTCAGAATATTTTAAAGCCAAATCATAAATGGGTACAGGCAGTCAGCATTAACACATTGTCATGCAAACCAGATATAACCTAAGTATAATTAGGTAAGTCAATAAATGGGTAGAGGCAGTCAGCATTAACACATTGTCATGCAAATCAGATGTGACCTAAGTATAATTAGGTTAGTCAGTAAATGCATACAGGCAGTTGGCATTAACACATTTTTATGCAAGCCAGATATCACCTAAGTATTCAGCTAGATGGGTACAGACAGTCATCGTGAACAATTCATCATTTTGCCCTGCAAGCCATGACAGAAGTGTTCAGGGACTGCAGCAATCAGATCAGAATGCGGAAGAAAAAAACCCCAGAGTGACAGGATCATCAATCACTCAGAGCAAATGAAATGGAAAAATGGGTTACTAATACTAGTAGTCTAGTTGTTAAACATAAATAAAACTGTTGAATGCTTCTGCTTGCAGTTGCACAGAATGGAGCATGTTGTTTGCTGTTGGTTGTATAAAAAAAAGCCAACAGATGTAAATTATAGAAACACACACTAAACCAAACCACACGACACACGCACAAGAGTCAGTGAGAGACAAGCAGTCTGTGACTGTGATGCATGTGCTGATAAAGTTCTCAAGGAAACTAGTGAAAGTGAAAACTTTCCTTTTCTGACTGTACCCTCATCCCAACTAATGTCAATCTTAGTTTTTGATTCAGTTGTAACTTGTATCTGTCACGCTGTGTGTGTGTGGATGGTGTTTGTGCTTGCACCTGTGTGTGGATGGTGTGCATGTGTGTGTATAATAGTATATGTTATATATGGATCAGTGTAATGTACAGATGGTATGCATTCATTGTACTTTTTTTTTTCTTTCCCTTCGGCCTCATTTAATGCTTTACGTAAATTGTTCAGTAGGTCTGTACCTTTATGTGTGTAGAAAATATTGTCTGTAGGTTAATATGTATTCTGTGAGTGCTCAGGGTGTTGATGGGTGAATTATAAATACACCATTATTATAATAAATTCATGGTTTAATTCTTCAGATTGGTGCCAGTGACACCATCGATGTGCTGAAGTTGTCTTCATCTGGTGAAGCTGTGCTGCGTGTTCCCTCAAGGTAACCGTTGTTGTACTGTGTTCCCTCATGGTAACTGTTGTTGTACCATGTTCCCTCACAGTAACTGTTATACCATGTTCCCTCATGTAACTGTTGTTGTGCCTTGCTTTTGTGTTTCTGCCATTGCTACACTCTTGCATGTTTTGTCATGGTATCTGTTGTGCCTTGCTTTTGTGTTTTGCCACCACTACACTGCTGTATGTTCCCTCTCAGCAATTGTTGTGCCTTGCTTTTGTGTTTCCGCCATGGCTATACTGCTGTGGTTGAGGGCATGCACAGCCTCTATAAACAATGCAAGCAGACTCTGTGTGTGTGTATGTGCATGTATGTGTGTGTGTGTGTGTGTGTGTGTGTGTGTGTGTGTGTGTGTGTGTGTGTGAGCAAGACTCCAAGCTCTGGTTTACAACATCCTTTCTCCAACTACTGCCAATTGCCATAATTCGTTATGCCACAGGTCTCCCAAAACTGTCAGGTCACTAACAGTTTTTCATTGGTGCTCATATGGCAGAAAGCTGGATGTAACAGACAATTCAAATTATATCATGTGTTTTGTTTTCATAATGGCCCACACTACTTATGCCAGCACAAATAAAACCAAAAATTGTTTGCACCAAGATGCAGCTAATATTTTACCTGGGGTGGATGTACTTCATTGTTACACACATACTACGACACAATGTTGCTGCCAGTCCAAACCTACCTGGGGTGGATGTACTTCATTGTTACACACATACTACGACACAATGTTGCTGCCAGTCCAAACCTTTTGGAGGGTGTTGACAGCATCAGTGGACAGATGCATGGAGGAGGTAAGGAGTGCCCCTTCAGTGGCATAACCAATGGTGGCAGAGTTTGGAGGATGGGGGCCAGAAAGTGAGGCTTGGAGTGTGTGTGTGAATATGTGCATACATATGTCTATATTCAGCTTTACATTTTGTGAAATATCTGATAAAAAAATAATAATACTGTTAACAATGTATTCCCCACCCCCACTCTCCCCTGAAAAAAGACAAAAATGTTTTGACAATGAGGAATGGATACATGTGGCTGAGTTGATTGCACTTCTCTCATGAAGAGGTTCAAACTCCACGGTGAGCAGTAATCATTTTGATCCTTTTTCTTCTCCTATGCTACAGAGGTTGTGTGTTTGTGATTCAAATTTCAGACTTGTTAAAAAATAAATATGTATGGACAGGTAATGTTTAGACATAATATATGAAATAAAGCATGTTGCATGTTTATGCCCAGAAAAAGGCAACCCAGGATTTCTGACACAACACATACTAAAACTGTAATAGTATTGGTTGACAAGTCTTGATTCCAAAGCTGAAATTTTATACATGTATAGTCCAAAGTACAGTCAAAACTGGTCAGTTGAGAAAACTGGTCAGTTGAGAAAACTGTGGTTGATTGCTGGTGTGTTCTACTTCATCATTTGGCAATGTCCACTTTTAGCCTTGTCAGTTCATGGTCCTCAAATGGTGTGAGTGTGTGCATGTGTGGATGGAATGAACTTGAAGTGTGCACTATGTTCAGCGTTGGCATAATCCACATAGTGGTTCATTCTGTACTATGCCAGTGTATACACACAAGCACACACACACACACGCATCCTCATACCATTTGGGGACAGCGAACTGACAGTGCTAAAAGGGGATATTGCTGATCATTTAAAGAAACCACCTTGGTCAAATGACAATTTGTCCATTCTTTTTCTGTTATTGCACTTGGCAACACATTTTTAGAAGAATGTTTTTTTTTAATGGTTGATAGCTTTTGTTTTTAACATTCTTTTTAGTTCATCAGTTTTGTGTTTATGTTGCAGGTGCTTTGTAAAGCTATGGGGTGCTTTGTGCTTGTTTGGAAAGCACAACGGACAAGCCTGTGCCTTCAGAGTCCAGCAGGTGAGCCACACACCATACTCAGTCACAATCCTGTTTGTTTCAGGCCTTTGCCTTTCACCTCAGAGTACAGAGTGAGTGTGTGTTTTTTTGTACACTTCTAGTATGTTACATGACGCACATGGTACCATGCAGTTTCAAACGCCCTGGCCTTCTCAGAACCTGTTTTGTCCACCTCATATAAAAAACAAAAACAAAAACAAAACCTAAAACGTAAAGACTGTTTTGAAATGCCCCATTGACTTTACATCTGATTTTCAAAAAGTAGTTTTGTGAGTGTCACATAGTGGTACTGGATGTGCAAAACAACATCAAGGGCTTCAGCTGGCCTGGTGCCCACCTGTTGCTAATAATTTTCCTTTGGTGAAGTGAGCATGCACATCTCATGCCAAGCACAGACGTGTTTACTCGTACGATTTAGGCATATTTTGTATGCCTAAATTTTCAGCGTACAAAAATATGAAAATAATATTTAAAAAATAAATAATAATCTTTGCATGTTTTGCAGTTCATTTGTTTTCCAGTCTGGAATATGCCCAGTTCTGCGTTTTTGGTGGCACATGTATAAGTCTCACGACTTCTTGCTGCTGTAGCGCCAGTTTCTATATCATGCTTTGCGTAGTCTTGGCACTGAATTCTCAGGCAAGTCAAAGTGAGGCTTTCCACTGCAAAGTATGAAGCTGCATTGAAATTATTTTCAGATTATTTTCACTGAGAACAAAATGAAACTGAAAAGGCTTGAAAATACTCAAACTGTTCTAAAAATACATCCTTTTTTTTTTTTTTAAGTATATTCTTTATCTGTATTTGAGTGTAAACAGGTCTGCAAATATCAAAGGAGCAGCATACAACAGGAAAACTACAGCACTTAATATTGTTTGGTACAGTTCCCCTCTGGTTGGTCTGTGACCATAGGAGGTGACATGCCCTACCTAGAGGTCTCTTGTGAACAGACCTACAGTGATGCTGGGTTGGTTTTCTGTGCAGATTTCAGCCAGTCTGATGAGTTTGTCCTGCAGCAGTCGCAGCTGGGCAGTGGCAGATGTGCCATGATCACTGGAGACAACTGGGGATGTATCCTGATCATCGTAAGCCATGTGACAACTTGGCACGTGATCACTCGGCTGGGTGACTTCTTGGAGCGTACCCCGATCATAGCAGGCCAACTGACAACCTGGGACATGTCATCATCGTTCAGCAAATGCACACATGCTGTGATCTCTGGAAGCTGAGTGAACTTGGGAGATGTCCTGATCATTGCAGGCCAAGCAACAATCTGGAGCAAATCAGGCCAAGTGACAACTTTGGACATGTCCTGATCACAGGAGGCAGAGTGTCAACCTGGAACATGTCCTGATCATTGGATAACAACACACATGCTGTGATCACTGGAGGCCTAGTGACGATATATGTCCTGATTGTCACAGGCCAAGTGACAACTTGGGACATGTCATAGACATTGGACAACAGCATGCATGCTGTGATCACTGGAGGCCAAGTGACAGGATATGTCCTGATCATCACAGGTCAAATGACAACTTGGGACATGTCATGTCACTTGGCCTCCAGTGATCACAGCATGCATGCTGTTGTCCAATGTCTATGACATGTCCCAAGTTGTCACTTGGCCTGTGATGATCAGGACATATCCTGTCAATCACAGGTCAAATGACAACTTGGGACATGTCATGCTCATGGCTGTTGGCAGGCCATGTAATATCTTTGGACCATCAAGAGTTGAGAGACAATATATTCTGATAATTGCAGACTGTGTAACACTTCTTGTGAGCTGCCAGTCCTGCTAATTATAATTTGCAAGACTCAGATTGGAAACTGAATATAAAATCAAGTAAAAGAAATGTCAGCAGATTCTTGTGTTTCTTTTATAACATACACGATATACCCAGTGCTTGAACTGCAATTGCATTTTCTGTTGACTTCAGCTTGCTTTATTCCATGAACTTCTGAAGCCTCTCTTCTCCCCTCTCTCTCTCTCACACATGGTGACATATACACATTTCACATCTGTTTGCGGGAAAGCTTTAATTGAAAGTAAAAAGTCCAAAGGAACTGGGAGGGGGGGGGGGGGGAATAAAGTAAGCAGCAACAACATAGCTCACATCAAAAAGTACCATACACACCAAAACTGGACAGCATGCATCTATAGCAACAAAGTTCACATTACAGTTTTCACAGTAAAATTAACTGTAAATACAAAATACAGTTTAACACGTATACAGACAGCATGTTTGTATATATATATATGAACCATATGGTAAACTGGACAGCATTCATGTATATCACATATATGTTACTCTAGACAGCATATTACATATATATCACCTTCAGTGTAGAGGATTGGACATGTATAACTACTAGTATGATCAAATCTGCAATCTTGTGTAATGCATGAAAGTTGTCTGGGCCCTCATTAGGATGGGTGTGTAGACCAGGTCACAGTTTGACAGGGTCAGCTATTATAAACTAAATTCTACTAATGTCTCAGTACAGCTGAAATTTATTTTGTATTAATCATTATATTAATGTAATAAATTTAACACATCTTTGTATTTTTCATTCAGTATAGTGTAGAATAAACTTTAGCTAAATTGCCCCCCCAACCTTATTTCTTAAACTCATAGTTTACAGTCAAAACAGCTATGAGACATTTGCCTACTGAACACTGCCTATTAAAGATACTTTACACACGTGTACACACACAAAAAGGTGATGTGTGTTGGGCTTGTGTGTATGTCTGTGTGTGCGTGTCCAAATCAGGGGAAAAAAATTATGCCCACTAAACCATATTAAACTTGTATCTTACAGTCAAAACAGCCATGAGACATTTGCCTACTGAACACTGCCTATTAAAGATACTTCACACACATGTACACACACAAAAAGGTGATGTGTATCACTTGTGTTGGGCTTGTGTGCATGTCTGTGTGTGTGTCCAAATCTGAGAAAATATTTTTTGACAAAGTGTCATTTTGGGATCACTGTGCCCAAGTGAGTTTAAAACTGCACAGCATCAAAATGAATGTATGGTCTCAGAA